>JAHRHZ010000001.1:1682950-1770346 GCA_024137785.1 Ginglymostoma cirratum
TCCATTGACGAGTCACCAATCCCATTGAAGAGTGCCCAATCCCATTGATGAATGCCCAATCCCATACCCACGAGCTAGCAATTATCCTCCCATCCACTATTACTAAGGCTCCAGTCATTGAGTTAATCAGACTCGTTGCGTAACAACAATCTGGGCAGTTTTAGCTCTTCCCAACATTCTGATGAGCCATTACCATTTCATTTTGACACTCTGTAGCTCTAAGTATGTGAGTGTCTGATTGCAAATGTCTTATTCTCAAATTACCCACACATCTGTAATGGTCGAGTAGGGCCAGATCTGACAATAACCACTGGGTACAGGAGGCAAAAGTATACAAAACAATTTCCTTTAATGGTGACCTTTTACGTAACTCCAGGATATAAAGCATCCTCTGAGGGTCAAGAGAAGAAACTGACAGAATGACAGCATAAGTATGTCACAAAGAGTAATCAGAGTTTAAAACTGAGATCATTGGAAGTGATTTTTGTTAGAAAGGATTTGTAAGTGACACCTCATTCCTGCCTAAAGAAGCTCATCCCAAACCCAAAATGACTTGCCTCGGTAAATCTATCTGGGGTGCTTGAGAGATGGAATTCGACTGTGACAACAGGGAATCAGTCCCTGACCATTATTACTTTCTAATCTTGCGTGGATATGAACATTGCACATGAGCTACGATTTACCAGAAGCAGTCTCACCCTCTAAACAACATGGAGTTAGACAGCCATCATTCATTAGCCTTAACCTCCACAATTCAATTCCTTTCCACCACATTCCTTCAGATCCTTCCCTTCTAGTCATTCCCTTAACCATGTTACAACCAATGGCGTAATAATCAATCGCTCACCAAGGATTGATTAACTCTACAGGTTACTATATTTAAAACAGTAAAACACATTAAGTAATGAAGCAGAAATTGCAAAAAACCAACTGACGTGTGTGTGTGTGTGTTTGTGTATCTCTGTGTGTGTCTGTGTGTGTGTTTGCATATCTCTGTGTGCGCTTGTATATCTGTGTGTGTGTGTGTGTGTGTGTGTGTCTCTGTAGCTGACAGACCCAGAGCACGCTAAAAGGCAAGCAGTGTCGCAACATTATATAGAAACATCACATGGAGTCCTTAAAGTTGAATTCACTTAAAGCTAAGGAACTTCTACAAGAACTATCTCAGCCACAAATAATTTATTTCCCTTGACCTGTTTCACTTTGTCAATATTTTCCATAAGGAGACAATAATAATTTTCAAAATTATCCTGTTTACCTGATTGTGCTAACTAGTGATTCTTTTAATGATTTGCATTCAAACTAGGTAACTGAAACCAAAATCCTTATGACTTGGTTGAAGGCAAGTGTAACATTCCGCCTGTGTAGTGTTTCCCTTAAACTGGTGCACTGATCCATTTAACTTGTTAAACAGCATTTTAAATGTCTGGAAGTTAATCTGAGGCAGTAATTCCAGCCTGGGACTCACAATGTAACTTGACGATTTACAATAAATCCTACCTTTAACACCCTACATTAACACTCTGTGAGAGAACTGGAACTCGCTAAGGAATCATGGAATTGGTTGTGAAATTTGAGTTGAGGTGGAAGATCAGCCATGCTCTTATTGAGCAGCAGAACAGGCTTAAGGGTACAAATGGTCTATTCCTGTTATTTATATTCACGCGTTCGCGAGATGCTCCCTAATATCTCTCTTTGGTCTCTCCAGCAGATCCAGCAAAAGAAAGGGGAGGGTGGGATCTGGGCTGGTTTAAGGGAGGTTAATGAGATTGGATTAAGATAGCCTTCAGATAGATACCGTACAGGGATGCAGCTGGAGACCAATGAAGAACTGTTAGGTAACTAGGGATAGTAGGAACAACCGATGCTGGAGTCTGAGATAACAAGGTGTAGAGCTGGATGAACACAACAGGCCAGGTAGCATCAGAGGAGCAGGAAAGACAACATTTCGGGTCTCAACCCTTCTTCAGAAATGGGGGAGGGGGAGGGGATTCTGAAATAAATAGAGAGAGGGGGAGGCAGTGATGGAAGGTGGGTAGTGGAGCAGATTGGTGGAGAGAAGACGGACAGATCAAGGAGGCGGGGATGACGCCAGTAAAGGTGAGTGTAGGTAGGGAGTTGGGATGGGGGTTGGTCAGTTAGGTAGGAGGAGTGGATAGGTGGGAGGTAAGACGGACAGGTCAAGGAGGTGGGGACGAGAGGGTGGGCTGGCCTTGGGCTGAGGTCGGGGGTGGGGAGATTTTGAAGCTCGTAAATTCAATACATGGTCAAGCAGTTAGCCTTGTTTGGATCTCCCCCACCAGTGTGGTCTCTATCCTGTCCTTGGCTGTAAAGTTCTCAATCTTGCTGGAGCAGATTTAGAAATGGGTATTGATAGGAATTGTTAACCAGGAATTGTTCAGGGACCCTGTCCCCAACATTAAATGCACCAATTGGTCTGTTAATGTTTAACTGCAGGTGAAAGTCATTGTCCGTTAGGGTGTGTTATTGTTATGAAGTCCTGTATCCAACACATAAAGAGCATTGGGCACCTCAGAGGAAAGGCTGACTGGAAATAAAATAGTAACACTGGAAATTCACATACTGGTTGTTATTGAAGTTTGACACTATAGTGATTGCAATGAGGTCAGCCAGGTGGATCTCAGAGAATAGGAATTGCCAGATTGGGGCTGTTAACCTGGTGCAATTAGGGAGCCCTGGCTGACAGATATAAACAGGAGTGTCCGAGGTTCTGCTCACTCTGAGAGCTGGCTCTGAAGGACCTGGATCAGTGACAAGGACTCTCCACGTGTAAATAAAGGGTGAATCGGTGATGGGATACTGGCCTCTGTAGACTTATTTCAAGACAAATTGGACTAATGTGTCTCATCTGTTAGTTTTACTGGGTTTTCCTTCTGGGACGTGAATGGGTGTAGCCCTTCAACAGCAACCAGGCAAACCTGTTTTGAGTTTTTTGAGGATAAGTACTTTTCAAAAAGGTGGTCTATGGATGGTGGGGTTATTTAATGAATGTGAGGCCCTTCTCTACGTCCCACCTTGCTTTATTTTTAACCTTTTGTGCTTAAGAGTGTCAAATCCAGAGTCAACCATTGATGTCCTTTGTCTAAGGACTGAACCATTGATTTATTACCTTCCCCATTTGTATCATTCCATACCAGGCATCATTATTGCGAAATGGTTTGTAAGGTTTTGGCAAATGAACACTGACTAGGCTGGAGAGACATCAAACAATTCCATTGCCATCTCTTCAACTTCAAAGGAACCCATCCCTGTATTTTAATCTTGAAATATCAATTAATTAATCTTAACAATATTAACATTTTAATCTTAACTTATCAAATAAGAGCAAATTTAATTTTGCCAATATTGAAATCATTTTATCAATAACAGCATTCCAGTGTTCTCTTTAATGTTATTGTAATTTTCTGCAAAATCTGTTCTTTCATTGTGAAATAAATATTTTTGTTTGTTTTAAAATTCAGCAATAATCCAATGTAAAAACAGAAAAGAAACGAGTAGAGGCAGTATTGCCCCAGTCCTCCATCATCGTGACAATTTTGCCTGACAGTTATTTACAGCAAATTATGGGCAGTCTTTGGCAAAGTTTGGGGAAGTGGGCCACAACTACAAATATGCAGTAGTCCTAAAATATAATTTCCATTCTTAAAATTTGAAACAAAATGTCAATTGCACATTTTTTAGTGAGAGATACTGGAACTGAGGACATGCCCCTGACATGTGTTTTGTTTTACTGAATGGACCTACAAAGGGGTTAAAGGTCTTGATGGATTGAGAGGTCAGAGTTTGGAGTTCTAGGCTTCTTGCTTATACACTTCACCACGAATGGGGATGGTCAAGAAAAAAGTGCAAGTCAGACAGTAAATTGCAAGTGATCATGATACAGAATCATGGAGTCATACAGCACGGAAACAGACCCTTCAGTCCAACCAGTCCATGCTGACCATAATCCCAAGCTAAACTAGTCCCACTTGCCTGCTCCATCCCTCCAAACCTTGCCTATTCATCTACCTACCCAAATGTCTTTTAAACATTGTAACTGTACCCATGTCCACCAATTCGTTTGACAGTTGATTCCACACACAAACCACTCTCTGATTAAAAAAATTGTCCATCATGTCTTTGTTAAATCTCTTTCCTCTCACCTTAAATATATGCCCCCCTAGTTTTGAACTCCCCTACTGTTGCGACCCTTGCTATTCACCCCATCCATGTCCCTCATGATTTACAAACCTCTATAAGGTCACCCCTCAGCCTCCGACGCTCCAATGAAAGAAGGCCCATCCTGCCCATCCTATTTTTATAACTCAAATCCGCCATTCCCAGCAACATCCTGGTAAGTGTTTTCTGAACCCTTGCCAGTTTAATAACCTTCTTCCTATAACAGAGTGACTAGACAGTACTCCAGAGGACGCCTCACCAAAGCCCTGTAAAACGTCAACATTACATCCTAACTCCTGTCCTCAGAGGTCTGAGCAATGATGGCTGTTGCATTCCTGTTACCCCACAGCACTGACCAACCAGGAAACTCCTGCTCTTTCTCCCTGCCATTGGACTATCAGAAGGATTTTACAGATTGATTCCTTTGGTCGCATTACCATATCCTTCTCATGGCTGGTGTGTCCTGGAATCAGGGGAGACAATGGTCAAGTGGTATTATCACTGGACTGTTAAGCCAGAGACCCAGATAATATTCTGGGGACTCGGGTTTGAATCCCACCACAGCAGATGGTGGAACTTGATTTCAATAAAATATCCAGAATACAGAATCTAATGATGACTGTGAATCCATTGCTGATTGTCAGGAAAAACCCATCTGGTTCTCTAATGGTCTTTAGGGAAGGAAACTGCCATCCTTACCTGGTCTGGCCTACATGTGACTCCAGACCCACAGCAATGTGGTTGATTCTTAATTGCCCTCTAATAATTGCTGCCTAGCCAGCAATGCCTTCATCATGTAAATGAATAATGAATATGACTTGAACCAAGAGCTTCTGATCCAGAGTCAGGATGCTACCTACTGGCCCATAAGACTTCAGGGTTGGTAGACTATGGTTGCGTGTATTCCTGGAGGTTTCATAATTTGAGCACTTCCAGCCCCCCTCACATTGATGTCTTTGGTCTTCCAACAACTTAACGTTTGTGGCTAACCCCTCCAAGAGGAAACAGACTTTCCATGACCCAACCGGATGATTTCTTAACTGCCAGGCACCTCCTTTTTCACATCTAATATTTTCATCATGAAGAAAAGACACGGTCTAAGAGCATGATAACTTATTTAATGCTGCCATTAGTTTTCTCCCAAGGTTTTCCCACAACTGAGATATGTCAGTTAAACTTAAATTCCTGTAGAACTCCAAGGCAGTCCTTAAGGGTTGGTGACCTGACCTCAGAAACAGGAGCATAGGTTTCTGTCTGGTTGGGCAGATTACCCAGTGCAGACAAAAACAGCACATTACAAATTGAAGGCTGAGAAATGCACTTACAACACGTCTCCACTTTAAAAAAGTACCATTTACTGTGATATTGAGACTGCTAGTCAAGGAAAGCCCTAGATTCAATCCTCAGTTGGTTCAGAGAGACCTGAAGGCCCAGGCACTAGGCCCACTCACTCTCAGTCTCTCTTTAAGCATTATGCCCTGAGCGTGCACTGGGGAGTATAGACTTCACGGTTATACTTGAGATAAGGTACCGCAGTGGTTTGCACTTGCCTTCTGTAGATCGCTGACCAAGCCCATCTCCTGCTCTCCATCTCTCATCGGTATGTGTTGAAAGGACTTGCAGGTTAGTAATCAATCTGTTTGACCATTCTAGCAACACACCATCCCAGACTGAGAAGACTTGGGCCAAATTCAAACACCAAGGCCTCTGGCTCAGAGGCAGAGATTCTAAACACTGTGGCAGAAGACCACACAGTGACTAACGCAGCATGAAGACCCACACTGGGGTATGGGCCAGATTGCTGCCTGCAGTCTGATCTTTGCCTCTATCAGATATGTGGGCAACTGTCACCTTTAGAGGCATCTTAGCAGCTTTTAATCAAAAATTATCAACTTAAAAGAGATGGAATTTGATTTTTGTTAAGGAGAATGAACTGGACCGTCACATACAATTCTGGTCGCCCCGCTATAGGAAGGATGTTGTTAAACTTTAAGAGAGTGCAGAAAACATTTGCAAGGAATATTGCTGGGACTAGAGGGTCTGGGCTACAGGGAGTGGCTGGATAGGTCGGGGCTATTTTCTGAGCATCAGAGACTGAGGGAGGACCGTATAGAGATTTATAAAGTCATGAGGGGCATGGATAGGGTGATTGGCAAGGACCTTTACCTCAGGGTAGGGGATTTCAAAACTAGAGGGGCATATGTTTAAGGTAAGAAGGGGAAAGATTTAAAAAGGACCTGCGGGATCCTTTTCACGCAGAGTGTGGTGCGTGTATAGAACAAGCTGGAAGTGATGGGGATGGGTACAATTACAACATTTAAAAGACATCTGGATGGGTACATGAATAGGAAGGGTTTAGAGGGATATGGGCCAAATGCTGGCAAATGGGACCAGGTCAGATTGGGATGTCCAGTGGGCATTGGCGAGTTGTACCGAAGGGTCTGTTTCGTGCTGTATGACTCTATAAGGTCAACAAATGGTCTACAGATTATCCTAGAAATTGAAATCTTCTATTAAATCTTGCCCATTCAAGAATTATGTTTGTTGTCAAGTTAAAGTAATTGTCCGTGGCATTTATGACGTCATTAAAAGTCTTGGTATTTCCTTTATTTTCCACTGATTTTGAACATCATTGGCTATCAGACCTACTGAATGTAGCGGTATAGTAACGTGTTCTACTTCTGATTTATTATTTGTCTTTGAAGCAATTTCAAATCTTAAAAATTGTTTCTTCCATGAAGTCCAATCTTCTGTCGAGTTAGTGCCATCTCTAATCCTGAATCTGCTCGAGAGTATGATGTGTTTTACATGTCTCCTTAGTGTGTTGATCAATCTTATAACTTTAAAGATGGTTTAAATCGTCTTTTGAATCTGACATTCTATTAATTTCTCTTCGTCTATTCAGGAATTTAGTTTTAATTTTAATCACTATGAAGCTGCCTGATGTCTTTCCACTTTATCGATGGAATTGCATTTAACAGTTTCTGAGTAGTGATGCAACCAGCTTCTAAATCTTCTATCTCATAAAAATCCCTATAATGTTAAAATATTTATATCTTAAAATTCAGCACTGTGGCATTGTTCTTTCAATAAAACATTTCAAATTCTTTTAAATACTTCACAGGTTGTAAGTTCTCTTAAGCACGTCCGAGTATATTTTCGATACAATCTTCCCAGTTTCAGAAATCAAAATTAAACACGTTACCTCTTTTTCTTCTTGTTGTATCCTTGCCCACCTTTTCAAATAAAATAGAGGGTTTAGGCCATTTTCTCTTCTTTCTGCCTTTTCCTGCCCACAGAATGGTGAACTACACTTCTCACATCATTTAAATACGTTCCTTTTTTTTAAAGCCACTTTCCCTTGTCTCCAAAACGTTTGACTGGTCTGTATCTTTCCTGCAGTGAACTTAATGATATTTAACTTTCCTGACTTTGATTGAAATTAAAGCTATGGTCTTGTGTCAAATGTTTTCAGCTGTAACTTATGCACCTATTCACGACTGCAGGAGTTCTCATTTTACTGGAGGGTATTCCCTGTTTATTTTTCCTATCTCTCAGCTTGGGTTTTTGCACCATACATGCATGTTTTCTGCCCTTCTCCCAGATGAATTAGTTTACTGCCACGGGCCCTAATGTTCATTCAGTCTTCACCAAATCCAACTCAGATCTATTCCCTTCCTGCCTGAGTGCCTACTTACAGACAACACTGGCATATTTAATTGAACTTCTATTTCCAGTACCTTTGTTAACCTCAAATTACTGCCACTATACCGTTCCCATTTGCATAAGCCTGGTGCTAACTTATAGAAATTATCATAGAATCCTGACTGTGATGATTGCAACAAGGTCAGCCAGCTGAACCTCATAGAACATGAGTTCCCTAATTGGGGCTGTTAACCTGGTCCAATCAGGGAGCCCTGGCTGACAGATAGCAACAGAAGTGATGCAGTGATAGTGTGGAGTATTACCAAAAAAAAACAATAAACAGGAGAGACCCCTCAGTCAGGGGATTGGCTCTGAGCTAGCTGGTCAGAGTCTGTATATAAAGAAGGAATAAAAAACTGAGGCATGTCAGAGATTCTGACAGTCTGCTTGTTGACTCTGACGAGGCTGTGCCAGAGCCAAGGACTCTCCACATGTAAATAAAGAGTGGCTTGGTGACAGGATATCAGCCTCTGTGGACTTATTTCACCTACAGCGCAGAAAGAGACCATTCAGCCTGCATCAACTCTCTGAAGAGCATCCCACCTAGACCCACCCCACTTATCTACTCCCATAACCTTGCATTTCCTATGGCTAAACCACCTAGCCTACACATCCCTGGACACTAGGGACAATTTAGCATGGCCAGTCTATCCTAACCTGCACATCTTTGGACTGTGGGAGGAAACCAGAGCACCAGGAGGAAACCCGCACAGACACAGAGAGAACATGCAAACTCCATTCAGTCACCCGAGGCTGGGACCGGAGCTGAGTCTCTGGCACTGTGCTGCAGCAGTGCTAACCACTGACCCACCATGCCACCCCACTCCTGTTTAGACATCAAGATTTTCTTAAAACAGCAATGCTGTTAAAGTGGTATCCCAAATGTCTGAAAAATGTTTTGTCTTCTTCTACGTCAGGGTTTTCTGGGTTCATTACACCTTTGCTGTCTCAGAGATGTTACACAACAGTGTCTGCTGCTGCCACCATGTGGTATTATGTGACAATGCATGCTGCTGTTACCATAGACCCAGGTACACAGGGTAGAGATGCCACCAAACCTCATTGATGCTCAGTAATCTGTGGTGGACAATGGACCAGGAATGAGATAATAGGTACTGCAGATGCTGAAGAATCCGAGATAACAAGGTGTGGAGCTGGATGAGCACAGCAGGCCAAGCGGCATTCTGAATTCTGATGAAGGGTCTAGGCCCGAAACGTCAAGCTTTCCTGCTCCTATGATGCTGCTTGGCCTGTTGTGTTCAGCCAGCTCCACACCTTGTTATCTCAGACCAGGAATAAGTCTCAGCAGAAGAGGCTTTTGTCTTTCAGAATAAGATGCCAATTTGTCCATCTCAGTAACTATTTATAGGCGTAGCAACTCAGGAATGTTAACCATTACTAACGAGAAGCAGCGAGGAAGTGGGTGTCTCCACCAGGAGACCATGGCAGTATCTAAATGTGTGTCTCCACCAGGAGACCATGGCAGTATCTAAATGAGTCCCCACAAAGATTGAAGAAGTTGGGACTGTTATCCTCGGAGAGAAGAAGGTTTGAGAGGAGATCTGATTGAGGTTTTCAAAATCACGTACAGAGTAGATAGGGAGAAGCTGTTCCTGCCCCTAAGAGTATAGGGGGCAAGAGAAGCATGCATTAAAATGATGTGCAAATGAAGCAAGGGGTTGTGAGGAAAACCTTGTTTCACACAGCAAGGGGTTAGGGTCTAGAATGCACTGCCTGGAAATGTGGTGGAGGCAGGTTCAAATGAGGCATTCAAGAGGATGAGTATTTAGATAACAATGGTGTTCAGGGTGATGGGGAAAAGGCAGGAGATTGGCAAGAGGGATAGAACCAGTGCAGACATGAAGGAGTGAATGGCTTCCTTCTGCACATTCTGTGATCCTGTGTGACATCCTCAGGCCGGGTGGAGCTCAGTCTGGCTCAAGCATTAACCCTTTCAATGCTGTTACCTAATGTGGCCCTGTTTCTACGTTGTAAATGGAACAGCACATTACTCAAGGAGAAAATAAGTGTCTCTTCAATTCATTTCGGCCAACAATGAGAACCACCAAGACCAGCAGGAGGCAGAGACCCCAGTGAAATACTGAAATACATTGGGGAAGCTCTCTTTGTACAAATACTTGACCTTATCTCCATCACCCAACCAGAGGTCCTTTCGTAATGATCGAACTCAGCACAGACTGATACATGGATAATGGACCTTCTCAAAGCCGACTAACTTTGTGGTATTTCCAGAAGTTGCCTTTCTGCATGTTATTTAATCAACTTAAAGAAAAATCAAATTGTGGCACCCACTCAAATGCTTAAAGGAAAGAAATTTAATTTTCACTTTTGAAATAATCATTACTTTTCAGATCTGTCTCGTGTTTTGCCAATGGCCTTTCAGTTGGAGGCGAGTTGCTCTTCATAAATTTAATTAGCATCCTCAGATTAACAAAATCGAATACATTTGTGGTGTTCTTTCAAAATTTTCACATTCTATATTTGCATGAAATTTTAATCAGAAACAATTTTCTAGGTGACCTTACATTCAGGGGTTTCTACAGTACAAAAACGCAGTGCAGAGTAATTGAAATCTACAGACGAATGGAAGGCCAATCAGCTCGTCAACTCTATGATATCAGAAGTAGAGCTATCAAGCCCAATCTCACTTCCCAGCTATAATCCTGTAGGTTATGGCACTTCAAGGCATATCTAAGTTGCTTTTTTTGTTATAGCATTAATGGTTTCTGACTCTACCAGCCACTCAACACCTGAGCTCCAGACTCCCCTATTCTTTGAGTGAACACAGTTCTCCTTAACTCCCCTCTAAGCTCCCAATCTTTCTCACCTCAGTTATTGTCCTCTCTGATAATACGAATAGGCCCCTCTTATTCACTTATCTTAGCTCATCATAATGTTAAAGCACAATTAAATCTCCTTTCAGTCATCTCTGTTCCGAATAAACATTCGCAGTCATAGAGTCATGCAGCACGGAAACAGACCCTTTGGTCCAACTGGCCCATGCTGAACATATTCCCAAACTAAACTAGTCGGACCTGCCTGCTCCATATCCCTCCAAAACTTTCTTATTCACATACTTATCCAACCTTTTCTCATAAAAATCTCCATTTCTGGCAACATCTTTGCAAACGTCCTCTGTCCCCCTCTCCCTCTTTCATGTAATCACATCCTTCCTGTAATGTGGTGACCAGAACTGCTCAGGGTAGGTTAGCTCAGTTGGTTGGACTGCTGGCATATGATGCAGAATGATCCCGACAGAATCAGTTTAATTGCTAAAATCGGTGAAAGACACTATGAAGGCCCCACATTTTCGATTCTTGCTGCTTGCTTGAGGTGTGGTGACCCTCAGGTTAAACCATCACCAGGCATCTCTCTCAGGTAAGAGAGCAGCCCTCTAGGGCGAAGGCAACTTTACACAATAACCCAGCTGTGACCTAACTCTCTATTCATTCACAGGATGAGGGCATCGCTGGCCAGGCAGCATTTATTGCCCTAATCGCCCAGAGGGGCAGTTAAGAGTCAACTACGTTGCTGTGGGTCTGGGGTCACAGATTAAGTGCCTACAAAAGCTTTCCTTCCCTAAAGGACATTAGTGAAACCAGATGAATTTTGACAAAGGTTTCATGGTCACTGCTGAGCTGGCTTTCTCCTGAATTCCAGATTTTAATTCAAATCAAATTTCACCTTCTGCCAGGTTGGGATTTGAACCCATCAAGACCTTAGCCTGAGCATTTCTGTATTACTGTTCCAGTGACATTACCTCCACACAATCATCTTCCAAGCATATCAGAATTTGTTTTGGGATTGAACATTTTATTAAAAGAAATGAACACCTGAGGTAAGAGGCTAAATGTTCTCTGAGATGGAATTTATTGAATCTGTGTTTCAAAGGATGTGGCAGCTACATTGCTAACATTACTGACCATGAGAACTCACTCTCAGTGTTACATGGGGGACTGAGCTAAGCCTGGGTGAGTGTACACCCTGCAGCTTACCGTTTCCAAAGTACATGATCTCACCATGAGTGGAAAACCTCAGGCATTTACCTTCATTTCCAATCAGTGAATAACAAGATCCAAAACTGATCCAAACCAGATCCAGACGTAGAGATTGCAGCAAATATTTGGCATTCCTGAATGGAGCTCCAGGATTCATTGTAGGAAAAACGATCCCAATAAATTTCTCCTGACCTTTCAGTGTTTTGTGGGATGTGGGCGTCGCTGGCTGGGGAAACATTTATTGCCCGTCCCTATTGCCCCCTGCGAAGGTGGGTATGAGCTGTTTTCTTGAACCGCTGCAGTCCATTTGCTGTGAGTTGACCCACAATGCCCCTTAGGGAGCGAATTCCAGGATTTTAATCCAGTGATAATGAAGGAACAGCGATATATTTCCAAGTGAGGATGGTGAGTGGTTTAGAGAGGAAATTGAAGGTGGTGGTGTTACAATGTATTTGTTGCCGTTGTCCTTCTGGATTGTATTATGTTAAAAAAACACAACGATTGTTCACTTTATTGTGCTGTATGCTCATACAGTGAACATTGTAACTCCTTGACCCACTAAATTCCAACAAATCAAGCTTTCTGTTTCATGTTGTCATTACCTTGAATTGTTTTAAATATCTAAAACTGATCCCCTCCTAATATCGATTTGCCAATCAAGACAAACTCAGAAGTCAATAATGTCATGTTGAAATCAGCCTGGTTTGTATTCCTGAAGGGAGCTGGGTGTGATCGAAACCCTTTTATTAATCTGCCTTAATAAAAATCCCTAGGATGGCTCAGTGGTTAGCACTGCTGCCTCACAACACCAGGGACCCTGTTCAATTCCACCCTCAGGTGACTGCCTGTGTGGAGTTTGCACATTCTCCCCGTGTCTGTGAGGGTTTTCTTTGGGTGCTCTGGTTTCCTCCCACAGTCCAAAGGTATGTGGGTTAGAGTGGATTAGCCATGCTAAATTGTCCATAGTGTGCAGGCTATGTGGGTTAGCCATGGGAAATGCAAGGTCATGGGGATGGAGTGAAGTGGGTAGGTGCGGACTTGATGGGCTGAATGGCCTGTTTCTGCAACGTAGGGATTTTGTTTTGTGACATGAATGGGGAGTGTCAACGTCCCCCACCATCCAGTCTATCTGAATATTTGCAGCTCTGCACCTTGTTCAAACTCAATCCAAACAGACCACCAGGGACCCCTTATGGCCTCTATCTGAAGATCCCTTAATGCAGAGAATCACCTCGGAGAAAGCCTGAGGCACCATTTCCAGCCTAAGTTAGATAATCCCACCTGGGCAATGGTTTAGTCTTTGTGTCCGGAGATAGGAAGGGAGACAATGGAAACAACAAACAGAAATTGCTGGGAAAATTCACAATAATTCTAAAGAAGGGCCCCTGGACCCGTAACATTAACTCTGCTTTCCCTGCACAGATCTGCTGAGTTTTTCCAGCAATTTCCATTTTTGTTTCTGATTTCCAGTATCTGAAGTTCTTTCAGGTTTTTGGTTCAGGAAGAAAATGGATCTGTTCAATTTCTGGATCATATCATTGTTCACATGTGAGCACGTCATGATTTTTGAGGTGTTGTGTCTGAGAGACACCTCATAGCATGGCAACTCTAATTAAAAAACCAGCACCATCAAGCAACAAGATGAGAAACTGGGGACAAGTGTTTGTTTCTCCATCCCTTTACATCTCAAAGAAACTAAGTTAGAGTTTCCAAGGACCGGTCCTTGCTGAGAAAGTGTTCACTTTCAGACTCTTTAATCCCATGGCAAGATGGCCAACGTTACAAGTTAATAAATTAACCTGTCAATTTAGAGCAGAGCACACAATTACGCATTTCCCGGACATCTGTTTGAAGATGCAGATCCTTATTTTAAATGTAAAAGCTGACAGGGATGAGTCAAAAGATGAAAAGAATTAATTCACAGTTGTTCTCTGTGAAGCTCAGCATCTCTTCCTCAAACTACTTGTCAATTTTGTAAATATTTAAAATGGAGCAACTTGGGATATCAAATTGAGAAGCAGAACATGAGTAAATAGACTACATGATCACATCTTCTAATCCTTTGAAGTGTGTTTTATCTCTATCTTTGAATCAATGCTTGATTGTTTGACATTAGGGAATCAAATTCTAAGGAACTTGGCTTGACGATTGCAGACTTTAACCGGGTGCTGCTTCCCAACAATTCCATAAAATCCAACAAATTTAGAGCTTGATTTTGACAGCCATGAGCTCATTGAATGCTGGAGCTGACTCGATGGGCTGAATTGTCTGCTCCTTTCCTACAATGTACGGTCTGTTCCCATCTCGCAGGTACTGTCACTCAGATTCTCCTTCAGTGTCTGAGATAAAAGATAAAAGATCAGCTGTGATCTTCAATCCCATTTCTCCCCATCTCTCCACTCTTTTCTTCTCTCTCACTAAGCCATAGAGACATAGAGTTATACAACATGGAAACAGACCCTTTGGTCCAACCAGTCCATACCGACCATAATTCCAAAATAAACTAGTCCCACCTGCCTGTGCTTGGCTCAAGTTGACTGATGTTCTGAATGCTCCTCTCTCATTCCTTTAGTCCCTTATCCTGGCAGTGTACAACAATCGAAACTTCTGTCCCATAGCCAATGCATCACAGCTCGCTCAGTGCAATGGAAGGACAGAGTGCAGGACAATGGGATTGAAACAGCCAGCTGAGGTGTGGATCAGCCAAGGGGTTGAGTAACCTTCTGTGTTTAGAGTCTCTGATCCTGATTAGAACTTAATAACAAGTCAGAACTTGAGATGAATTGGTTAGAGGCATGTAAGGACTAACTAAATATAAATGTACGGAGGTAGGAATAGAAGATTAAAAAGAGTGGGGAAGGGTCATGGAGAACATGCACACCAGTACGTAGTAAATAATGAAGCCTCATTGTTACAGATCCTTATCAGAAAGGGTGGCATGGTGGCACAGTGCTAGGGACCCAGGTTCAATTCCAGCTTCAGGGTGCTGTCTGTGTGGAGTTTGCATGTTCTCCCCGTGTCTGTGTGGGTTTTCTCCGGGTGCTCCAGTTTCCTCCCACAGTCCAAAGATGTGCAGGTTAGGGTGCGTTGGCCATGCTAAATTGCCCATAGTGTTCAGGGATGTGTAGCTTAGGTGGGTTACAAGGGGACAGGTCTGGGTGGGATGCTCTAAGGTTTGGTGTGGACTTGTTGGGCCAAAGGGCCTGTTTCCACACTGTAGGGATTCTATGAACAGTGTAGCATTAATATAATAATAGATTATGGAGGTCTATAATCACAGTAATACTGCTCTGCAAATATTACTTCAAGGTATTATGTTTACTGTGTAATATTAATGGAATTGTTTACAGTATTTAACACTGCCATAACCTGGGTGAAGATTAATAATGCAGAAAAACATGGAGCTGACGCTGCTGAAGTAGCAAGAGGCAGGAGGTTCAGTGCAGTGCCTATAACTGACACCTAGGTGTTCTGTAACTCATTACATTTACAAATTATGTTTCATCAGGATGCCATAGTGTTAAGGACTCGGATGGTGAGGAATTTGTTAAATGCGTTCAAGAAAATTTTCTTTATCAATATCCAAATGTTCCTACTAGAGAAGGGGCAAGATTTGGCTTTCTCTTGGGAAGTAAGGCAGGGCAAGTAACTGAACTGTTGGTAGAGGAGCGCTTTGGGTCTAGTGATCATAATTCTATTAGTTTTTAAACAGTTATGGAAAAGTATAAGCCTTCCATAAAAGTTGAAGTTCTTAATTGGAGTAAGGCAAATTTTAATGGTATGAGACAGGATCTTTGAAAAGGTGATTAGGGTCAACTGTTCGCAGGTAAAGGGACAACTGACAAGTGGGAGACTTTCAAAGTGTGTTAATGAGGGGTCAGAGACAGTATGTTCCTGTGACAGTGAAAGATATGGCAAGTAAAGTTAGGGAACAATGGACCAATAAAGATATTGAGGTTCGAGTGAAGAATGAAAAAGAATCGTATATTAGATGTATACAATTGGAATCAAATGAACCTCTTAGTGAGTTTAAAGAGTATAGGAGCATTCTTAAGAGGGATATCAGGAAGGCAAAAACAGGATATGAGATAGCCTTGACAGATAAAGTTAGGGTTAATCCAAAGAGATTCTACAAGCACATTAAGGGCAAAAGAGCAACTAGAGAGAGAGTAGGGTCCCGTAAAGATCAACGAGGTCATCTACGTGATGAACTTCAGGAGACGGGAAAGATACTAAATGAATATGTCACATCAATTTTTACTCTGGAGAAAGCAATAGAGGCTGGAGAACTCAGGGAAATAAATATTGATGTTTTGAAAACAGTTCACATTACCAGAGGGTAATGAAAAGGGTAAAAGTGCTGGAGGTGTTAGAAAACATAAAGGTGACTAAATCTCTGGGAACTGATTTAGTGTATCTCAGGACATTATGGGAAGTTAGGGAAGAAGTTGCAGGGCCCCTAGCAGAAAACTTGCATCATCTTTAACCACAGGTGAGGTGCTGGGGGACTGGATGTTGACGAAGGTTATGCCATTTTTGAAGAAAGCCTGTAAGGACAAGCCATGCCTGGTAGATTAAGTATCACAAATTTGATCAGTGGCCAGGGACAGCAGGGTGTGCCTGTAAGCGAGGAAGGTAGACGGATCCTGCAGTCAGCAACAGACCTTGTCCAACAGGTATGAGGTACTTGCTCCCTGTACGGATGAGGAAAAGGGCCGTAGTGAGGATGAACCAGCTAACCACAGCCCCATAGTTTAGGAGACCATTCCAGAGCAGGGAGCAAAAAGACAGGTGGTAGTTGTAGGGGAATCTATAATTAGGGGAATAAATAGTATCCTTTGTAAGCAGGATCGAAAGTCTCACATGGCATGTTACCTGCCCGATGCCAGGGTGAGGGACATCTCTGACTGGCTTGGAAGGATATTGGACAGGGAGGGGGAGGATCCAGTTGTTGTAGCCCATGTCGAGGCAAACAACATAGGCAAGACTATGAAAGAGGACCTGTATAGGGATTGTCAAGAACTAGGAACTAAGTTAAAGAACAGGTCCTCATGGGTTATAATCTCCGGATTACTGCCCGAGTCGAGTGCAAATTGGCATAGGGACATGAGAATAAGGGAAGTAATCACGTGGCTAAAGGAGTGGTGCGGGAAAGAGGAGCTCCTTTTCATGGGGCACTGGCATCAGTATTGGAACAGGAGGGATCTATACCGCTGGGACGGTCTCCACCTGAATCGAGCTGGGACCAATGTTTTAGCGAAAAGGGTAAATAGGCTGATCAACAGGACTTTAAACTAGATAGGGTGGGGTTGGGAGGGGAGAGAAAGGTATACGGCAGGAAGTGTAATGGCCAATGGGAAACAAAGCAGCAGGTTAACATTTGTGAGGGTCGGTTCAACTGCATGGACTAGTACAAAAAAGTTGAAAAGAAAGTAGAACTGAGGAGAAGTTATTGAAGTCTCCACAAAACAAAATAGGACAGAGTGTTTGGAAAGGGTTAGGCATCAAACTTTGGGAACATTGGAAAACGAATGACGACAAGAAGAGGGAAGGTTAATACAGGACTGAAGGTGTTATATCTGAGTGCACGCAGCATGAGGAATATGGTAAGTGAGCCTGTGGTGCAGATTAAAATTAGCAGGTATGATGTGGTGGCTGCAAGGGGATCAGGATTGGGAGCTGAATATTCAAGGACATACATCTTGCCAAAAAGATAGGCAGGTGGGCAGAGGGCGTGGGGTAGCCTTATTAGTGAGAAATGAAATTAAATCAACAGTAAGAAATGAAGTGGGGTCAGACGATGTAGAATCTGTGTGGGGAGAGTTGAGGAACCGCATATGTTAAAAAACCATAATGGGAGTTATGTACAGGCCTCCAAACAGTAGTCAGGAGCTGAGGCACAAGATACACCAGGAGATAGAAAAGGTGTGTAAGAACGGCAAAGTCACAGTGATCATGGGGGATTTCAATATGCAGGTGGACTGGGAAAATCAGATAAATAGTGGATTGCAAGAAAAGGAATTTGTGGAATGTCTATGAGATGACTTTTTGGAGCAGCTCGTGGTGGAGCCCACAAGGGAACAGGCAATATTGGATTTAGCGGTGTGCAATGGGGCAGACTTGATAAAGGAGCTTAAGGTGAAGTAACCCTGAGGAAGCAGTGACCATAGTATGTTAGAATTTAGTCTGCAATTTGAGATTGAGAAGCTGAAATCATATCTAACAGTATTACAGTTGAAGAAATGAAACTGCAGGGTCGTGAGGGAGGAGATGGCCAGAATTGACTGGGAGAGGAGCCAAGCAGGAAAGACAGTGGAACAGCAATGGCAGGAGTTTCTGGGAGTAGTTCAGGAGACACAGCAAAAATTCATCCCCAGGAACGACAAGCATGCACAGGGAGGATGAGGCAACCATGGCTGACAAGGGAAGTCAGGGACAGCATAAAGAAAAAGAGGAAGTATATAATGTGGAGAAGGGCAGTGGAAAACCTACAAAGACCAACAGAGGATAGCGAAAAAAAGAAGTAAGGAGGGATAAGATTAAATATGAGGGTAAGCCACCCGGTGATATAAAAGAAGATTGCAAGAGATTCTTTAGATGTATATAGGGCAAAAGCGAGGCAAAAATGGACATTGGGCCACTGGAAAATGATGCTGGAGTCAGGGGGGTGGGATGTTGCAGAGCTGAGTATGGTGGCCATCACCAAAGAGAAGGTACTGGGGAAACTGAAAAGTCCGAGGGTGGATAAATCACCCGGACCAGCTGGACTATACCCCAGAGCTCTGACAGAGATAGCTGGAGGCGTTAGTGGTGAACTTTGAGGGATCACTGGAGTCAGGAAGGGTCCCAGAAGATTGGAAAATGACAAATTTAACTTCCCCGCCTCCCCGTTTAAGAGAGTAAGGCAAAAAACAGGAAATTACAGGCCTGTTAGCCTGGCAACAGTCGTTGGTAAGATTTTGGAGCCCATTGTAAAGGATGAGATTGCTGAATATTTGGAAGTGCATGGTAAAATAGGGCAAAGTCAGCATGGCTTCATCAAGGGGAGGTCATGCCTGACAAATCTGCTAGAATTATTTCAGGACATAATGAGCAGGGTAGACAAAGGAGAACCAATGGATGTTATCTACCTGGACTTCAAGAAGGCCTTTGAGAAGGTGCTGCACAGGAGGCTGCTGAGTAAGAAAAGGGCCTATGGTGTTAGAGGCAAGGTGCGAGCATGGATAGAAGATTGGCTGTCTGGCAGAAAGCAGAGAGTGGGATTAAAAGGGTCTTTCTCAGGATGGCAGCCGATGACAAGTGGTATTCTGCAAGGATCAGTGTTGGGACCACAACTTTTCATTTTATACATTAATGATCTAGATGATGGAGCCGAGGGCATTCTGGCCAAGTTTGCAGATGATCCAAAGATAGATAGAGGGACAGGTAGAATTGAGGATGCGGGGAGACTGCAGAAGGATTTTGACAGGTTGGGAGAATGGGCAAAGAAGTGGCAGATGGAGTACTACGTGGGAAAGTGTGAGGTCATGCACTCTGATAAGAAGAATAAAAGCACGGACTATTTTCTAAATGGGGAGAAAATTCAGAAACCTGAAGTGCAAAAAGACTTGGGAGTTACAGTCCAGGATTCTCTCCAGGTAAACTTGTAGGTTGAGTCAAAATTAGGAAGGCAAATGCAATGTTGGCATTTATTTTGAGAGAACTAGAATATAAAAGCAAGGATGTATTTCTGAGGCTTTATAAAGCTCTGGTCAGAGATATTTAAAATCTTCCTTACTGTTCTGTTTTGTCACCATCACCTTGATTACTTGTGATTATCTCTCTACGTAATTAGTTTGTACAGTTTGTGATAACTTGGTAACTTTGGTTAGACCTTTGTTGTGCAACTCTTATCCACATCATGTTATTCCAGCCGTTGTGGCTTGTCTCCAGCACCATCTTATTTTTGATATTTTGTAATTATCCCTCTGCCTTAATTAATCAGTTCAAATGTCATCCCTTCACTTGTTATTCAGCATGTCCACACTCCACTCACACCATTTGTACTTATCTTTTTGACACTCTTAATTACCTGGAATTATCTTGTCATTATCTCTCCGCCTATATATTCTGTGCCTGTGCGTCTGTCTCCACTTCACCTGTGTGAAGCAATGCTCACAAAGCTTGTGATATTAAGTAAACCTATTGGACTATAACCTGGTGTTATGTGACTTCTGACTTTGTCCACCGCAGTCCAACACCAGCACCTCCACACCCTTGCCTGTCCAAATGCATATAAATCCTATCAACCACAAACGACTCCAACAACATACCCCGCACCCCCACCCCCCACCCCATCCCCATCGAAGTAAGATTGACAGGTCTATAGTTTCAGGCTTAGACATAAGACATAGGAGCAGAAACTTGGCCATTCAGCCCATCTGCTCTGCCATTCAATCATGGCTGATAAGTTTTTCAATCCCATTCTCGCGCTTTCTCCCTGTAACCCTTGATCCCCTTGACAATCAAGAACCTATCTATCTCTGTCTTAAATATACTCAATGACCTGGCCTCCACAGCCTTCTGTGGCAGTGAATTCCACAGATTCACCACTCTCTGGCTGAAGAAGTTTCTCCTTATCTCTGTTCTAAAAGGTCTTCCCTTTACGCTAAGGTTGTGCCAGCAAGTCCTAGTCTCTCCTACCAACAGAAGCATCTTCCCAACATTCACTCCGTCCAGGTGTTTCAGTATTCTGTAAGTTTCAATGAGATGCCCCCTCATCCTTCTAAACTCCATCGAGTATAGACCCAGAGTCCTCAAACATTCCTCATATGTTAAGCCTTTCATTCCTACGATAATTCTCGTGAACCTCCTCTGAACCCGCTCCAGGGCCAGTTCATCTTTCCTGAGATATGGGGCCCAAATTGCTCACAGTACTCTAAATGTGGCCTGACCAGAGCTTTCTAAATCCTCAGAAGTTCATCCCTGCTTTTATATTCTAGTCCTCTCTCAAAACAAATGCCAACATTGCATTTGCCTTCCTAAATATTGACTCAAGTTTACCTGAAGAGAATCCTGGACTAGAACACCCAAGTCCCTTTGTACTTCAGACTTCTGAATTTTCTCCTCATTTAGAAAATAGTCCGTGCTTTTATTCTTCTTACCAAAGTGCATGACCTCACACTTTCCCATGTTGTACTCCATCTGCCACTTCTTTGCCCACTCTCCCAACCTGTCAAAACCCTTCAGCAGCTTCCTGTCTCCTCAATACTGTCCTGCATGTATCTTTGTATCATCTGCAAACTTAGCCAGAATGGCCTCAGTTCCTTCATCTAGATCATTAATGTATAAAATGAAAAGTTGTGGTCCCAACACTGGTCCTTGCAGAACACCACTTGTCATCAGCTGCCAACCTGAGAAAGACCCTTTTAACTCCACTCTCTGCTTTCTGCCAGACAGCCAATCTTCTATCCATGCTAGCACCTTGCCTCTATCACCATGGGCCTCTATCTTGCTCAGCAGCCTCATGTACGGCACCTTGTCAAAGGCTTTCTTGAAGTCCAGGGAGATAAAATCCATTAGCTCTCCTTGGTCTAACCTGTTCGTTACTTCCTCAAAGAATTCTAGCAGATTTGTGAGGCATGACCTCCCCTTGATGAAGCCATGCTGACTTTGCCCTATTTTTCCATGGACTTCCAAATATTCAGCAATCTGATCCTTTACAATGGGCTCCAAAGTCTTACTAACGATCGAGGTTAGGCTAATCAGCCTGTAATTTCCTGTCCTTTTGCTTTACACTCTTAAACGGTGGGGAGGTGGAGAGTTACATTGGCCATTTTCCAGACCTCTGGGACCCATCCTAACCCCAGTGATTCCTGAAAGATCACCAATAGCACGTCCACTATTTCTTCAGCTATCTCCTTCAGAACTCTGGGGTATAGTCCATATGGTACAGGTGATTTTTCCACCTTCAGACCTTTCAGATTTTCCAGCACCTTCTCCTTGTTGATGGCCACCATAGTCAGCTCTACCACCCCGGCTCTCTTGAATTTTTGGTAGGTTACTCTTGTCTTCCACCATGAAGACTGACGCAAAGTACTTATTCAGTTCCTCAGCATTTCTTTATTCCCCATTACTACCTCTCCAACATCATTTTCCAGCAGCCAAATGTCCATTTTTGCCTTTCTTTTGCCCTTTATATATCTAAAGAAGCTTTTGCAATTTTTTTTACATTACTGGTTAGTTTACCATCACATTTAATCTTCTCCCTCCTTACTTCTTTTCTCGTTGTCCTCTGTTAGCCTTTGTTGACTTCCCAATCCTCTGGCTTCCCACTGCCCTTCACCACATTATATGCCTTCTCTTTTTGCTTTTATGTTGTCCCTCACTTCCCTTGTCAGCCATGGTTGTCTCATCTTCCCTTTAGCACACTTCTTTACCCTAGGAAGGAATTTTTGCAGTGTCTCCCACATTACTCCCAGAAACTCCTGCCTTTCCTGTTCCACTGTCTTTCCTCCTTGGCTCCTCTCCCAGTCAATTCTGGTCAGCTCCTCCCTCATGCCTCAGTAGGTGCCTTTATTCAACTGTAATACCGTTAGACCTGTTTCCAGCTTCTCCCTATCAAATTGTAGAGGTCACTCTGTCATAAGGAGTGAGCAAAGTTGTGTTTATATATCACATGTAAACTTCTCAGAGGATTCCAAAGTTCCTCAGAGCCAATTAGGCACAGTTGAGATGGAGTTCTTCTTGTTCAATAGCAGAATGTGGCAGCAGATGCACGCACAGCAAGATCCCACAAATAACCTTTTGGTATTTTTTAGCACCTCAAGGATAAATCATGAGCAACCCTCCCACCCTACTCTTTAAAGAATGACCCGCGACCATTTCTACCCATCGCAACAGGCAGTTAGGACCTGGGTGTAACATCTTTCAGAGAAAGATGGCATGTTCAACAGTGCGGCACCACTTCACACCCAGATATTCAGCCTAGATCATTCAGTCATGCCCAGGAGTGAGTTGAACCATTCATCTCCTTACTACATGTGAATGTGCTGTTTGTTTTAAAAAAACACATTGAAGGAGAAGTCAGGCCCTTTTGGCATAGAGGTAGTGTCCTTACCTCTGGATTAGGTAATATAGGTTTTTGAGTCCCACCTGCTCCAAAGGTGTGTCATAGCATTCCTGAGCAGGTTTGCTAAAAATGGTCAAGTTTGGTGCCAATCTAAGACCACAAAGGGGAGTTCAGATGGTACATGAGGGAGAAAGATCAGATTGGATGAAATAATGAGGGTGGCAAGAACCTTGTGGGTTAAGGTGCACCAGCTTGGAGTGAGTGGCCCATATCTGCACTGATTTCCTTCAGGAGACTATTTGCCGACTGAAGTTAAAATGAATTCACGCTCTGTGAGTGATGTGATTAAAAAATCCAAATAAGTTTTTCTTTTAAAATTTGCCTTACAGGGAAGGCAGATGGTGCAAAGTCTTGAACATTTATTAGAGGCAAAAGAAAGTGAAGATTTTTTTTTCTCCTCTCCACAGCTGAAATTGTCAAATTGGACCCTTGGTTTCGCTAAACAAAGTTGTTTCTGCACAAAATCCGTGTCGATGAGAATTTGATGTGTAATTCAAAATCTTTTATCACTTCTGACACGCCATAAATTATTTTGCTACAGTGCCCAGACACTGATCTAATTAATTCACAGGTACCTGCCCCTGAAGGGAAAGTAGCTCATAAAACTACAATGATATGTGATTGACTCGTTTTCAGTTGCTGCCATTGCTCAGCTTTCTGTGATGTTTTCTTCCAGTCTCTGCAGGATTCCTGTGTACTAGGCAAATGAGGTGCAATCCCTTTCTCCACCTTCAAAATAAACATGGTAAGTGGACTCAGAGCCTGGCAATAGACAGAAACAGCCTCAGCAAAAAATGTGTTAGGTTCTAGTGAGGGGCTTTAGTCCTCGGGGTCATAGTGCAGTGGCGTCAGGAAGAAGCCGTACGGTCTTAACGGAAATACATCTCTTTGTTCATTCCTAATTTCAGTTGACTTTTAGTTTAATTAATTGAGCTGGACACTAGTGCTGAAGTCTAGCCTAATTACGAAAATCCACGCGCATGGGAAAATCCTCCTTGGTGCTGTTCCAACTCTTCCTCATTCTCTCGCCCTCCCCTCCTCTTGAAGGTGCAATTTTAAGCATAAAAGTTTAATTCAATTTATGGCTCTTAACATCTTTGGGCTCTGGTTTAGACTTGCCATAGGAAATTGAGCATTAAAGACTGAAATGTGCTTTTGCAAAAATATACTGCATTTATAAATTATCTATGAGTACATTACAAAACAGCTCAAGCCAGACATTACAAAAAATACAATGAAGGTGTGACATTTCTTACTTGACTCTTTGCACTCCTAGAGGCTTCCACCTAAATTTGAAATATTTACGAAACATGACAAGAAACTATTTGCAATTCAATTCAAGCTAACATGAGCTCTACAAGCTAACAGACTCTTGGGCTAGCATGGCAGGTTTGCTCAAAAGGCTTCCAGAGAAAATGGGCCAAGGATATGATGAGAAAGTGGATAAATAGGTTTGGGCTTTACAGGGGGATAGGTGAGTAGATTGGTGTGAGGGACTAGGGAGTTGTTGGAGGAAAGTGGAATTGATAGAATCGCTACGGTGTGGAAACAGGCCATTCAGCCCATTTCAACCCTCCAAACACATTCTACCCAGACCCACCTCTCTACCCAATCCCTGTAACATTGCATTTCCCCATGCTTAATCCACCTAGCCTGCAAATTCCTGGACACTATGGACAAGTTAGCATGACCAATCCACCCTAAACACATCTTTGGACTGTGAAAGGAAATCCATACAATCAGTGACCTGATGCTAGGATTGAACCCAGGTCCCTGGTGCTGTGAGGTAGCAGTGCTAACCCCTGACCCACTGTGCTGGATTGAATGATATGGGTGGAGGGTGAGTACAGGGGAATGTGGGATAGGTGACTGATTGAGTGATGAGAGAAATAAAGCGACAACATGTGTATTTGAGGCTTGAGTTTTTTACTTGCATTTACCAATTTCCTAAAAAAATGCAAATGGTATGGATTCAATTCTCATCACTGATTGAGGTATCATTGCCCCTCACCTGAGGTATACGTCAGGTTATGCTCACTGCCAGTTGCCTGTCTCTAAAGAGAGGATGGGGCTATGGTGAATGTAATTTACATGGAGACTTTTTTAAGGGAAATTGGCCAATGCAGATATAGAACCCAAACCTCAGCTCCCCATTTTGTCACTCGATTTCCCTCGGCAAACCCTCTTTAGAATTAGAATCCCTACAGTGTGGAAACAGGCCCTTCAGCCCAACAAGTCCACTCTGACCCTTGGAGCATCCCACCCAGGCCCATCCCCTTATAACCCACAGACCCCTGAACACTATGGGCAATTTAGCATGGCCAATTCACCTAGCCTGCACATCTTTGGACAGTGGGAGGAAACCGGAGCACCCAGAGAAAACCCACGCAAACACGGGGAGAATGTGCAAACTCCACACAGACAGTCACCTGAGGCTGGAATTAAACCCAGGTCCCTGGCGCTGTGAGGCTGCAGAGCTAACCACTGAGCCAGCATGCCACCAAAGTGGTAGGACCATAAGCAGCTCAGAACAATGTGGTCTTGCAAACAAATACATAGAGTTCACTCTCAACCAATTTTGATCAAGCAGAAAATGATTTTAGAGCAATGTCTCAGTGTTCCTTTAGGGCAAAGAAAGCTGTGGATGCAATATCCTCTCTACATAATCCGAGATATATTAAAAAAAAATCTTCAGTGTGTCATCGCTGTCAATTTTGTGCAGTATGAATTGCTATGTCAAGATTTATTCTGTTAAACCAATGTCAGCTTCTCACACTCAGCTGCACCCAGTTAAATTGTTCAAATGTTCAGGAGACGTGAATTCAGAAATCAGCAAGAGGATGAAGAATTGATACCACCCAAAGAGGGGTCAATTACTAGGGGACACAGGTTCAAGGTGCAGGGGGTGTTGGGGGGGTAGGTGGTGGATGGTTTAAAAGAGATGTGAGATACAGATTTTTCACACAAAGGGCGATGAGTGCCCGGAACGTGTTGCCAGAGGAGATGGCGGAAGCAGACACAATAGCAGCATTCAAGAAGCACCTGGACGAATACACGAATAGGAAGGGAATAGAGGGATACAGATCCTGTAAGTGAAGACAGTTTTAGTATGGAAGGGCAAAATGTATCTGTGCAGGCTTGGAAGGCCAAAGAGCCTGTTCCTGTGCTGTAATGTTCTTTGTTCTAAAGAGAAATTGGGTCATGGAATTATTGGCACTGAGAAAAGTGAGAGAGCTGGTGATACTTAAGCACAGATCCTGGAAGGTGACAGGGCAGGTTAACAAAGTAGGATCTTTGGATTCATAGATTGCAAAAGTCAGAATATAACACTGAACCTAGAGAGATCTCAGAATCCAATTAAAACATGTAGGCTTTGGAGAGGGACATAACAGGAGGCGATAGTAGAGTGGTATTATCGCTGGACTGTTAATCCAGAGAGCTGGATAACATTCTGGGGGCCCGGGTTCAAATCCTGTCATGGCAGATAGAGGAATTTGAACTGAATTCAATAAAAATGCATCTGCAATTAAGGGTCTAACAATGACCATGAATCCACTGCTAATTGTCAGGAAAAACCCACTTGGGTCACTAATGCCCTTTAGGGAAGGAAACTGCCATCCTTACCTGGTCTGATCTACATGTGACTCCAGACCCACAGCAATATGGTTGACTCTTAACTGCCCTCTGGGCAATTAGGGACGGGCAATAAATGCTGGCCAAGCCAGTGACGTCCTCATCCCTGCAAGTAAATAAAAGAAAAATTGAGCAAATTTGAAGCAGGATTTGGCCACTCAGCACCTCCCACCTGCTCCACCATGTGTTCTATGCTAAAACAAAGAGCTGTGGAGGCTGGAAATCTGAAATAAAAACAGAAATAGCTGGAGAAACTCAGTAGGTCCCACAACATTTGTGGGAAGAAAGCACAATCAAATGTTTCGAGTCTGTGTATAGGATGGATTAGAATTGTCGATGATATTCGACAGTTGCATGACCTGAGATGGGCGACTCATATTCCTGGACATGGCACAATCAACTTGGTTTTCTGTTGTCGGTTCATCTTACTGTATATGGGACGGAGCTTTGTTCCAAATCGTTGGACTTCACCTCGGACCGGGTTCATAAACGGTGCCAGGACCAGCCATCGAGTGAGGAGTCCTCGATATGTAGGAGTGTGTGAGGCTCATTGTCTTTTCCCCTTGCTTCTTCATCTCTTTATTTACTTAATAAATGCTCATATTTAAGTAAATTTATGTTGTCGAGTCTTCTTTTAATTACATTTAACTGAATCTGAAGAACCATTTGGATACACTTTGTGATCCAATACATTTTTGGCAACAAGGATAAGATTCAGGAAAATATTTAAGAGAAGGGAAAGGCGACCTGATGGTCCGGAGACCTTCCGTATTCTATGATGGAATATGACAGACTGTAGCTAATACGTTAGTACATTTAGGACGCCCAAAAAGTTATAACTGGCAAAAGAGAGAAAGGGGGTTTATTCATACAGACTGTTGTACACAAGTGTTTGCGGGAGTAGGCTTCCCCAGAAGCAAGTACAGTGTGCTGCAAATGGGATGGATATTGTTAGAAGTGTGCCAGGCAAAAGAATTTGAGGCCGCACTGACGGCAGTAGAACAGCGTTACATTTATCCAACAGAAGGAGTTAAGGCAGTGCAGGAGAGAGCCAAGAAGGTGGAGGATAAACAGAACCAAGTAGTATGCCGTCTGGCAATGGTATGACACAAAAGAGAGCAAAATGGCACAATTGGAAAGTTGATCCAGTCAAAGTGTATGCATTATTAACCTCACAGTGGGACTCTGACCATTGGGAAGAAGCCATTTGGTATTAGCCTGATTCAGAGTATGAAGAAACGGACAGGGAAGGGAATGTTCCTCCTCCGGATCCATCTTCAGGAAAGGGACTACTAACACCACCCCTAATAACGAATACAGCAAAACAAATAGGAGGACAAAACCCATACAATGCAAGGGTACTCATAGATTACTGTTTGTTCGAATTACAGGATTTGAGGTTGTGCTTTAGGCAGATATTGGGTGAACCCTTGGTCTGTTGACTGACATGGTCGTGGGACCAAGGCATCACCCATATTATGCTGAATGGGACAAAGCAAGGGAATCTGGGAGCACTAAGTGTTGATCGGCATGTGAATAGTGCCTTTAGAAACATAGGGCAAACTGAATCATTGTGGAATGCACTGACACTAGTAGTTAGGAATAAGTACCCTTCCCCTATAGACTGGGAAGGTACTGTTGAAAAATGGGAGAGTGTACCAGAAGGTATAAAACAATTGAGGGATTTGACTACACAAGCACGTAAGTATTCTCCACAGGTTCAGGGTCCAGTTCAGGAAGCTTTCACAGCTGGAATGAGGAGCCGGCTAATGCGAAGTCGTCCGTGCTGGATGTGAGGTGCCCTGGTAGCCCTAGTAGAGCCAGAGGCAGTGGTACAGGTATGTTTGTTGTTGGGACAGTTAGAGGACGTGGAGGCTGGTAAGCAAAGAGTGAGGTCCATCGGAATGAGTGACAAACAGGGACAACAAGGCGGAGATTGGCTTGGGTCCGAAGGTGAAACAAAAGATAACCAGAAGAGAAATCACTGCGGCTTTATTAAAGGCAGGAATAGAGAAGAGTAGGATGGATGGAATACCTATGGGTACCATGTACAATATTTGGAGGTCAAACTGCTCTCTAAGAGAGTAAGACAGACTAACTCAGATATGGAGGTGGGAAAAGGAAGCCACACCGACGGTATCTCCTACAACGTCACTATACCCCAGCCTGGACAGGGTCTGGCAGTTATGGCGAACCGGTGAGCTGATTGATTAGGGGTGGGGCCAGGACTCCGGGGTCTCTGTAAGGGGGTTTGGTGGGTCAACCAGAGACCGAAGGCCTCAAGTCCCTATCACTGTTTATTGGAGGAAAGGCAATGTACAACAAACAGAAGTTACTATTATACACAGCAATCCACACAGACATGTTGGGCTCAAAATGACTATTAATGGATTTGGTGGGGCGGTTACACCAGCAGTCAGGACAAGTATTAGAATAGCCTTGGGGAACGCACCCCCATGAGTAGTCCCGGTATTGATATCCAACGTACAAGAAAATATTATCAGTATGGACTTGTTAACCTTGCAAATCCCACTGGACAAATTCTCTTTTGGTAAGTGAGCTGTGACAATTACTGCTGGCAAGGCAAAATGGGAGACCTTCATTATTTCTCCACCCACACAGGTGGTTTCGTTCAAACACTATTGTATCCCGGGAGCACACAAAGAAATTGGGGATACTATACAGGGCCAGTTGGCTGCAGGGATTGTGTCACATGCAGTATCTGCATACAATAGCCCTGCATGGCCTGTAAAGAAACCTGATGACAGGTGATACCAACAACTCAACAAATATGCTCCTCCACTGTTGGTGGTCATGCCTGATGTGGTCACTATTATAGAAAGACACAGGGGTCAGATGTCTGGGATGCCATTATTGACCTGCAAATGCCTTCTTTTTGACACTGCTTGCCCTGGAATCACAAGATCAGTTTGCTTTCACATGGGAAGGTCGCCAATATACCTTCTGCTGGCTACCTCAAGGACACCTATACAACCCAACCTTATGCCATGGGCTAGTAGCAAGGGACTTAGATATGTGTCCGCTGCCACTGCACATTCATGCAGCACATTACACTGCTGACATCTTGACCTGTGGACCAATGGAAACCGCGGTGGAGGAAGCTCTAGCCACACTGAGAGACAGAGGCAGTGAAGTGAACTCGAAAATGATACAGGGACCAGCACAATCAGTGCAGATTTTAGGTATTCAGTGGACAAAAGGGGATAGAGTTATCCCTGAAAAAGTAAAGAATAAAATACAGAAATGGCCATTCCAACCAGCAAGACTGAGGCACAGAAATTGATAGGTCTACTTGGATATTGGTGCAGACATATACCTCACCTGACCATGTTACTAAGACCTGCTGTTATGCCGTTACTCGAAAGGAGTCTCAGTTGGAGTGAGGCGATGAACAACAGAAAGCATTTACGGCCACTAAAGAAGCTGGAGCACTAGCACTTTCCCTGGCTCCATGGATACCTGGCTTACCCTTTGAATTACAAGCATCAATTGTACAAGATGTAGCCACATGGAGCTTGTGGCAGAGACAAAGGGGAAAGATGGTGAGATACATGCCCATGGACAAGGTGATACTTTTTGGAACAAAAACAGAAGTTGCTGGAAAAGCTCAGCATGTCCAGCAGCATCTGTGATGAAAAAACAGAGTTAACATTTTGGGTCCGTTGACCTCTCCTCACTGGACCTGAAACGTTAACTCTGATTTTTCATCTTCACAGATGCTGCCAGACCTGCCGAGCTTTTCCAGCAACTTCTGTTTTCATTCCTGATTGACAGCATCCGCAGTTCTTTTGGTTTTCATTTGATACCTATTGGATATTGGTAATGGGGCAAGAAGTACCAGAATGGATCAGCAGAGGGAAATTAACGTAAAGGGAGTGAGTTTTCGTAGATTGTATCCCGATAGATATGAGTTCTTCACAGAACCATATGAATTTATTATGGATGGACGCTTCTGCAGATGAACCATCAGTTGACATGGGTAACTGATGTACATAGCTGGAGTGTGAATATGACGATGGATTGTTAACACAAGTTGCTGATTCCATAACAGCCTTAACCATACATTACTGATGGGATATCTTTAAGGGTTGGTCCCCAAATGCCACTGCAATCATTAATTTGATGATACACCCCATTGTTGTATTTTATTCATATTGGTAATGTTTACTTTCATTGTAGTTTTAATTTTCCGGTGAAGGCTACGTTTTCTTATGATACGTTCTCGCGCAGCTATCGCTGCTTTGCGTCTTCATCTGCAATTGTGACTGATGCTGTCAAATATCATTGGGCTCGATTATATAGGATGGGTTAGAATTATTGATGATATTCGGCAGCTGTGTGACTTTGAATAAGTCCTATGATGGGTGACTCACATTCCTGTACATGCCAAAGGCAGCACAATCAACTTGTTTTTCCGCACAATCAACTGGTTTTTCCACACTTGCTGTTTGTTACGCTGTATAAGAGAGAGAGTTTTGTTCCAAATAGTTGGACTTCTCCTCGGACTGGGGTCACAAACGGTGGGAGGATTGAACCCAAACCTCCAGACCAGCCGTCCATCAAGGGGTCCCCAACATGCAGGAGGGTGTGAGACTTATTGTTCTTCCCTTTCGCTTTTTCATTTTTTATTACTTAATAAATGGTCATGTTTAAGTAAAGTTATGTTGTCAAGTTTTCTCTGAATTACATTTAACTGAATCTGAAGAACCATTTGGATACAATCTGTGATCCAGTGATTTGTCATCGGTGCTCATATGATTTCTTCACATTCTCGCCTGTCCTCAAGAACCTTTCACGCCCTTGTTTATGAAGAAACTATCATTAGTCCTGACAAAGGGCTTCGGCCAGAAACGTTGACTTTCCTGCTCCTCGGATGCTGTCTGACCTGCTGTGTTTTTCCAGCTCCACGTTTATTGACTCCAGTTTCTAGCATCTGCGGTCCTTACTGTCTCCAAATCAAACCCTGCTTTAAAATATCCAAGGATTCTCCTTCCACCACCCTTGATGCAGAAAGGGCTGAAGATTCACAACTCTTTGACTCATATCAGTCTTAATTGGCCTATCCTTTTGTTTAAAACAGTGCTCACACAAGAGGAAATTTTCTCTTTACATCCACCCTCAGGATCTTATATGTTTCAACTAAAATGTCTCTTATTCTTGTAAACCCCAGTGGATGTAAGACTAACCAAGCCAACGTTTCCTTAGAAGACAACCCACCCATTTGATTAGATTTGAATTGATTTATTGTAGACACATTTCCCTAAGTACAGTGAAAAGCTTTGTTTTGTGAGCAGTACAGGCGGGTCATAGCAAGCAAGGACGTACAGGTCACGGGTGCTTAGACAGAGCGAAGTATACAAGGTTACACTGCACTGCAAAGCAAGATCAACATTATTTGATGTTGGAGAGTCCACTCATCAGTCTAATAATAGCAGGGATGATTCAGAAAGGAGATAGAGTGCTTAGTGCCGTGGTGCATTGATAACAACCTCTTTCAAAACCTGTTTTGTTGGCAAAACAACAGAACTAATCATTGACTTCAGAAAGAAAGGAGGAGGACACGTTCCTATCTACATCAACAGAGCTAAGGTAGAGAAGGTCGAGAGCATCAATTTCCTAGGAGTGATAATATAAACATTCCAGGTATTACTCTGGTAAACTTTCTCTGAACTGCTTCTTTCCTCAGATTTGCATCTTTCCTCAGATAAGGAGAGTAATACTGTGCACAATACACACAAGCAAAGTTGCTGGAGAAGCTCAGCAGGTCTGGCAGCACCTGTGAAGGAGAAAACAGAATTAACGTTTCGGGTCCGGTGACCCCTGAGAAAGGGTCACCGGACCTGAAACGTTAACTCTGTTTTCTCATCCGTGATGCTGCCAGACCTGCTGAGCTTTTTTGTTTTTGTTCCTGATTTACAGCATCCGCAGTTCTTTCAGTTTTTACTGCAAACAATACCCTAGATGTAGTCCCACCAGGCCCTTTATACCATCAATATAATGCCCCTATTTTTGCATTCAATTCCCCTCACAACAAACAATAATTTATTAGTTTTCCTAATTGCTTACAGCACCTCGATACAAAGGTTTTGTGATTAGTGCACTAGGGCACTCAGATTCCTGGTCCAAGATGGTGGCAGAGTAGGATGCTCCAGCTGCAGCTTCTCGGCACCACCTGTTCTTCTTCTTTATTCTCTTCATTTTTCTTTTCTGGAGTGTTTTCTTTAAAACTTTTAACTTTAAATTGATTTGAACTTACTTGGAGGGGAATGGACGAGGTGAGTACCAAACTGGAGACTGGTGCAGGGGGAGGTTAGTCCCAGACCGGAGACCACGCAGGGGGAGGTGAGTCCCTGACTGGAGACTGGTACAGGGAGTTAAGGTCCTTGCAAACTGGAGGCAAGTCTTCGAGTTTTGAAGCCCGGTGTGGTCTGGAGAGCTTGGCCCAGCGCTGTCTGGGTGCTGGTACACGCTCGGGGTGAGAGTACTGTAATTTTGCCCCTTAATTCTTACGCTGGATCTGCAATTTTGGACCAAATTCTTAATCATCTGTACCTCGGTATCCTTTACCTAAAATGGGGCCATAAACAGCAACATTGCAAACCTTTCCCTGCAGTCATCGCATGCTTGTGATAGGAAAGCTAATTCATTCATTCATTCATTCATTTCTCTGTATCTCAGAGCTGTGTAATCTCTCACCATTTGGATAATATGTTTCTTTTTTATTATTCCTGTCAAAATAGACAATGTCACATTTTCCCACAATATGCTGTATTTGCCAGACCTCTGTCATGTCACTTAACCCATCTGCATCTTTTTTGTAATTTTCTTTAAGCCTTCTATGCAAGTTATTTTCCCACTTAATCTTTGTGTCAGCTGCAAATTAAGCACCATAACTTTGATAATTGATACAAAAAGTTGTAAAAAGTTGAGGTGCCAGCTCTGATCCCAGTAGCACTCCACTCGTTACACCATACCGATCAGAGAAGAGATTCCCAATAATGTCCACTCTCACTTTCCTGTTAGTTGACCAGGGTGGCACAGTGGCTCACTGGTTAGCGCTGCTGCCTCACAGCGCCAGGGACCTGGGTTTGATTCCACCCTCAGGTAAGTGTCTGTGTGGAGTTTGCACATTCTGCCCGTGTCTCTGGGTGCTCCAGTTTCCCCCCCACAGTCCAAAGAAATGCGTATTGGGTGGATTGGCCACGCTAAATTGCTCTATAGAGTCCAGAGATGTGCAGGCTAGGTGGGTTAGTCATGGGGAATGCTGGGGTACGGAGATAGGGTAGGGGTTGCTGGGTCTTGGCGGGGTACTCTACGGAGAGTCAGTGTGGACTTGATGGGCCAAATGGCCTGTTTCCACACTGTGGGGAATCTATGATTAATGTTCCATACATGCTACTATGTTTCCCTGTGCCCCATGAATATTTATTTTCCTTAACAACATTTCTCATGGCACCTTATCAAATGCTTTCTGAAAATCTAAGTACGGTACAAGCACCGGTTCTACCTCTTATTATGTTAATTCTTCAAAGAATTCCAATAAATTGGTTAAACATTGATTTCTCTTTCACATGTTGACTCTGTCTAATTATCTTGAATTTTCTCAGTGCTCCGATCTAATTTCCTTTATAATAGCTACTAACATCTTTCCTATGCCAGATGTTAAGTTTACTTGCATGTAATTTCTTGCTTTCTGTCTCCATCACTTTTTCACTAAAGGACTTACATTCACCGTCTTCCAATCTAATGGAACTTTCCCTGAATCTGGGGAATTTTATAAAATTAAAACAAATACATCAACAGTCCCACTAATCACTTCTTTTAAAACCATAGGATGAAGTTGGTCAGGTTTTGGGAATTTGTCAGCTCACAACTCTAACAATTTGCTCAGTGCTACTTCCCCTGTGATTGTAATTATCTCGAGGTTGTAGTGATTATAACGAGGTCAGCCAGGTGGAACCCGATAGAATATGAGATTCCTGATTGGGGCTGTTAACCTGGTCCAATCAGGGAGCCCTGGCTGACAGATATAAACAGGAGTATCAGAGGTTTTGCTTACTCAGAGAGCTGGCTCTGAGGGAGCTGGATCAGTGACGAGGGCTCTCCATTTATAAGTAAAGATGACTTGGTGATGGGATACCAGTTTCTGTGGAGTTATTTCAGTGGTGATGAGTGTGAGATATGCCTGTTGGAAGATAAAATGAGGATGATCAAAACTGTCCCAGCCTTTCCTTGGGCTGGTGAACTACGAAGGAAAGTTTGTACTTAATCTGACCTCCATCCTGGCACCTTTGCATCAACTCTTTTACAAAAAGAGTCAACCTTGGAAATGATTGCATACGCAAGCCATAGCTGTCAGGGAAGTGAAGAGGCAGCTATCATTCTCTAAGGTGTTGGCACGCTATGATCCCAAGCAAGATCTGGCATTAACAAAAGTGATGCCTCCCTGTACAGCATCAGGGTAGTATTACCTCATTGGTGGCCCAAAGGAGAGGAATGCCCAATAGCATATGCATCCAGGACTTTGGCTAATTCAGAGTGTAAATATTCCCAGACAGTCATATTTGGAGTCAGGAAGTCCCACCAATACCTTTACAGACATAAATTTGTCATAATAATGGACAACAGATAGATTACTCAAAGAGATCAAGGCATTGCTGCCCATAGCTTCAGGCCAAATTCAGCAGAGAACTGCAATACTAAGTGTGTATAATTACAAGCTGGAACACCATCTGGGAGGACAAGTAACAAACACGGATGCATTGAGCTGCCTCCCGCTGGCAGATACACCACCGGTGGTACTGCCACTGGAAGGGTCTGTAATGGTTTTAAACTTTCTGGACACACTCCCAGTCACAGCTGACAATATCTGAGTTTGGACACAGAAAGATCCCAGTCCTGGCAAAACGGAAATAACTGGTGTTGATGGGTAAACCAAAGGGCCATCACAACCAGAACTGAGATAAAAGGTACTGCAGATGCTGGAGAATCCGAGATAACAAGCATGGGGCTGAATGAACACAGCAGGTCAAGCAGCATCACAGGAGCAGGAAAACTTAAAGTTTTCCTGCTCCTGTGATGCTACAACCAGAACTGAAACCTTTTTGGACCCGGAGAGACCTGATCACAGTAGAGGATGCACATTATTATGGGGATGAAGAGTGATTGTCCTGAGCAAAGGTCATTGCCAGATTCTGGCTAAACTCCACCAGGGTCAGCTCAGGGTTTCCAAAATGAAGATGTTGATGAGGAGTTCTATCTGGTGACCAGGCTTTAATGCAGACACAGCATGTTGGTGGGGCAATGCCCAGAGAGCCAACAAGGACAAAAATTACCACCAGCAACTCCCCCACATCCATGGGAATGGCTGGGTAATCCTTGGGCTCAGTTACACATCAACTATGCAGGTCCTTTCATGGGCTCAATGTTCTTAGTCACTATGGATGCCCACTCAAAGTGGCTGGATGTGTATAGAGTCCATTCGTCAAACACAGGGACAATGGTAGACAAACTGTGCATCTTTTACAATATATGGACTCCTGGAAGTGTTGGTCACTGACAACAGGACATTGTTTACCAGCAGGGCATTTGCATATTGCCTAAAGTCGAATGGGTTTTGACATATAGGGGCAGTTCCATACATCCATCATCCAATGGCCCAGCAGGAACAGCAGCCCAAACTTTGAAGACAGGCTTAAAGAAACAGCCTACAGCCTCACTAGATACGCCAACAATGCAGGAGCAAAACATTCCCGGCTCCTCCACCTCCTTTCTGACTGTTCATAAATCCATGGGTTCTCCCTCTCTGCCAACTCTCAATAGGATCAATACACAGTTTATAAACTCAGGAACACAGAGCTCTTATTCTCCGTCTGCTTTCTTTCCTTCTTTCATCTTTTCTTTCTTTTTTATTCTTCATCTTCTGACATCGTGGAGAAGCTGGAGTGGTGTCAGGTGGCTTCAGCATTGGCAGTGCCTGCAGCAAAGATTCCTGACTGCAGCAAGGCCCAGGGCCCGAACTCAGGAACACAGCAGATTCGCAGCTGTGGCAGTGACCGTGCCCAGGAGAGGTCTCCAGGCTGCGGTATGCCTGCAGCATGGACTCAGGGACTTGCAGTCTGACTCAGAGATCTTTGGTTGTGATGGTAACAGTGCCTGAAGTGTGGACCCAGCTGTGGAACCTTGCAGAGACCTTGCCAAAGGCCTGTACTTATGTTTGTAAACCCCTTGTTCAGAAGATGAACTCTATTTATGTTAGTTCTTTCTCATTCCTTTTGCTAGATGCCAGCATGGACTGGGGTGGAAGGAATGTAATTCTGAACTTTTTATCCCTTTATTTTTCTGCTTTATTCATATGAGTTTGTATCTTTCTAATTTATTCCTAAAAATCTGTATTTAAGAACCTGTACCTAGGTAACTTTGTACCTAGATGACACTGTAGGTGGAGACTTGTGAACTTTTCACAGTACTCATGTGACAATAAAGGTAATTCTAATCCTGTACTTGGTAAAATATCTATAAAAACTCTCGCTATCAGTTGTTAGATCTCTAGCTGGCTTTTTCTCGTCGTCTGGTTTTTCTCTCCATTTTAATTTTCCAGTCATCCTCTGCTGTAGTTATATTTCTTTTTCCTTTAAGCTTGATGCTATCTTTATAAGTTTTTATGGATGATCGGAAATTACTGAGCTGTAAAGGATTTACTGAAATAATTCCAGTTTGAGTGATAATGATAAATGATTGCACTGGAAAAGTTGGCTCAGACCAAGGATGGTTAGAGAGGATTGGATGAGGTATAAAGTCACGGAGAGTTAAGTTAGAGAAAGGTTAGATCACTAAGTGTTCCAGTGGTTGAAGGGCTGATAACAAGCAGAAGCTGATTTGATTTGCAACAGAATTGAAGTTTTTAACTCATTCCACATTCCTGCTTGCCTCGGATGCCTGAATGATATGCAAAGATCTGAGGAACAACATAAAGACCTTTGAAATGTGGAGCATAAGTTCAAAGTTTCACACAAATTCACTCCAGAACTGAAATAACAAGAGCAAGAAGAATTCCTCATTCTGGAAAAGATAACGTCAGCACTTCAATCTTTTTATCAGAGCTGAAAAGGTGCAGTGCTCTCTTCTTGAGGGTAAAGTGGAGGCAGCAGAAAGAGGGGCCGAATGGGGGTAGAGAGCGGTTGCAGTGGAGTGTGAGGGGGACTGGAGAGAGAGAGAGACCAAGAGAACATTCTGTGCCAGCCCATCACAGGGGGAGCCCCGGGGAGGAGCACCAGATGGAAGAGGAGCACCAGTAGGAAGAGAGCCTTCAGGAGGAGGTGGAGCACCAGGAAGAGAAGGAGCCCCAGGTAAGCTGGTGGTGTCAGTTTTGATGGTCACCTCCAAAAGGGAACTGGATGATTACTTGAAGAAGATAATCATTGCAGAGATATGAGGAAATGTTTGAGAGAATGAGGCTAACTGAATTACCTTTCTGAGGAGCTGGAGCAAATTTGATGGGCCCAATGACCTTTCTGCATGCTGTGCTGCTCAGCAACTGGGTTATTGTGGCCTGGAAACAGGTTGCACATCTAAGAGTTAAATTTCCTAGGAGAGGAAGGGAATAGCACAGACTGATGACAAGTGAATGGAATTATGGTTCTAGTTATTAAAGACTAATCTTTACTGCAATAGCCCCTGCTCCTGGACCGGAATTATTTCTGTAAGGTTGGTGTTAGTTGAAGTTTCACAGTGAGTGCTCTGAACCAGGCCATGGGGCAAGATTAGTCCTGACCTAAGGGTTAATTTATTTCTCTTCACTATTTTTGTTTGAGGAGCAAATTGGCAAGTGATGAGTGATCATTGGTTGCAACGGTGGGAAATTGTTTGATCAATATGTATCACTACCAATGAGGGGGTCAAGATAAGAAGCTTCTTAACACAGATGACTATTAGTCCAGTATTTCACAGTGAGAGGTACCTGCTGTGTGGGTTAAATGCCCAGTTTCAGTGTGTGACAAAGCCAGCAAAAGCTGTTGGCATTCTCTCTGGATGATATCAACTGTCTTGGAGAGGCTCAGTTCAGGTGTATGCGTGAGTATTGCTTCTGTCTGGACAATGATGATATGATTGTCCACTTATTACACATCTAAAAATGAGCAGCTTGACAAACAGGGAGGGGTGTGTGTCAGCAAGTCATCACCACTGTGTCTGTAAGGGGTCAGAGGTCGAAGGCACTTTGTTTGAAGGGTATGATTATGGGTATTGCAAAGCAGGAGAGCCATTTGGACACCTGCAGCTCAAATAACTGGGGTTTCCACCCCCTCTTTAGTCAGTCCACCTACCTCCCTCAGAGCCCCACCCTTGGTGAGCCTTCTTGACTGGTCCCTTTAAAACAGAAGTCTCCCTTAGTCATTGTCCCCTGCCCACAAGAGAGCAAAGCAGCAGTTACTCAGTGTAAATCCCAGAAAGGTGAGTCCCTCTCTCACATCACAACCCTTGTATACTGTCAGGAACTGGAAAGGCAGGGATAGCTCACTCAGGGCTGAATTGAATTAGGAATCTGCATCTGAAAGGGTGTTGGGATTAAGAATTTATCTGTGAAATTTCAGCCCACCAGTATTTGTCCATTTAAGTTCTTTCTAACAATTCATACTGGACTCAACATTAACCTGGCTTTCTCTCTCTCCACAGAAACTGCTAGACCCACTGAGTTTCTCCAGCTCTTTCTGTTTTCATTTCAGATTTTCAGTACCTGCAGTATTTGGTGTTTATTGAAGTTGGTCCTTTGACCACCCTCCCTCTTCCCAGGAGACAGAGTGAGTTTCCACTCTGAGTGTGAGTGGCCCTTTCCTTACTGGCCTCACTGGAATGAAAGCTCTTCACCCAGAAGCAGGACAGTGAAAAGGTGAAAGCTGTTTCCTAAGGCTAGATAATTCCCTGTTAATATACTGTGTACCGTTTGGGTCCCCTTACTTGAGGAAGGATGTAGTTGTATTGGAGACGGTTCAGAGAAGGTTCACTGGATTAGTTCCAGAGACAAGTACACAAATGGGAAAAGTTTGGAGAGATATGGGCCAGGAGCAGACAGATGGGACTAGTTTAGTTTGGGATTAAGTTCAGCATGGACTGATTGGACCAAAGAGCCTATTTCCGTACTGGATGACTCTGCGACTCTGAGGGTTTGTCTCATGAAGAGAGACTGAGCAGTTTAGGTCTGTACTCTCTGGAGTTTAGAAGGCTGAGAGGAGACTCTAATTGAGGCACATAAGATGCTAAAGGGGGATTGACAAAGTAGACATTAAACAGGATGTTGCCCCTTGCGGGCCAGTTTAGAATGAGTGGTCATCTTTTTTAGGATAAGGGGCAGCAGTTATCAAACACTGATGAGGCGACATTACTTCTCCCAAAGGGGCATGAGTCTGGAATACACTGCCCCAGAGTGCAGTGGATACTGGGACGTTAAGGAGGAGAAAGGCAGATGTTTTATTAGTAATGAGATAAAGGGTTATGGGGAGCAGGCAGGAAAGTGGAGTTGAGGTTGAGATGTGTAACAACTGCACAGAGGCTGATATCCCATCGCCAAGTCACCCTTTATTTACACGTTCACAGTACGTGGGCTCTGACCAGCACGCTCAGAGCCAGTCGCTAGCGTGAGGGAACTCTCTGACTCTCCTGTTTATGCAGTTCCACTGTGACACCAGCAATTCGCCAAATATCTCTCTGTGACTTCGAGCAGGGACCATTCGCATATAAGGCAAGTGTACTAACCAATACACCACAGAAACAGGCCGCATGTCTCCTGTTTATATCTGTCAGCCAGGGCTCTCTGATTGGCCTAGGTTAACAGTCCCAATAAGGAGCTCATAGTTGATGAGATCCACCTGGCCATGGTTCCAATCACTACAAGATGAGATCAGCATCGATCATATTGAATGTTGGAACAAGCTCAAGGGGCTGAATGGCCTCCTTCTGTTCCTAGCTCTTATATTTAACGTGAGACTAGGACCAATCCTGGTTTGAGACCCTGCACCTACTGCCGGCTTTCTGAGAGGCAGGGTTATAGTCTTAATGACCCTGGGAATGTGCAGTTAATGGCAGTGAGGGGTGTGGTGTGGAATGGTGGTGGCACACTACAGTGAGGGTCCCCATTCCTGCCTGCCTGCCTGCCTCCTTTGTTCCCACCATACCAGGGCTGGGCAGCATTAGGAAGCTCTCTATGCTCCTGCAACCAACCCCCACACAACTGCACTCCCCACTCCACCCAAGTCAGAAAGCAAGACTTTAACATGCTCCCTAAAACCACAATTTCCCCAATTAGGGAGGAGGGTGATTATAATAAGTCATTGAAGGATCTTTAGAGACAGAGAGGTGGGCACTGCAGGAGTTAGAGCGCTCATTCTCTTCCCCCTTCCCCCCCCACCCCAGCTCTATTTTAATTGAGTTCCCTTTTGATGTTGGTGTAATGCCCCAGGTCAGTGGAGCTGGTAAACTGTTCTCTCGATTGGAAACGTGGTTGACTTGGTGATGGTTTTGTTTTTGAAAAAAGCTAAAAATAAAAACATGGGGTTAGGGCTCTCGTGGTGCATTGGCAGCTGGGAAACCGGTCTCACCTTTTTCCAGAGATGGTAGCATGGTAGCATCTCAAAATGGTTGATTCCAACATATCTAAAAATGTGGGGGTCAGAAATTAAAACCAATGATTGCATAATTTAGGATAAAATTCGAGAAAAGCCTCTAAATAAAATCCCTCTTGAATAAGAGGTTTAAGGCAGAGATGAATTTCTTCTCTTTCCAGGGGGAGTGAATCTGAGGAGTTCTTTACCTCGGGACTACCAAGGCTGGGTCATTCAGTATATTCAAGGCTGAAGTCAGAAGTCACACGATACCAGGTTACAGTCCAATAGGTTTAGTTGAAATCATAAGCTTTCAGAGCGCTTTTGTGATTTCAAGGAAACCTGTTGCACTATAACGTGGTTTTATGTGACTTCTGACCTTGTCCATCCCAGTCCAACACCGGGAAAGCCACATCATTCAAGGCTGAGAGAGGGAGATTTTTAATCAGGAGCAGACTCAAGGGTTATGGGGACAAGACAGGAAAGTGCAGTTGAGGATGATCAGATCAGCCATGACCTCATTGAATGATGGAACAGACTCGATGGGCTGAATGGTCTTCTGCTCCTCTGTCTGTGGTGTTAAAGAGAGACCACAAAATGAACTTGCCGTTAGGTATGGGCTTGGATTGGAAATTAGATTCACTCAAGACACACCCTTCAGGCAACGCGTCCATTGGTCAACTGAATTAACCCATAACCTGAAAAAAAGCAAATACCCACAAGTTAAAGGGTGGTACAATAGGCTGTAACGTCTACACAGCCCCAGCCCTGTTATTAATCAGAGAGAGCCACAAACACTGACATCTTTGGCTGTTGAAATGTATTTAAACTTTATAAATTATCCTCATGTATTTGTACATTAGCACAAATCCATTGATTGCAATCTGTGACTGTATGTTCAGCGAAAGCATTTAGGATTATAAATAGCACAAGCTGTCTGTTCAACTTATTTCCTCAGCACAGCCTCAATACTGAGCTGAGCCATTGCTATCTTCAGATGATGCTTCAGCCGCGGACTGTACCTCCTGTCCTTTCTGAGGGAGTGATTTCTTGAACAGTAACAGGAACACAAGGCCAGCCAGACTGAGTGCTCAGACTTGGGCTGTTAAACTTTCACATTTCCTTCTGGTTCCGACCTTGAGTAGATCTGTGCTCTGTGTCTCTGTGATTTCTGGGGACTGGGAGCACCGTGTGACTGGACACATGAAAATAAACTGACTGGTTAGATTATGGATTTCCCAAAGTATGCGAGGGACCCTGACTATGGGAGGTGAGCTGGAATATTCGGATTGGGAGATCTGGGCAGGAGTGTGACTCTCTGAGCGATAGCAACTGGACATCTCTAGCATCCTCTCTGGAAACCCCTCCCCTTGCCTCATTCCCCCTAGACTGTCCTCCCCCACTCCCACTGAGTTCTTCATCCTCCTCTCCCTCCTCCTCAATACAATCCCACCATGCCTGTCCTCCCTCACCCCTCCTGCACTCTCTCAGCTCCATTACACCCCTCCCCATCTTCACAGGTCCTTTCCACAACCTCCCCTTGTCCCACAGGCCCCGTCCCAAACTTCCCTCCATGTCAGACCCCTCATTGAGGGATCATGGCAGAGCCTTCAAGCCTCCAAATGGGGGCAACTGTTTGGAAAGCCGAGGCAAATTTTAAGTCAACCCTGTACGGGAACAAGTGTGCATCAAGAAGCTGTTAGCAGGCATAGCCCTAATGGTTGAAATGCTGGTCATTCGGGGCAATGGTTTTGACAAGTCCCAATGTTGTTACCATCTGTCCTTGATGTAGCCCGCCTGTAACTGTCACAAGAGGTTTAAGAATTAGTGACAATCCAATCAGATGGTCCCTCTTCCACGTGCCCCATATCCAACCGCCCTTTGACCTTAGTGCAGTACGCTAGAAACACGAATCCAACAGTAAACCCTCTCTACACAATCAAAGTCACCCATTTGTACTGACAGCAAACCAGCATTAGCTCCTGCTCACATCCCTCACCATTGCCAGGAAGCTGAGACAGGTCAGACCCCCACTGATTGTGTTACTGGTTTGTTTGACTGGCTGTAAGATAGGAACAGAAGTAGGCCATTCAGCCCATTGAGTCTGGTCTGCCATTCAATGAGACCATGGCTGGTCTGACAGTCCTGAAGAAGGGTAATACCCAAAACATTGACAGCTCTTTTCGTCCGGATGCTGCCTGGCTTGCTGTGTTCTCCCAGCCTCCTTTTTGTTTACCTGACAATCCTCAGCTCCACTTCCCTGCCTTTTCCCCATAACCTTCAATTCCTTCAGGGTGAGGAAATCTATCTCAGCCTTAACAACGCAAAACCAACAGCCTCCGTGGTAAAGAATTCCACAGCTTCTCTCCCATCTCAGAGGGGAGAGACCCCTTACCTGAGACGATGTCCTAGGCTCTCCCACAAGGGGAAATAACCTATCCATGTCCAGCCCCTTTAATCTCCAAAGATGCTTCAATAAGATCACCTCTCATTCTTCTATATTCCCACCAGAGCAGACCCAACTTACTCAACCTCTCCTCATGAGATGGTCCCTCCACACTGGGATCAGCCTGGCCAGCAAGAGAATTGGGCTGAACTGGATTCTATACAGGAGCCCAACTGGGCTGAGGATGTTCTTCTAAGGTCATAATGATTCTGTGATCTCCACAAACAAGGCTGCACCTGAAGCACCATCTCAGGAGCTTCAGGAACATTCCAAACATGACCAACACTCGCTCACACGCTGAGAATTTGTTCGGAATGTGAGGAATTGACATGAATTTCATCCAATGAACATTTGTCACTGGTTTCCTCTCTCGCGTGGGACTTGAACCCCCGAGCATCGAAGCTAAAGGCGAGAGTATGCCTGACAGAGACACAGCTGACAAGCGACCTCAACACACGCCTGCTGACGCAATGCGCTCAGTGTGGCTCAGTTCAACATTATTACTCACTAACCCCAGTAAGAGTTGGGGGACATCAATGCAAGAGAAACCACATTGAGAATTAAAATTGGACAAATCTATCCCTTGATGATTCAAGCACTTGTGTCATTATTATTCTCACCACGTAGAGAGAAGTCTCTGATTTTCCATCTGGTTGACCTAGAATAGCAGTCTTTAGTGAGAAAACACTCTGGATTTATTGAGTAAAGTTGAAGATCATTCTACTCGTACATAGAACATAGAACATTACAGCGCAGTACAGGCCCTTCGGCCCTCGATATTGCGCCGACCTGTGAAACCAATCTGAAGCCCATCTAACCTACACTATTCCATTATCATTCATATGTTTATCCAATGACCATTTAAATGCCCTTAAAGTTGGCGCGTCTACAACTGCTGCAGGCAACGCATTCCATGCCCTTACTACTCTCTGAGTAAAGAACCTATCTCTGACATCTGTCCTATATCTATCACCCCTTAATTTAAAGCTATGTCCCCTCGTGCTAGTCGTCACCATCCGAGGAAAAAGGCTCTCACTGTCCACCCTATCTAATCCTCTGATCATCTTGTATGTCTCTATTAAGTCACCTCTTAACCTTCTTCTCTCTAACGAAAACAGCCTCACGTCCCTCAGCCTTTCCTCATAAGACCTTCCCTCCATACCAGGCAACATCCTGGTAAATCTCCTCTGCACCCTTTCCAATGCTTCCACATCCTTCCTATAATGCGGTGACCAGAACTGTACGCAATACTCCAAGTGCGGCCGCACCAGAGTTTTGTACAGCTGCAACATGATCTCACGGCTCTGAAACTAAATCCCTCTACCAATAAAACCTAACACACCATACGCCTTCCTAACAACCCTATCAACCTGGGTGGCAACTTTCAGGGATCTATGCACATGAACACCGAGATTTCTCTGCTCATCCACACTACCAAGAATCTTACCATTAGCCCAGTACTCTGTATTCCTGTTTCTCCTTCCAAAGTGAATCACCTCACACTTTTCCGCATTAAACTCCATTTGCCACCTCTCAGCCCAGCTCTGCAGCTTATCCATGTCCCTCTGTAACCTGCAACATCCTTCCACACTATCCACAACTCCACCGACTTTAGTGTCAACCGCAAATTTACTAACCCATCCTTCTACGCCCTCATCCAGGTCGTTTATAAAAATGACAAACAGCAGTGGCCCCAAAACAGATCCTTGTGGTACACCACTAGTAACTGAACTCCAGGATGAACATTTCCCATCAACCACCACCCTCTGTCTTCTTACAGCTAACCAATTTCTGATCCAAACCGCTAAATCACCCTCAATCCCATGCCTCCGTATTTTCTGCAATAGCCTACCGTGGGGAACCTTATCAAACGCTTTACTGAAATCCATATACACCACATCAACCGCTTTACCCTCATCCACCTGTTTGGTCACCTTCTCAAAGAACTTAATAAGGTTTGTGAGGCACGACCTACCCTTCACAAAACTGTGTTGAGTATCCCTAATCAATTTATTCCTTTCTAGATGATTATAAATCCTATCTCTTGTAAACCTTTCCAACACTTTACCCACAACCGAAGTAAGGCTCACTGGTCTATAATTACCAGGGTTGTCTCTACTCCCCTTCTTGAACATGGGGACAACATTTGCTCCCCTCCAGTCTTCTGGCACTATTCCTGTAGACAATGACGACAAAAAGATCAAAGCCAAAGGCTCTGCAATCTCATCCCTAGCTTCCCAGAGAATCCTAGGATAGATCCCATCCGGCCCAGAGGACTTATCTATTTTCACACTTTCCAGAAGTGATCACATTTCACTCATTTACAAGTCCAACAATTGAGTTTTTGTAAATTTTCTGAAAATACTTGATGACAGAGTGTTTCACGTGTGCAAATGTTGTCCAAACTATATTTTGGGTTTTGCAAAACACACACTAAGTTTCAACTTTCCTTTCAGTACCTCGTAGGAATCTCTCACATACATCAACATGTCACCTTTTGGAGTTTATGACTTCAGTTTTCTCAGGCTAAGCAACTCTCCTCTGGTGAATGTTTGCTGCTATCAGCCTTGATTTCACTTGCATGTGCTTCTGGATTCACCACTATATCTATAACCTCCTCCGAGATGTCTGCAATCCTCCAATTCCAGCCTCTTAAGCATCCCTTTACCACACCACTCTAGAATTCTCTCTTTCTTCCTTTCTGTATGCCCCTTCCTCAAAGTGAACAACAACAAGGAACAATACAGTACAGGAACAGGCCCTTCAGACCTCCAAGCCTCTGCCAACACATTTTGCCCTTCCATATAAAATTTGTCTCCGCTTTACAGGATCCGTATCCCTCTATTCCCTTCCTAGTCATGTCTTCGTCCAAGTGCTTCTTGAATGCTGCTGTTGTGCCTGCTTCCACCACCTCCTCTCTCAGCGCGTTCCAAACACTCACCACCCTTTGTGTGAAAAACTGACCTTGCACATCTCTTTTAAACTGCACTCCCAACCCCCGTACCTTGAACCTGTTTCCCCCGGTAATTGACGACACCTCCCTGAATAAAGCCACATATTTTCCATTCAATCCTTGCCATTCACAATCTTTTAAACTTCGATCAGGTCCTATTAAGTCTTCCTTAAAACTTACCTGCCTACCTCAATATCTTCTTAAAGTGGCTTGATGTCGATTCTTTTCTTGATACCGCTCTTGCAGAAGTCTGTTGAAGGATGTTCACTACTGGTGCTATAGGAATGAAGGTTGTGGTCCAACATCTAGGCAATTCATCGAGAGCCCCTTCCCCAGTAACAGAAGTTTGGAAACAAATGTTCGTTAGATGGTAGCTCACACGAAAAACTCTCACCCACTAACTGACTGTGAAGGGCAGTGAAGAGACACTGGGGGTGGGTAACAGTTACAGGTTTAACAATCCCATCTGGAAAAATGATAAACATCACAAATGTCTCCCACTTTAAATATCCACTCCCTCCGCCACAATCTCACCATCGGTCCTACGCACTGGAGGTAGTAACTCACCCAGATTTCATTCCAAAGCCACTATCATGGCCTTTGAAAGGAACAAGCACGGGCTCACCCACTTAAACCAGAGAGGAGGGTAGTAAATCTTTGAATTCCCATCCTCAAAAGTCACTGGGTGCCGAATCTTTCAATATTTTAAGGCCGAAATAGAGAGATTCTTGATGTCTGCGGGATTGAAAGATTTTCTGGGATATGTAGGAATGTAAAGTTGAGGTTAAAATCAGATCATCCATGATCTTGTTGAATGGGGGAGCAGGCTCGAAGGGTCGAGTGGCCTACTGCTGTTCATCATTCTCTGATCATATGGCAGCAGATATATGAGGGAAATATATGACAGATACATAGGAACACCATCCCCCTGCAAGTTCCCCTCCAGCCATTCACCAGCCCAACTTAGAAATGTATCGCCGTTCCTTCAGTGTCACTGGGTCCAAATCCTGGAAGTGCCATTACTCAGGGACAGGCTGGGCATACTGATGTAAAACTGACCAGTGCAAAGAGGATTTCAAATAAACATACAGCTCATATAATTACATCCACTCTATCCAGGCCTCTCAGTATTCCTTAAGTTTCACTCAGACCCTCCCTCATTCTTTTCATCTCTATCGAGTACAGACCCAGATTCCTCCACCGCTCCTTATATGACAAGCCCTTCATCCCCAGGATCATTCTAGTAGACCTCCTCTAGATCCCCTCCAATGCCAGTACATCCTGCCTTAGATACATAGCTCAAACTGCTCACAGTATTCCAAATGGGGTCTGCAGAGCCTTATAGAGCCTCAGCAGTACATCCTGCATGTCTTTGGACTGACAGGCCTGGACAGAGTGGACATGGAGAAGATGTTTCCAACAGTTGTTCCAATAGATGTTTCCATGATAGGCCTGACCCTGGCACTAGGGAGGCAATATATCATTCTGGATTCACGTCTGTAGCTACAGAAGCACCTGTCTATACCTTCACTATTGGATCCCCTTTCACTATAGCCCTGCCACTTATTTTCCTTCCCTCCTGTGTAGAAGAGCCACGTGTGGTGTCAGGGACTTGGCTAATGCTGCTGTCCCCCCACAATAACATCTGAGGTGGTATCTGTTTGAAAGGTGGGTGACCACAGGGGGCTACTGCACTTCTTTCCCGAGCCTTTTACTTTGTCTGATGGTCACCCTTTCCACCTGTGTAATTCTCACATGTGGACCATCTCGCTAAGCGTGCTGCCCATGGCATTCTCAGTATAATGGATGCTCCACAGTGAGTCCACGCACAGGTCCGTCTCTGAAAAGCCAGCAACTGCAGCTGGACACATCTTGTGCACATGTAATTCTCAGGGACACTGGAAGCATCCCTTATTTCCCACATTGTGCAAGAGGAGCACACCATGGTTCCAAGGTCTCCTCTCCTGACTTTTCTCTGGGTACTTGGGTCTATTGCTCGAAGGATGATAGATTGTCATTGAATAAATGTGTAATGATAACAATATTGGTATCTTGCAGCCTTTTGTGCTGATAAAAGCTGCGTGTTAGTGCCCTGCTGGAAACCAGCCAGTGAGGGAAGCCAGTCACATCCCTGTGCTCTCACACGTTGACAATTGGGATCATGTAATGGCAGTGCTGATGACCCATTTAATGCAAGGATGTGCGTCAGGTTGGGGGATAACGTGGATGTTTCCTGCTGCAGGCTCAAAAGGCCAAATGACAAAAATTAAAAGCTGCAGCCACATTGAGAGTTATTGAAAAGCTTAACTCCTTGGTCCAACAAGTTCCAGCCTGCTCGCAGAAGTGTAAAATCCTTAGCTCTCTCAGCTACAAAGGCTGAAACTTCCGAGGTTCAATCCTGATCTGTTTGGAATAAGCTAATGGCATAGCCAGATGGCAGCGTGTTACAGATAGCTTCAACATCTCTGGGGTTGGGAAGGGAGATAAGATTGGCTAATTTCAACTTTGTAACCACTGAAGGCGCATTTAATGAGTATGATAAGGAGAGGCTCAGGTTTCTTTCCCTGCAGAATAGGAGGGTGAGAGGTGACCTTATAGGGGTTTATAAAATCATGAGGGGCATATATAAGGTGAATAGCAAGAGCCTTTCCCCCAGGGCAGGGGAGCTCAAAACTAGAGGGCATAGGTTTAAGGTGAGAGGGGAAAGATTTAAAGGGGACTTGAGGGTCAACTTATTCGCACAGAGAGTGGTATGGAATGAACTGACAGAGGAAGTGTTAGATGCAGGTACGGTTATGACATTTAATAGACACTTGGACATGTTTAGGAAAGGTTTTGAGATACATGGGCCAAACTCAGGAAAATGGGACTAATTTAATTTGGGAAAGCTGGTTGGCACGGCCGAGTTGGAAGGAAGGGTTAGCTTCCATGCTGTATGACTCTTGAAGGAGAGACTAGAACATGAGGGCACAGCCTGAGAGTGAAGGGCCAACCCATTAGAACTGAGCCACGGTGGAATTTCTTTAGCCAGAGCCTGGATAATCTGTGGAACTCATTGCTGCAGAAAGCTACGGAGCCGAGTCACTGAGTGTAGCTAAGATAGAGGTAGGTAGGTTCTTGTTTAGTAAGGCTTATGGGGAGAAGGCAGGAGAATGGAGTTGAGGAACATATCAACCATGATCAAATGGCAGAGCAGACTCAATGGGCCAAATGGCCTAATTCAACTCCCATATCTTATGGTCTAATAGAGAAACTCAGCATCTGTGGCAGAGAGAAAGCAGAGTTAATGTTTCAAGTCCAGTGATCTTTCCTCAGAAGAGAGGAAGGGAGGAGGGAGTGATGGCAACAAACAACTGGAGTCGCCGAGTAATTTATGGCACAGAAAGAGTCCATTGTGCCAACTCTTGTGTCAGCCCTTTCAGTCCAATACTCATACTCAATGCCTGTGAAATACCTATCCATGGTGTAGTGGTGGGAGAGGGGTGATGTCTCTGAGCTAGGAGTCCAGAACCCCAGGTTAATATTTGAGGGTCATGAGTTCAAACCCACCATTACTGACGGAGAAGCGTGAATTTGGTGAAAATAGCTCACCCAATGAGTACTGCGTCGATACCCATCTGGTTCCCTTTTATCCTTTAGGCAAAGAAATCTGGCATGCCGACCTAGTCTAGCCTACACGTAACTCCAGGCACACAACACTCTGGGTGATCCTTAATTACTCTCTGGGCATTTATAGATGGGCAATAAAAATTGGCCCAACCAGCATCCAATAAATGAATTTAAATGAATTAGTTTTCTAATCAGTCGTCATCCCCGTTTTTGACACCCTCATCGGCAGCAAGTTCCAGTATCACCACTAGTCTCCATGTGAAAAAGTCATTCCTCACATTCCCACCCCCTCTCTTACCAAAAATCTCATACTACCTAGGCCTTGTGTCACAAGGTATTGGCTACAGGTTTTCCCTGTTTACCTGTCGGAGCCTTGTACACCTCTAACAGATCTTTCCTCGATCCTTGCTGTTCCAAGGAGATAGCCCCACCTTTTCTAGTCGATCCTAAACTAAAATCCCTCTCTCTGGAACTGGAGTGATTGTAACGAGGTCAGCCAGGTGAACCCCATAGAATATGGGTTCCCTGATTGGGGCTGTTAACTTGGTCCAATCAGGAAGCCCTGGCTGACAGATATAAACAGGAGTGTCAGAGGAGAGCTGGCTCTGAGGGAGCCAGACCAGTGTCAAGGACCAAAAACTGAAAGAACTGTGGATGTTGTAAGGCAGAAACAAAAGCAGAAATTGCTGGAAAAGCTCAGCAGGATTGGCAGCATCTGTGGAGAGGAATCAAAGTTAACGTTTCAGAACTCAGAATTCGGAGGAAGGCCCACTTGACCTGAAGCATTAACTCTGATTTTCTCTTCACAGATGGTGCCAGACCTGCTGAGCTTTTCCAGCAATTTCTGTGTCAGTGTCAAGGACTCTCCACATGTAAATAAAGGGTGACTTGATGGTGGGATACCAGCATTTGTGGAGTTATTTCAGGAACCATTCTGGTAAATCTCCTTGCACCCTCTCAAAAGGTCCTCTTATCCTTCCTGATGGTTGTTATCTGAACTGGACCCAGCCGCATTCTAAGCAGAGTTTTAGCATAACCTTTGCGCTCAAAAACTTTTGTTCATGATACCCAACATTACATCTGACTAACCATCTCTCAAGACACCCTGCCAACATTCACAGACCAATGCCCATGTGCCTCACAGTCCCTACACACTTTTAGACAAACTGTGTTATCAAGTCTACATTGCCTCTCCCCATCCCTCTTACAAAACATGCCTCACCTCACACCTCACTGCATTAAATGTTATCTGTTACCGCTCTGTCTATTCTTTAAGCCTATCACTAGCCTTTGGAACTCAATTAAATCATTCTCATTATTCTTCACACCTTCATATCTAGCATCACCAACTTTTCTCTGTACTCCAATATCGAAGCCATTTATTGACAGACTTAAAACTGATCCCAGTGCTGACACCCCAGGATCACACTTTCCACCACACTGCAGTTTCTGCAGGAAAATAGCACAGCTCGCTGTTTTCTGTAGTTACATCATTTCTCTTGTGCAGTTGGATTCTTACCCTCTTAATCCATGAGTTTCTGTTTTGGTGAAGCAGCCTTTAAGCAGCACTTAATCAAATGATTTCTTTAGAGAGAGGAAGACAAGAACGGAGGAAGAGAGAGAGAGAAGGATGGGCCATGAGGGAGAAGGATTGAGAGATAGAAATTGAACATGAAGGACAAAAGGGACAGAGGGGAGAAAGATGGAAGGGAAGGGGGAATTGGCAACAGTCGCAAAGGAAGTCAATAAGAATGAACAAAATGTGAAGACAAAGCTGGAGCGACAGAGAGAAAATCTTCAATCCAACCACGCTGACAGCTATTTGAGGCAATTAATCATTGCATCCGCTGAGCAAAACACCAGAACTCTTTAATTGCTTTGTTACTATTTTCAATAGCTTTTTAAACTGTAAGGAATCACTGAGGAAATCATATTATTAAAGCAAACTCAGTATCTGAAAGCACAGTCAGTTCAAGGTCACTCGCTCTGGTATGATTAGGCCCATTAGTGAACAGAGAGCTAACAAAGACATGAACTCAAAATGTCAAAGTTGTTGTCAATAGCCTCTGTATGCCACTGATGTTTGCTCATTGCCAGTACGATCAGCACAGTTTAAGAATCAATGTACTACAGCCTCATTCAATTTCACAAAGGTACAAACTTCCATTCACAGCCAAACTTAAACAGCTGCAAAGGAAGGCAGGAGTTCCAAAGGAACAGCAAATCAAAGTAGGTATTATTAGGAGGAGGGCAATGTCCTCAATGTTCAAGGGATCAAGTACAGACATTAAAAATAATCTATAAATGTCCTCACAGGAGAAAGGACTGTTCTCAAAGTGTCATCCCACGATCAATTTCCAACACTGCAGGGACAGGGACAACACAGGGTTAGATACAGAGTAAAGCTTCCTCTACACTGTCCCCCATCAAATACTCCCAGGATAGGGGCAGCATGGGGGTTAGATACAGAATAAAGCTTCCTCTACGCTGCCCCCCATCAAACACTCTCAGGTCAGGGACAGTAAAGATGTGGCCCTCTGTCAGAAAATGAATAGCACTGTGTGCCACTACATTGAACATCAGAGCCATAGTTTAATCTTTGTTGAACGGTGCAGGTTTCAATGTGATCAGAAACAGGAACAGGAATGAGCTGGCTGTGCGCTGTAGTTTGCCAGCTCAGGGATTGTGCTATGTTTGTAATTTGCTGGTTATCTGTCAGAGTGGGTACCTGGGTCAATGCCTGTGTGGTGGCTCAACAATGGACGCGGAAGGATATATTTGTGCTGTTTGAGTGTTGACCTGATCCTGACACCGTTCCTTCCAGAAAGAAGGAGGGAGAAGAATCCCTCCTCCCTCCCTGCTACCCCCACCCCCTGCTTCTGAAAATCTAGGGTGCAGGTTCCACAAAACCATCAGAGGGCCAGGTTACCCCTGGGACTGCTTCCTGACACTCCATTGAAACTAAATCCATAAACATGTTATCACTGTCAATGTTGACTGTGACTCTGCATTAGAGTTTCTGCCTTTAAATCACTGTAGGACCCTGCCCAACAATCTGAATTGGTGCTTGGAGTGAGGGTTAATTTGTATTATATGCTGTCTTAGGTGGGCAGTGCTAAACTGAGGTTGCTGTACACTGGTCCCCTTGTAAAATCCCTACAGTGTGGAAACAGGCCATTCAGCCCATAGAGTCCACACTGAACCTCCAAAGATCATCCCACCCAGACCCATCCCTGTATTTCCCATGGCCAATCCACCTAACCTGCACATCTTTGGACTGTGGGAGGAAACCCAGCAGACACGGGGAGAATGTGTAAACTCCACACAGACAGTCAACTGAGGGCGGAATCGAACCCAGATGCCTGGAGCTGTGAGGCAGCATTGCTAACCACTGAGCCACCGTGCCGCCCCAGTTGAAGGCCAAGAGGAACAGGCAAATTCCTGATATGATCGAGGTCAATGTTTAATCAGAGAATGTGGTGTTGGGGCCACAATCGAAATGGTGTAGAAGGAGCCAAATGGCCTACACTGCTTCTAGCTTTCATGTTTCAATGATCTCTACTTGCACATCACAGACCTAGCCATTCTGCCCATTGTGTTCGAGCCCTGTGGTTCACTCCCAATCCACCTCATAAACTCCAAGTGATCAATCTCTGAAGAGGCTCTCGATCACTGCCTTAGCCTCCTCCCTTAGGCACTAAACAAACGGATGGGATTAGTCATTTGGTACCTTTCCTTTCAGCTGAACATGAGTTTAATTATAGAGAAATCCATCTGCAGTCTCCTTACCTGCTCTCCCCCTTTCCCTCAGAGATTGAAAGCAGCCATGTGAGGAACGATAGTGTGTGGGAATGTTCACAAGAGCATAAAAGAATTATATAAGTAAAACACAAGCGTCAGGCAGCTGTGGGAGTCTGCAGCCTGCCTTTCCCTCATTGCTTCCCAAGTTGTGGGTTAATGAATGAAATAAAGCCTCACAGTATTTGTCTCCAATTAGCTGGAGCTAATAATTGGGAAAGTGTTTGTTCTGTGAAGGGGTCAGTTTGACTAATTACAGAATGCTACAGTCCTTGAACCATGAAATTATGGTGTGAATTTGAATGGTCCAGAAATGTTAACAAGTTTGTTCTGAAGGTTCCTCAGTACTTTCCTCTCGCAAACGGAATTGACTCCAGAGTCGAACTCCTCATGGTGTAAGGAAATCAAATTCACTGGTTCCAAGCTCATTTGCTAGGTTCATCATTTGTAATTTCCCTCCCCATGGATTTTTGAGCTACACATTAGTTTTGGTGACACTGCCGTTTCAAACTGTTTATGTGAGATAGAGTCATAGAGTTATAGCAAAGCACAGTGCAGACACAGACCTTCCGGCCCATCTTGTCCGTGCCGACCAGATATCATAAATTTATCTAGTCCCATTTGCCAGCATTTGGCCCATGTCCCTCTAAACCCTTCCTATTCATGTACCCATTCAGATGCCATTTAAATGTTGTAATTGTACCAGCCTCCACGACTCCCTCTGGCAGCTCATTCTAAACACACACCGCCCTCTGTGTGGAAAAGTTGCCCCTTAAGTCCCTTTTACATATTTCCCCTCTTTTAAATATTTTTAAATATTTCCCCTCTCACATTCAGCCTATGCCCTGTAGTTTTGGACTCCCCCACCCTAGGGGCAAGACCTTGGCTATTCACCCTATCCATGCCCCTCATGATTTTATAAACCTCTATAAGGTCACCCCTCAGCCTCCGACGCTTCAGGGAAAATAGCCCCAGCCTATTCAGCCTCTCCCTGTAGCTCAAACCCTCCAAACCCAGCAACATCCTTGTAAATCCTTTCTGAACCTTTTCAAGTTTTGCAACATCTTTCATACAGCAGGGAGACCAGATTTGAACAACTCTACAAACAATGTAAAGCTAAATGAACATTAGAGGGTTGGGAGTGAGGGTTAGTAATCCAGACGGACAGTTTAATATTCTGGGGAACGCTGGTTCAAATCCCACCAGGGCTGATGTTGAAGTTTAAATTCTATAAAAATCTGCAACTAAAAATTAGGCTAATGATGATCTTTGTCATACAAACCCATCTGGTTCTCAAATGTCCTGCAGGGAAAAAATTCTGCCAACCTTACCCAGTCTGGCCTACATGTGACTCCAGACACATAACAATGTGATTTATTCTTAACTGCTTCCAGGCAATTAGGAATGGATAATAACTGCCAGTGATGACCGCAACCCATGAACAAATTTTAAAAAACAAACTGAGTCGGCCCAATTTCTTTCATTATTCAAGATAATATAAACATTGCCACATCTGGTAAAACACGGAGCTGGAGGGAACCGCAAACCAGGTGCAGAGGGAGAATGACAGACTGATGGAAAGACAGAGAGAGAGAGAGCAAAACAGTTGTAGAGAAAGAAAAAGAGACACGGAAGAATGACATTGTCATTAACACTCTCTGCTGAAAGCCAGGGATGTGTAAGAGGCTAGAATTGGAGGGTACAGCGATCTGGAGTGTCGTGGGCTGGAGATGATTACAGAGATAAGGAGGGAGTGAAGTAATGGAGATATTAAACATAAGGAAGAGAATTTTAAGCTAGAGCTGTTGCTGAGTCGAGCACCAGGGTTAGGGGGATGAGAGTGAGGCTGACACCATCCAGGTCAACTCTCTTTGGAGTCAAAATTAATGAAAAGATCAGAATGTGGAAGAGAGATAACGCAGTGCGGAGCTAGAGATATGCAGCAGGCCAAGCAGCATCAGAGGAGCAGAAAAGTTGATGTTTCAGGTCAGGATCCTTCTTTCCTGCTCCTCTGATGTTGCCTGGTCTGCTGTGTTCCTCCAGCTCGATACTGTGTTACCACTGACTCCAGCATCTGCAGTTCTTGCTATCTCAGTATGTAGAATAGAACGGCCAAGTGAGTGAGGAAGGGATTCTCACTGCTCTGCTCAGACTGACTTCAACTGCTGCATCCAGTGTTCGTCAAAGGCACAAAAAGGGAGGCATTCATTCCCTGGGGCAGTGCTGAGAATGCCGATTGTTAATGTGTTACAAGAGAAAGCTGGAAATATTCATGAATAAGTTATGAACTAGCACAGATAATATAGAGTCAGATCAGAAAACAAAGGGGATGTGGATTCTAATGGGAATAAAAACACAGCAAGGACTGAAACAATAACACAAAGCAGATTTGATAGTTAGAATGGACCTCACACTGCCAGAGATATGGCATCATAAGCTCAATAGCCCATCCCCCTCCTCCCACTGACTCCCAAGAGATGGTAGGACAGCCTGGCCCAGTGTGGATTCTGACTTGATGCTAAAAACCATTTGAGGGGGTTGACAAATTTGTAAACATGGTCACCTTGGCAGACCATGACATGTTCCACTGTCACTGCACAGTGCTCCTGCCAATGGCTATAGCTTGAACTTACTAACCAGTTAGCCATAACACCGTAGGACATTTCTGATCTGATGTAACCCCTCAATTCTTTATTCACCATCTGTTGAAGGCTGATGAACTATCTGGCTACAAAATAAACATCACTGAAAGGATGCTATTCCTGCAAACTCTAGCAACAAAGCCAGAGAGAATGTTAAAGATCGATGTAAGGGATGGTTATAAAGGTGCTGTCGAATGAGCCTTGGTGAGTTGCTGCAAGACATCTTACCTACAGTACAAACTGCTGCCTTTGTGCATTGGTGGTGGAGGGATTAAATAATTAAGGTAACGGACTGGATGCCGAGCAAACTGTACACTTTTGTTAAGGATGGTGTTATTATGTTTTAGGTCAAGGAGTGTTCTGTCTCTCACTACTCACACTACTGCACTGGTCATGACCTAAATTTAAATGTGTTATCTGAAATAAAAGCAGAAAACATATGCTGTGAATAGCCAGTAGGTACCAAATGAGAGAGCATAAAGATTCAGCCTGGTCCAGTCTGTGAGTTGGTGGCCTACTCCTCTACACAGAGTGTCCTTTCAGCAGCAATGAAATGATTGATTGATTGATCGTTGTCATGTAGAAGGGTTTAGGCCCGAAACGTCAAGTTTTCCTGCTCCTATGATGCTGCTTGACCTGCTGTGTTCATCCAGCCCCATGCTTGTTATCTCGGATTCTCCAGCATCTGCAGTACCTTTTATCTCTGATACAGTGAGAAGTGTTGCTTTGCATATACTGCAGGCAGATCATACCATACAAAGTTCATTAGGTAGCAGAACAGAGTGCAGAATACAATGCTACAGCTGCAGAGAAGGTGCACAGAGAGAGATCAACATTAACATTTGAGAGGTCTATTCAAAATTGTTATAACAGCAGGAAAGAAGCTGTTATTAAATCTGCTCATACATGTATTCAAACTTTTATATCTTCAACCTGGTGAAAGAGGGTAGAAGAGAATATAACCAGGGGTTGGAGGGGTCTTTGATGATGTTGGTTGCTTTCTGAGGCAGTGGGATGTGTAGATGGAGTGAATGGATGGGAAGTTGGTTTGTGTGATGGACTGGGCTGTGTTCATAACTTTCTGTAGTTTTCGTACTGTCTAGGGAAGAGCAGCATTCCAAACCCCACTGTGACACATCCTTTCTGTGGTGCTCCTATAAACATTGGTAAGGGGTATTGTGGACATGCCAAATTTCCTTAGCCTTCTGAGGAAGTAGAGGGCTTTCTTGACCATCACGCCAACGATAGTTGCCAGTGCACCTAAAGTGCAGCACAGCAGTTGCAGAAATGTGCCGTAAGTGGAACGGAGAGGTGCAGAGATGCTAAAGTATGTTGGATGCACATGGAATGCATGCAGCCACTACTCATGAGAAAGCCATGAGATGTTGGTGCCAGGTTACGGAACAAAGTGGCAAGCTGGAGTGGGCTGGTACCCACTCAGACGTTCATGTTGGGAATTCCCAGTGTTTCGTTTCCAACCAGAACAGGAGCCCAAGTAATGATGAGCCAAGATTAAGTGATAACGAGGGTGAGGCTCACTTATTTGAATCTTATCAAGATGTCCAGAACTTAACTGGAAAATGCAACTTTAGATTGTGACATCAAGAAAGACTTCACTCAACCTCTCTTGTGATTCATCAAAACTTTTCACTAAAGCTCCTCCTGTTCAGGGCCAGGGAAGATTCCATCCATACATTGGAAAGCTTTTGTTTCAGTTCACAGAAGATCTGTCAGTGGTCATCTGTTTAGAAGGTGCTATCTTGTAGATGATACACACAAAATATATCAGTGGTATTCAACTCAACCTCTCCATGTGGTAGCAGCTTCCACATTCCCCCCAGCTCTCCGAATAAAGAGGTTCCTCCTGAATTCCTGATTGGATTTATTTGTGACTGTCTCAATTTTATTGAACTTTCCAAAAACAACTTCTCTAGATCTGTTCAATTAAAACCTTGTAGCATATTGAAGGCAGCTATCTATTCACCACGATTTTGTTGACTGGGGGTCAGAACTGTGCAAAGTACTGCAGAAAGTTCGTTTCAAGTTTCACTTTATAGCCTTGATGTTGACCCAATATTTAGAATTGAAGCTCAATATTTGATTTTCTTTTCATAGAATGCCTACTATGTGGAAGCAGGCCATTCAATCCTTCAAGTCCACACTCACTCTCCAAAGATTATCCCACCCATTCCCCCATAGCCCCACATTAACCAGGGATAATCCACCTAACCTGCGCACCTTTGGACTGCAGGAGGAAACCGGAGCACCCGGAGGAAACCCAAACAGACACAGGGAGAATGTGCAAACTCCACACAGTTGCCTGAGGGTGGAATCGAACATGGGTCCCTAGGACTGTGAGGCAGCAGTGCTAACCACCAAGCTACTATGATCATAGATCATAGAAAACCTACAGCGTGGAAACAGGCCCTTTGGCCCAACAAGTCCACACAGACTCTCGAAGCATCCCACCCAGACCCATCCCCCTATAACCCACCTAATCTGCACATCCCTGAACACTGTGGAGTCAATTTAGCATGGCCAACCCACCCTAACCTGCACATCTTTGGACTGTGGGAGGAAACGCACGCAGACATGGGGAGAACGTGAAAACTCCACACAGACAATCGCCCAAGGGTGGAATCGAACCTGAGTCCCTGGCGCTGTGAGGCAGCAGTGCTAACCACTGGGCTATTGTGCCACCCCAAAATTCTGGAAACGTTGTGAATTGCACTCAAGCAAGGTAGAACTCAAACCTGCAAACTTCTGATCAAAAGTCAGAATGTTATCCGTTACACCACTGGCCCCATGTCACAGTTCAGTCAAAATGGCCTGACATCACATGAAGGTGTACCGAAGCTGAGCAAAGTTCTCAGCTTCTGTCAGTAGAAGAGGGAACAAAGAAGATGTTTAAAGATACATCTTGCCATTTGTCTGAAGTAATGCAGCCTTATTAAGTCTTAGCAATTCAAATGAGCACCAGTTGCTGCTTTGCATGGAATTATAATTTATTTCCAGATTTGCTCAAATATTAAGACAAAAACACATTGGTTTTTATCGAAGGACTAAAGAATATAAGTGGAGAATAATCGCTTTGCCTTTCTGCCTGCTTAACCATGTGTTAAATTAAGAAATTAGATTGAAATTAGGAATCTTATACCAGCTGGCTCCTTCTTCCTTACATTCAGTGTAAGGATGACAAACAGCTCAGAATTTATTACAGCATCTGCTGTTAGTACACAGACTATAGTCATCCAGCTGCTGGGACACCCCACAGACCAGCTAGGTTTGGTATGGTCCAAGTTACAGATTGTGCGACTGGCCAAAGATTATATGAATATCAGAATTAGTAGCAGTTGTTGCCCATTCGGCCCCTCAAGCCTGTTCTGTGATTTGATACAGTCTGATGGTGGCCTCTACTTTACTGGAAGATTTGGAAGGAAAACCTTCATACTTGTCAAGAGACAGTCATCAGAAGATTTACTACATTAATATTGCAACTGTGATTTTATATAAGCTCCAATGCACACTGCCTGTGGACTGAGTGCACATTACCTGACTACTCCCTTCACCCTCCCTGTTTTCCCTCATGCATGACTGTGTATGGTCCGCATATTGCTTGCATTTCCTTGAGTAATGCCTGCACATTATATGTGTTGAATTGAATTGAATTGATTTAGAATTGAGTTGAATTGAGTCAGAAGTGAATTGATTTAGAATTGAATTGATTTAAAATTGAATTGATTTAGAATTGACCCATCTTAGCCCAATTCTCAGTTTTCTATTAGTTAACCAATCTTCTCTCTATGCTAATATATGACTACTGTCACCGTGAGCTCTGATTCGCAAATATATTTAGCCCTCACCTGTTGGCACCTTATTTCATGTAGACAGCTCCTATAGGACCCTAAATGACATGAGCATTGTGTGAGAGATCCAGCAAAGTCTATCCGGGAACACTGGAGCAGAAGTGGACCATTTAGCACCTCAAGCCTGTTCCGTTATTCATTCTGAACTGTGGCTTTACGCCATAATACCACAGTCTATATCACGTATCTCCACATTGGGAAAAACTAACTTCATTTTCCGACAGAGTGTCGAGGTGAGATTTTCTCGAGAGAGCAGCAAGATGCCAGCTACATAGGATTATTGCTTGCTCCTGGCCTTATTATCTACAGATCTCACCTCAGTTATATCCTACAATCCACCGTTGACAAATCTTGACAAGAAAGTCAGAGTTTCCCAGATACTTGGTGATTCTCACTCACCAGTCACTCCCTCGGACTTCCACCTCAAGCACCCAGTTACAACATTCCAGATCGAGGTCCATGAGCATTGCTGCAGTCACCATGAGATCTGGTCACTGTCAGTCAGACACTGGCCAGAGTCAGGAACCTCTCCTTGTGAGGGGTGAGGAGCTGAATGTCAGGCTGCTCATTTCTGCCCCACTGTGGACTGTTTCTCCTGGAATGAGACAAAAGGAGAGATTCAAAGTGATGAAAGTGACTGGCACAGCTATTAGTGCTGGTGCAGGTCAGGAAAGGTGGTGAATTGTCTCGAGTGAATGAGTAGACAGTGCTGTGGCCATGCAGGTTTAGAAGGATTGGGTGGCTGAGAGCAAACAAGGGAAGATGATGCATGCAATGGTACGAATGGTGGACCATGAACCTTAGTGGGAGGCAGGGACAAGAGCAGAGTGAGTGCGAGGTGGGAGAGATGGAAATCGGGAACGGAACAGTCCCTAACATTTATACGGAGCTAGAAAAGAGACTGAAGTCAACACCTTCAAAAACAAACAGGAAGTGAAATTATTTTTGATTCAAAGCACAAAAGAGACATAAACAAAATGTGCAGATCCTGGCATTTTAACCCTGTATGAGAGAAAGGCAGAGCAATGTTAGTAAAAGATATGCTAATGCTTCAGTAGATTTTCCTGGGCCAGTTTTCACAAGGGTTTCCATCTATTCCAAACTTCAGCACAAGGTGTCTCACTGACCATCCAAACTTCAATCTAATAGTTTACTATGATGCCAGTTTTGTCTTGGGCCCCCTTTCCGCTAGGGTTCTGAAACCAAGGCTAGGCACTCTGGTTAACACTTGTGACCAATGTGGAAACAGGCCATTCAGCCCATCAAGTCCACACCAATTCTCGGAACAGCATCCCACCTAGATCCACCTATCCTTGCATTTCCCATGGCTAACCCACCAAGTCTGCACAACCCTGGACACTATGGACTATACAGCACGGCCAATCCACCCTAACCTGCACAACTTTGGTCTGTGGGAGGAAACCGGAGCACCCGGAGGAAACCCACGCAGACACGGGGAGAATGTGCAAACTCCACACAGACAGTCAACCGAGGGTGGAATCGAACCCAGGTCCCTTGTGCTGAAAGGCAGCAGCACTAACCTCTGACACCGAATCATGTGTGTGAAATGCTTATGGGCACCTCAACCTGGCACCTAAAGAACATACCCCAGGAAATAATTGAACCCCATCAGCATTGTTACTGAGAGGTCCGTGATTGGTCGTGTGTTAAATTCTCCAGCCAGTTTTTAATCCCCCCTCTGTCTCTCTCGTAAGACCGCCCCTCGATCACTCCACCACTGTGCCTTCAGCAGCCTGAACAGTAAGCTCTGAAATCACCCCCTTCCCTGAATCTCTCCTACGAAGCCCATCTATTTGGTTAAGTTTCTAATATCTCTCTGTGTGGTTTCATTGAGTTTTGGGTTTTATCGTTTTCATGGACAGCTTCTCACCATGCAAATACAAGTTGAAGTTGGTAAGCCGGTGGAACACTGTGCTTTACGAGTGGGCTAACACAGCTCCGATTTGCTATAGCCAGGCAAGGAACAGCTTAACCAAACACAATCATTGTAAAATGCTCTGGGGGTGTCTCAGTCTCTCTGGGATAAAATAAACGGCCTGAAATGGAACTGCAGATTGCAATCAATCAAAAACAGCTCTCCACCAGCATCTCAGGCCTATCTGAGTGGCAGGAATGATCCGTCTGATCCCTTTTTGAAAAATAGGCTGGGACTCTTCTCACTGGAGAGCACGAGGTTGACCTTTTAGAGATTTATAAAATCATGAGGGGTGTAGATAAGGTTAATGGCAAAGGTCTTTTCCCTCGTGTGGGCGATTTCAAGACGAGAGGGCATATTTTTAAGATGAGAAGAGAAAAATTTCAAAAGGACACATGGGGCCTTTTTTTACACAGAGTTGTTTGTGTGTGGAATGAAGTAGTATGGAGGTACAGTTACAACGTTTAAATGAAATTTGGATAAGTACATAAATAATAAATGTTTGGAGGGATATGGGCCGAGCGCAGGCAGGTGGGACGAGTTTAGTTTGGGATTATGGTCAGCATGGACTGGTTAGACTGAAGAGTTTCTGTGCTGTGTGACACTGATTCTAATTAAACCACAGGAGTAGGTTTTAATACTTCTGGGCATCGAATTGGAAATGTTGATCAGTTGAAAACCACCAACCTTCATACGTCTTGTCTCTGTATCAGAAGTTAGAGCTGAATATCAGTTTTAAATCCATACCATGATGACAAGGCAGTAGGGTCACAGTTTAAGGAAATGGAATAAGCCATTTAGGTCTGAGATGAAGAAAAATGTCTTTACCCAGAGACTGGGGGGCCTGTAGTGTACTCTGCCGCAGAAAGAGGTTGGGGACAAAACATCGAAGGTTTTCAAAGAGGAGTTAGATATGAGTTCTTAGAGCAAAAGGGAGAAAGCGGGACAAGGGGACTGATTAGTTCTTAACATATTGCAGAGTGAAGCAGGCTTGAAGGGCTGAATGGCCTACTCATACTGCTCTGTTCGTATATCCTGTACATGCCCCACTGACACAGTGATGTTCAGAAATACTTCCCTAACTAACGTTTGCCTTGTAGATCATCAAAGAGTGTGGATATGAAAGATATGAAAGTGGGGTACTTTAATTTATTCCCTCGTCAACAAATTCCTCTGAGAGTTATTGACTAAATTCATTAATTGGCTTTTAAATGTGACTTTATTTGCAAAAAAAAAATTTTCAGAACAGCTTAATAGGCTTAAGAAGCAGCCTACAATCTAGCAGGGCAACAATTAAATGGATTAACTTACTGAAAGGATAATGATATTAGAGTTACATCAGCAATAAAGAAAGTGTAGCTTTTCAAATCCACTACATCAGATGCGCCCATTCACAGACAATGAACTACTTTTGAGCTATGCTCACTGTTAGAATGTAGAAATAGAGCAAACGATTTACACACAGCAAATCCCTACAAACAGAAATGTGATGGCAGCCCAAGAGTCTGCCATCTTTCAAATATTGATCGTCATAACTAGTTCCAATTCTTGGATGTGGTGTCATGAAATCAAGGTGTGGGAATGAGACATGGATCCAGAAGAAAGAATGTCATCGGCCCAGCCCAATCAATCCTGCAATGATTGAAATGGATTTGACATAAACACCTTAACAGAAACATTTTTCCACGAGTTAAACTGATTGCCATTTCATTTCCACATCCAGGAACAGAGCCCAGACTCAGGGACCTGAATAGTCCTGAGGTTAAGAGTGTCCACAGACAACTTCCAGTGTGGATTAGCTCAAGGTGGACACTAAGTTTCAAAGAGGCACGAAGGGGAAGCGATGATCTCATAATATCATTGCTACACCATTAATTCAGAGACCACCAGGTAATGTCCTGGGGACCCAGGTTCAAATCCTGTCCCAATAGATGGTAGAATTAGAATTCATTAAAAAGTGAATCTGGAATTAAAAGTCTGCTGATGGCCCAAAACCATTGTCGATGATTGGAAGAAAGAAAAGCCCACCTGATTTCGGGGGAAAACCAATGTCCTTACCCGGTCTGGCATACATGTGACTCCAGACCCGCAGTGATGTTGGTTGATTCTTAACTGCCCTCGGGATAATTAAGGATGGACAATAAATGCTGGCCTAGCCAGCAATGCCATGTCCCTTGAGTGTACCAAAACAATTCAGAAATGTCTCATTTGTACACATGAAACAAGAGATTTTTATTTGGTCCCTTGTACCTGCTCCAGCATTCACCAGGATCACCTTTGGTCTTGCACTCTATCATCCTGCATGTTTTCCCTCCATCCCCTGGATTCCTTAATACCACTGACTCTCAAAAGAAAACCCTGAATTACAGTTTTGCAATCTTCAATTGACCCCAGGCCTCAAATGTTTCATGGGAGGCAGTATCCGCTGCAAATATTTTTGGAACATCATGAGAAACATTAACAGGAGCAAATCACTCCTGGAGAGCTGAGTTTGCTGTTTCTATTCCAAAATTTACAGCTCAACAACAACATGCACATCAAAATAAATAGCATATGTGTAATAAATAATTTCTGTTATCAGTTATAACCCACTCGCTTCACTTTTGTTTGCATAACGTCTGTTTGTAGAAATTAACAGATAAGTGGTTGATGAGTTTTGGGAGCAGCTAATTGTGGCCAGTCAAGTAGCAAATTGACAGGTACAAGTAGACCTTAACTAACTTTTGTAATCCAAGGGTCATGAAAGGATTTTGAACAGACACAGTCAAATAGTGCTTTATCCTTCCTAATTCCAGCAAATGACCCACAGCCCAAACCCACTGCAATAGGGTAACATGACCAAGTTCCATGTTGCAATATCATTATGACAGTTTTCATCAAATGGAATATGTGCACCTCTGGCAGGGCCAGCATTATTTGCCCTTCCAGAGATGCCCATGTGAAGGTGCAGATGACTTGCCTCCTTGAGCTGCTGCAGTCCCCCCACAGTGCTAATTGGAAGGTTCAGGGTTTTGACCCAGCAACCATGAAGGAACAGCGATATATTTCCATGATGCGGAGATGCCGGTGTTGGACTGGGATGGACAAAGCCAGAAGTCACATGACACCAGGTTCTCGTGCAACAGGTTTATTTGAAATCACAAGCTTTTGGAACATCATGGGCCTGATGAAGGAGCAGTGCTTTGTAAGCTTGTGATTTCAAAAAACATGTTGGATTATAATCTGATGTATTTCCAAGTCAGGATGGTGAGTGGCTCGGAGGGGATCTTGCAGGGAGTGGTGTTCCCATGTATCTGCTGCCCTTGTCCTTTTGGACGGAAGTGGCTATGGGTTTGGAAGGTGCTGTCTGAGGAGCCTTTGGTGAATTTCTGCAGTGCATCATGTAGATGATACACACTGCTGTGACTGAGGAATGAATGTTGGGGTTGGTAGATGCATTGTCAGTTAGATGGCTTGCTTTGCTCTTAATGGTATCGAGTCTCTTGAGTGTTGTTGGAGTTGCACTCATCCAGGCAAGTGGGGAGTATTCCATCACACTCCTGAATTGTGCCTTGTCGATGGTGGACAGGCTTTGGGGAGTCAGGAGATGAGTTACTCGCCACAGTATTCCTAGCCTCTGACCTGCTCAGTTTGCCTGATTTTAAAGCAAGTTCAAATATCCAATTGGGCTAGTCTCAAGTGGTAAGTGTGACATCAACTTTTTCTGTGAACTACTTCATTTGTCAACACGAATGATTTGGGAATTTGGGGAGATTGGGAATTGGGGAGATACCAGAATGATAAAAAAAACTGTGGCCTTTCTGAGTTTGCTCCAGCATGTGGCTGATTGCTTTGCAGACTCCAACCCTCTGCCCAGTGACAGCCATTGGTTGGATAACGAGTTCAGTGGTTAATCAGAAAGTTGCCAGTTCCAGCCCTACCCTCGTGACTGAATCACAAAACCTAGGCTGGCACTGCCTGTACATTGCTGAAGAGGTGCCACACTGTTAGAGACACTTCCACCCAGGGCCCTTCCTGCCCTCTCTGAGTATCCAAGAATCCACTGGAGCCCACCATGGGATCCCTCAATCACCCACCCTCAAATGTATCAAGGCTATTTCTGATGGAGTTTGTGGTAGATCACATTACTTCACATCGAATCCTTGTGACCAGGTCAATGCTGTAGCCTGGGCTGTAGGATTTGCCGACATTAGTGACTTTCCCCAGGTGCAAGATGCAATTGACTGCACAGATTTCATCAATATAAACAGGTACCATTTCCTCAATTTGGAAGTCACCTATGATCATCAGTACCCCTCACAGGGGTATGCACCAGGTATGAGTGGTGCCTCTATCCTGGAGAATCCTCAGGTTCCTGCTTCATTTTGAGGGCTTGATGCCGTACCAGGATAATTACCAGCGGACAAGAGCTATCCTCTGCAATCACCAGCCAATAACTCCAAGGCACAGGCCTCTGACTGAGGCCAAGTTAAAGCCATTTCATTTTTCCATTAGAGCACTGGTGGAGTAGGCGATAATCCTCCTGAAGATGAGGTTCCAATACTTGGATCGTTCTCGAGGGAAGGGAGTGCCTTTCAGTAACTCCAGACATAACTGGAGCAGGCGACAAGAGGACTGGTGGAGGCTGGAGAGCTGGGAGAGCAGGAGAAAGAGAAACATCACCTTCAGCAAACTCAGCAGTGACAGGCGCAACATTCAGATAGGACTTTACTAGAAGTGAGTTGGTGGGATCTGGGCATCACTGGCTAGGCCAACCGTTATTGCTGAGAGGCCAGTCAACAGTCATAGGAAACAGACTTTTCGGTCCGACCAGTCCAAGCCGACCATTATCCCAAACTAAACTTGTCCCACCAGCCTGCACTTGGCACATATCCCTCTAAACCTTTCTTATTCATATACATATCCAAATGTCTTTTGAACATTGTAACTGTACCAGCATCTGTCGCTTCCTCTGGAAATACATTCCAATACAAACCACTCTCTGTGTTAACAAAAAATGCCTCTCATGTCTTTTCTTAAAATCTTTCCCCCCTTACCTTAAAAATATGTCCCCTTGTCTTGAAATCCCCCACCTTAAGGAAGAGACACCTGCTATTCACCCTATCCATGGCCCTCATGATTTTATAAACCTGTATAAGGTCACCCCTCAGCCTCCTACGCTCCGGTGAAAAAAGTCCCAGCATCTCCACCTTCTCCTTATCACTCAAACCCTCCATTCTCAGTAACATCCAGCCAACCATACTGCAGTGGGTCTCAAGTCACATCTAGGCCAGACAAAGTAAGCATGGCAGATTTCCTTCCCTAAAGGACATTAGTGACACAGATGGGAGATTTAATAGACAGGCAGTTCCTATAGTGGTGAGCTGTGTGCAATGATCATTAATTGATACTAAATTTGTTGATACTCGAAAAGCTACCAGATCCTGTTTGTCCCCAGAGGCAAATGTAATTTTTAATTTAACACTGTTGAAAGCTTTCCAGCTTCTGATGCTCCCACATTGCTGTTCTATGCTGGGTGTTAGGGAAAGATTAGCACTCCCTTAGCTTGGTTTCCAACATGGTATCGCACCAATGGCACGGTGCTGAGGATGGAGAGACTCTATCCTTTTTATTTTTGTAGCTACAGTTACTATGACAATCAATCAGACACTTTGTGAATGTAAAGGGGCAATACAGTTCCAAATTTTACTTTCAATAAAGTGTCACCCGCACCGTCTAAAGTATTTCTTTTCTCTTTGCTTCCCAATGCATGTACCAGCTGCTGTTTAACCTGCTGAATAACTGAGGCAGTGAAGAATATTCATATTAGACTTGTAAAGTGTAGTGATTGTAACATGGTCAGCCAGCTAGAACCTCATAGAATATGAGTTCCCTGATTGGGGCTGTTAACCTGGTACAATCAGGGAGCCCTCACTGACACATAAAACGGGTGAGTGTCAGAGGTACTGACTCTCTAGTACTGACTCTGAATGGAGCAGCACTATGGTCGAGGACTGTTTATGCGTATATAAAGGCTGACTTGGCGATGGGATACCAGCCTCTGTGGAGTCGTTTCAGAACATAAACTCTGCTTCTGTCTCCACAGATGCTGCTGTGTTTATCCAGCACTTATTTTTATTATGAATTGAGAATATTTGGGACGTGCGTCCGGGCAGGTTTGAAGAGGAGAAGTTGAGAGGGTTGGGTCTGTCCTCATGGAGTCATAGAGTAGATGTACTGCATGGAAACAGACCCTTCGGTCCAACTCATCCATGCCGAACAGATATCCTGAATTAATCTAGTCCCATTTGCCAGCATTTGGCCCATATCTCTCTAAACCCTTCCTATTCATGTACCCATCCAGATGCCTTCATAAATGTTGTAATTGTACCAGCCTCCACCACTTCCTCTGGCAGCTTATTCCATACATGCACTACCTTCTGCATGAAAAAGTTGCCCCCTAAGTCACTTTTAAATCTTTCCCTTCTCACTTTAAACTCCCCTACCCTGGGAAAAAGACCCTCATGATTTTATAAACCACGATAAAGTCACCTTTCAGATTCTGATGCTCCAGGGAAAATAACCCCAGCCTATTCAGTCACTTCCTATGGCTCAAATGCCGTAACTCTAGCAAAATCCTTGTAAATCTTTTCTGAAACCTTTAAGTTTCACAACATCTTTGCTATAGCAGGGAGACCAGAATTGAATGCAGCATTCCAAAAGTGGCCTAACCAATGTTCTGTACAGTCACTACATGACCTCCCAACTCCTGTACTCAATGTACTGACCAATAAAGGCAAGCGTACCGAACACCTTCTTCACCGCCCTGTCTACCTGTGACTCCACTTTCAAGGAACTATGAACCTTCATTCCTAGGTCTCTTTGTTCAGCTGCACTCCCCAGGACCTTACCATTAACTATATACATCCTGCCCTGTACACATTGGAAAATCAAAGAATAAAAGGCATCCTTATTGAAATATACAAGTTTCTCTGGGGATTTGATGGGGTAGATGTGGAAAGGTTGTTTCCCCTTGTGGGAGAGTTTAGGACCAGAAGGCATTTGGTATTTAGAGACTTTTAAGCAACTCTTGGATAGGCACATGGATGGTAGTATAATGTAGGATTGTAGGGTAGTTTGATCTTAGAGTAGGATAATAGGTGGCACAACATCATGGGCCGAAGGACCTGTACTGTCCTATGTATTATCTCAGAATAAGGAGTTTCCGATTTAAGACAGAGATGAGGATGACTTTCTTCTCTCCGAAGGGAGTGAATCTGGAGAATTCTTTACCACAGAGCACTGTCGAAGCTGGGTCATTGAGTATATTCAAGGCTGAGATAGACAGATTTTTAATCAGGATGGGAATCAAGGGATATGGGGGAAATAGCAGGAAAGCGGAGATAAGGATTATCAGTTCAGCCACAATCTCATTGAATGTGGAACAGACGCGATGGGTTGAATGGCCCACTTCTGCTCCAATACCTTGTCCTATTGTATTCTCAGTATTTGGTAACCATCTTTTATTTAACTATACTACACGTGTTAGTTTCTTCAGTCCATGAAATATAGAATGTGCTTAAGATCTCACATTCTAGAAATTCAATTGTTGGTGTGCTGAATCCAGTAAGCTGACCACTGCAGTAAGGTCATTCTTAAGCTTCAGAGAATGTACATCCACCAAGGGAATAGTTGTCCAGTTTCCAGATCTGACAGGACATTATCCACTTACAGGAAACAAGTCAGGCACAAATGATTCAATAAAAGCTTCCTCTTCCATTGTTGTTCTCTTTCAAACTAACGAGGCTTCCCTGGGACTGGATGAAGACAGCTGTAAATGCACAAGGATCCTCTGTGAAGATACAAAAGGCAGATTTGTAGTAATTGACATTGAGTTTGTAGTGAGTGAAAGTTAGCTTTTCAATAAGACTGTGCCAGAAGACAGTAACCAATATTTATTTCCTGCAAAATAGCCGATAATAGACAACACATCACATTTCATACTTACAAGAGTTCACTGAGGTGTCATTAACAACCAACTTTAACGGCAAAAATATAGAAATTTCCATGAATAAGATAACATCAGAGTATATTCATGCTGGAGGCCAATATCAGTTCCTGGAGTTGTTCATATACAATGATTGACTTTCTGGTAAAATCCTGTACATCTGCAGTTATTCATTAAACACATCATGTAGCACTGAGAAAGGACAGGCTAAATCCCCAGTAGAGTTCCTCGTTTCTTTGTTCTCTGCTGTTCTGAATTGCAGATGTAGAATTTTACTGTGCAGGAGAAGAGCATTAGGCCCACAGTTTCTGTGTTAAAGCAAGAGAAAACTGTTCCCATGGCCCCACTCTATCTCCATAGCTCTGTATCAATCCCAAACGCATGCTACAGTCTAACTCTCTCAACAACCACCTGCATTTACACAGCACCTTCACCAGAATAAAGCATCAGAGGGCACTTCACATGTTTCTGATAAGTGAAATTCAACACCGAGCCCCATAAGGTGATATCAGAGCAAATGATCGAAAGCACGATGAAAGAGGACAGCTTTAATTGGCAACAGAAGGAGGAGGAGATGCTTGGCTTAGAGGCCCAAGCAGATAAAGGCATAACCACTAGCGGTGAGGCAATTAAAATCAGAGATCTTCAAGGGGCCAGATTGAGGTGAGCGCGGAGAGGATTGAAAGATGTTAAATGTAGGAAGGGGGGTGGGGTGAGGTAGAAACGGATTGGAAAACAAGGATGGGGAGTTTTGCCTAACGGTAGTTCACAGAGCACACAGGTAATGCGTGAACAGAATTTGATTGTTCAACAAGTGCATGCGTTTCAGAGTTTCAGAAAGCCTCAAGTTAGAAACAGGAAGTGAGCCAGGACAGTGTGGGAATGACCAGTTGTAGATAGAGGAAAGGATGAGGGTTTCAGCAGCAGGAGTTTGGAAGATGCTGCAAAGGACTGCAGTGGATGAAGAAGGCACTTCATAGAATCCCTACAGTGTGGAAGCAGGCCATTCGGCCCATCAAGTTCACACCAATCCTCCAAAGAGCATCCTACCCTATCCCTGTAACCCTGCATTTCCCATGGCTAATCCACCTAACCTGCACAAACTTGGGCAGTGCAGGCAATTTCCCATGGCTAATCCAGTTGACCTGCACGTCTTTGGATAATGGGAGGAAACCGGAGAACCCAGAGAAGACCCACACAGACACTGGGAGAATGTGCAAACTCCACACAAACAGTCACCCAAGGGTGGAATCAAACCCGGGTCCCTGGCATTGTGAAGCAGCAGTGCTCCCACTGAGCCACTGTGTCACCCATCATCAACTTCTCCAGAGCAATTAGGGATGGGCAATAAATGCTGGCCCAGACAGTGATGCCAACATCCCTCAAGTGAATAAAAAACAGTGAGCAAAAGCATGGGTAGAGATGGGCCAAGTTATAGAGATGAGAATAGGCCATTATAACAACAATGCTGATTGGTTTAAGAGGAAACTCGGTGTCAAATATTAATGGGATCCATCTGGTTCAGTTTCAGACAGATACCAGGGACTGGAATGGGGCTGGTGGCTAGAGATTAGTGCTAGTCATGAGATCAAAACTCCACCAACAATTTTCTAATTATGTAATGGGAGAAATTTTCTATTTCACCAGTACTGTATGTCAGAGAAGCATCCTGACATTTTTTAATACAATATCACCTGAAATGATACAACGAGGAGCTTATTTAAATCATTAATTCATTTTCTGTTCCTTCCCTAGTTTTGGAAACTTGAAAAGTTTGAAAAATCAGTATAAAAATTTGCATCCCAGGGTGTTGTGGAAAGAAAGGAAGAAATTGCTGGGTCCCTAGCAGAGATAATTGTATTATCTATAGTTACAGGTGGGGTACTGCAGGTCTGGAGGGTAACTAATGTTGTGCCTTCATTGAAGAAAGGCTGCAAGGAGAAATACAGACCAGTGAGTCTGATGTCAGTGACGAGTAAGCTGTTGGGAGGGATTCTGAGAGGCAGGATTTACTTGCATTTGGAGAGGCAAGGACTGATTAAGGATCATCAGTATGGCTTTGTGCGTGGGAAATCATGTCTCACAAACTTGATTGAATTTTCAGTGGACATGACCAAAAAGATAGCTGAGGGCAGAGTATTGTGGACAATGTCTACAAGGACTTTAAAGTGAAGCCTTTGACAAGGTCTTGCACGGTAGAATGTTTAGTGAGGTTAGATCACATGCCAATTGGGTACAAAATTGGCTTCACCATAGGAGTCAGAGGGTGGTGGTGGAGGGCTGTTTTTCTGACTGAAGGTCTCTGACCAGAGCTGCTTCACAGTGATCGGTGCTGGGTCCACTGTTATTTGTCATTTATATAAACAATTTGGATGAAAATTGGGCTTTGATTTTTTTGAAGTTATCTACTCCCGAGGTTTGTGAACATTCCACCATTGAAAATAAATTCACAATGAGGTTTAATTCTGAGTATTAATGGAGGGATGGGATATGGGTGAGTACAAAGGTCAGGTTACGTAGAAACTAAGCCATTACCTTATCATTGAATGACAAAGCAGGCTCAATAGGCCAAATAGCCAACTCTAACTCAATTTCCTCTAATCTTAATTGTTTTCTGTGAATTAACCTTCTCAGGTTGAAATTATCATGCCACTTTCAAACGTCATGACTCTCTGGGTTAACACTTTGAGAATCAAGCCGCAGAGTCTTCACAAATTTAAGATTTGATTAAACCACCAAATTGCCTAATTTTACTTAACTATCTAATTCAGTGTATACATGCCATGTTTTTACCATTAACAAGAAAATCACTATATATTGTACCAAACAGTTTTTAACTAATGGCAAGAAAGAAACATGAAGTGGTAACTTATAGCTCTATAACTTAAACACTAGCCCTTTGTAAAATTCCCATTCACATACAAACACAAGACATATACAGTGACAAGACAAGATATGGTACTCTGATTGGGGAAATAAATAAATAGTCAATGCACACATTTCCATTGAAATTCTCCACCAAGTGCTTGAAACAGGCAACATTGTAAATACATCTCAATGCGCTATCAGTAACTCATTTTGAACACTGCAAACATCATTTCCTTGGTTTAAAGCAGCTACCTTTTCCCATTTTTATTATGGTCCACAGTCCGATAAATTAGAAGTGGTCTTTACAGAACATAGTAACCTGGTTTTCCCACTCCCCTGATAAACTCGAGTCGCCAGCTATCACCTTGATACCTCTCCTCCCTCGCCATACACCCAGAGAAGCATCAAGATTCCACTGATAGTGGAATGAGAACAAAGTAGTGAACAGCTGGTAGACCCCCATCCGTTCAACTGGACAATTGGGGTAGAAAGGAATTAGCCATGATATTGCAAGAGCCATCCAGTGTGACAGTATGTAGTCAATCAATATTATTAATCCAAAAGCTTGATCAGGCATGTATATCTCATTTGCATTCATGGTTACAATGTTAGAAGATAAATAGGCCAGGCCACAGTTAACTTAATCATTAACGCACAATACTAGCTGTGATTCTGATGGATTTGTGTAAGTAGGCTGCAAGTGGGAAATTGGTTGTACTTATTAAAGTAATAAGGATCCCTGTGATTACTATTTGAAAGTGCCTTTCTCTATACCAATTATTTTTGTTATCAGATGCAGAACATCTTCTAATTGAACAGATAATCCTTTGTCCTTTGAGGTGAAATTGAGCTGCAGTTCCTCGTAATACAGGAATAATTATGGAATAATACAGCTGCAATGTATTAATGAGCTTTGACAGCGTAAATACACAAAGATCTCAATGCAAGGTTTTGCATGTGAAAATTACACCTATCGAACTCCCAGTAAGACAGTAATGGCTGGAGCTTAACATCAGGAATTCAGACACATTTGGAAAACGTTAATACCATTTCAGAGCCTCTGGATTGTAATAGTTGATGCATTAATTTGTCTCTAAGGATATTCTGGAGTCAATTCCTCCTGTCAGACTGTTGCATTAGTAATCAACACAAATGTTTCACTCGAACAGGCCAACACTGTATACTACCAGGTGCAGATTCTTCTGGCACAAGTAACCTTTCCCGCACAATTCACAGCTTCTGGGCATTTTATTACTGTGACTGAATAAACATACCTTGAAAAAAGACAACATTGGACACTGAAAGATGCTGCGTAATCAGCGATCTTTGCATGTCTTTTTTTATTGTACCATCAAAGGTTTGTTCACACCTCTCAGCATCATCAACCACACATCCCGGTCACAATCACTGCTTTCACAATTCATTTGCCATATGCCGAGGTTGGGGCGTTTGAGCTATAGGGAGAGGCTGAATAGACTGGGGCTATTTTCCCTGGAATGTCCAAGGCTGAGGGGTGACCTTATAGAGGTTTATAAGATCATGAGGGGCATGGAAAGGGTAAATAGCCAAGGTCTTTTCCCTAGGGTGGGGGAGTCCAAAACTAGTGGGGCATAGGTTTAAGGTGAGAAGGGATTTAAAAGGGACCTGGATGGGTAGTGAATAGGAAGGGTTTAAAAAGATATGGGCCAAATGCTGGCAAATGAAACTAGATTAATTTAGGATATCTGGTTGGCATGAACGAGTTGGACCGAAGAGTCTGTTTCCATGCTGTAGGTCTCTATGACTCTATGATGCCCCTCATAGAGACCTCTCCCTATCACGTGCCTCTCTGCGTTGCTGGATGAGTGTTACCCATTGAGTGGCAATACTGTCCCCTCCTTGGTTCCCCAATTTCACTGGAGCTGTCCAAACTGCTGCTGAGCTTTTTTTCTGGATGCTAAACTGTCCTGTGTGCCCTTTGCTGTACTTGTCCGGATGAATTTTTTTTTGGAACAGTCTCAGACTCTCTAGAAGTGGCTGTTGGCATTGGCACAGCCCAAGAGATCATTCGAAGATCAGGGGAGTCATGTGATCTATAGTGGGGCAGAACTTTAACAATACCTGGGTAGGCACAGACTGCCTTTCGAAATAGGATTTGTCCCTTTCCCCAGAACTAACAAGGCCCACCTTAAGGGTAAAGCAATTCACAAAATTACTTGAAACTCCAAACATTGCAACATCACTGCACCGCACTATGAATCAGACTCCATAAAACATTAAAATAAAGTCTTTGAAAGCACATGAAGCCCATCAAAATAATGGTGTGTTAGATTAGACAATTTGGAGATAGAGATTGGGTTGCATGCTGTCGGCCTGGTTGATAGCTGAGTCTTTGATATCTGACTTTATTCACCTTTGTTGTTGGTTGACATTTCTGGAATACTGATATTTCTAAACTAAGTCACACATCAAAGAACATAAGACCTTCGCTTAGGGGAACTGGTGTGGAGCTGAGGAACTTTCTTGTGCAGCAATTTTTAATCAGTGCTTCTCAAGATGAAGAATGTCAAAGTTGAGGACATGACCTTTCTGTTTCACCTTGGGGGGACATGTTTCAACATCAAGCACTCCCAGGACGTGTACAGCACAGTAAAATGCAGATGCCTCTGCATCGCCACCTAAATTGTACCCATACACTGCCCTCATCCTCCTGGAGAGAATATGCTCACTGTCAACAAATATTTCTTAAGATTCTCAACTGATTGCAGCTGTTTTGAGCTGTGCCAGCCCATCAGCAGTAGCTCAGTTGGTATTACCCTTGTCTCGGAGAAGGAAGCTCGTGGCTTTAATCTCTATACTCTGATGCCTACTTGTCAAGGCAGCACATTGACTCAGTGATTAGCGCTGCTACCTCACAGTGTCAGGATTCAATTCCAACCTCGGAGGACTGCGTTCTCCCTGTGTCTGCGTGGATTTCCTTCGGGTGCTCTGGTTTCCTCCCACAGTCCAAAGATGTGCAGGTTAGGTGCCTTGTCCATGCTAAATTGCCTGTAGTGTTCAAGGATGTGCAGGTTGGGTGGGGTAGCCATGGGAACTGTGGCGCTTATAGGGTCAGGGTGTGCATCTGGGTGGGATGCTCTTCAGAGGGTCAGCATGGACTTTATGGTACAAATGGCCTGCTTCCACGCTGTAAGGATTCTATGTTAAACTATGGGCCCATCTGCCTTGCCAGATCTAGGGAAGAACTCCATTGTAAGGAAGGTCTGGAGAGTCTTAGTTGATATTTAATCTTGAACTAACATCTTAAAAACAGATTATCTGGTCTTTAACAAATGGTTTGTCCTGGGAGCTTGCTGTGCACAATCAGCTGCTAGATTGCCTGGATGAGGCAGTGAGTTAGCTGTATTAATCTATTAATCTTAGTGTGAATAAAATGCTCAGGCTATTGTTCTAGTTCAAAGGATTCCTGACCGAAGTCAAATGAAAAATAGTTTCCCTGGTACAGTTACAACATTTAAAAAGCATCTGGATGGGTACTGGATGGGATGAATAAGAAGGGTTTAGAGGGATATGGACCAAATGCTGGCAAATGGGACTAGATTCATTTAGGAAATCTGGTCAGCATGGATGAGTCGGACTAAAGGGTCTGTTTCCATGCTGTACAGCTCTATAACTCAGAAGAAAGGAAATTGTTAATGGAGTTACTTATCTCAGTGTGGGGACTGTGCTTTGTGACAACTTCCAGACTAAAAGATGTTGGTTAGAGCTCTGGAGATTATTAAAGGACTGAGAAAGTTTGAGCTCTCAGCTGGGTAAGTTGTCAAAGGAAAAGGCCTTGCTGGAACTGAGAAAAATAATGAAGTCAAACTTTAGACTTGACAGGGAAGAAAAAAATGATCTTGAATTTTGAGTAACTGTGAAGTGACGATGTTGGGATTTGACGGGATTCTACCTTACCATGTGTTCCAAATCTTCTGAACTCTGTTAAAATCAGATAATCAGATTTATTTCATTTTATTTACCCTTGTAAAATAGACCTCTGTTTTAATGCTAAAACTAAACTTGTTGCTTCAGTGGAAGACTGTAACATTAAGTTAAGGCAAAGTAAAATCTGATCTATCAAGCCAGATTTCATTCTCCAGTCTGACCTTTTCCAGTAGTAACATCAATGAGCATCCTAACATCTGGACTTAAAAGTTAGTTTTAATAGTGACCATGAAACCAATATCATATGTCATAAAACTCCATCTGGTTCACTAATGTCCTTTAGGTGACGAAATCTGCCATCATTTACCTGGGGAATGGGGAGGTGGGAAAATCTGGCCTACATGTGACTCCAGACCCACAGCAATGTGACTGACTTCCAAGTGAAATGACCTTAGCAAGCCACTCAGTTCAGGGGAAATTAAGAATGGGCAGTAGATGCTGGCCTTGTCTATGACAATCACATCCCGTGACTTAATTCTTTTTTAAATTACAAAGTGAATAATGAGCTTTCAAAATCACTTCACTGCTCGCAGAATGCTTTGATAAATCCTAAGGAGACTGTGAAAATGTTTACACAAATGTGATTCCGCTTCCAAAGCTAAGGCACTATGTAGCGTTACTTTATAGGCTTCGAGTAAAGGGAACATTGTCCGGACAGGGGTGTGGGGACAGAAAATGGAACATGTTCATTATCATAATAAACCCATAACTTCTGCATTTGAAGATGGTGGTTTATCTCAGGATTATGGTAACTGATCACGAGAACTGCTTTTACACTTATCTTGGTGCAAAGGCATAAACATTTTGAAATGAAGAATCTAGCTCCTGGGCCCAATATCACCTCAAATCAGTAAGTTTTAAATGTGACAGAGTGGGAACAGCTTGTCATATTATTGAGGTTTCTAGAGGATGACTCACTCTGGAATCTCACATGCTGTTATTTTACACTAATTTATTCATTGCCTTGTGTAAGTGTTATTGGCATTTTGGTGCAGCAACTAAAAATACCCACAAAGCTTCGTGCTGTTGTAGCAATGGGTTCAAATCTCATCTTTATGAAACTTGTCTTCATCTCACATGCCAAGGGGACTACTGTGGGTTTTAAGCTTGTTTGTCACATCAGAAACCTTGTGTAAATTAAACACTTCAGCTCACAGGGACATTGTGCTCGGGTCTATTTCACTCTTTGTGAAAATGAGTTTATCTCCCATGTCACCACTCACGGACTAAAGTGGAAAAAGAAAGCTCATCTCTGCTTTACATTTCCTATTATCCAACAATGTTTTATGCTCTCATCTCTCTCTCTGTCTCTATCTGTCTGACTCTTTCTGTCTCTCACGCTCTTTGTCTCTCACTCTGTCTCTCGCGCTCTCTGTCTTTCACTCTGCCTCTCTCTATCATCCCCTGTCACTCTCTGCTCTCATTATCTGTCCGTCTCTCTCCTACACCCTCTGATTTCTCTCTCTCTGTCACTGCTCCCTCCATCTCTCATTCTTTCTCTTTCTCTCCTCTGTCTGTCTGTCTGTCTGTCTGTCTCTCTCTCTCTCTCGCTCTGTACTTTCCCCTCTCTCTACATCTTTTATTCATTCCATTTGTATGCTGCACATTCTTGGATAATAAAGGATGGTTTGCATCATTACCTCAGAGTCAGTGGGAGTGAAACCTTTACCTGAGAAATGGAAACCAAGCAAAACTCTCCACACTCAAACTCCTAGAGAGTCGGAAGCAAAGTAAAGAAAAATTTGCATATTTATAGAACCTTTCACATCTCAGGCTGCCCCCAGTAGAGCTAATGAAGCACTTTTTAAAAAACTAGGTAATGGCCTAGGGTTATGGTCACTCGATTAGCAATTCCAGGACCCAGGTTCTTGTTACTTTCCTCTGGGTAATTAGGAATAGACAACAAATGCTGATCTTGCCTGTGCCTCTCGCTCCCTGTGAATGAATTTAAAAAACTCTCAGGATGTGGGCGTCCCTGGCTGGGCCGGTATTTATTGTCCATCCCTAGTTGCCCCTTGAGAAGTTGGTGGTGAGCTGTCTTCTTGAACTGCTGCAGTCCATGTGCTGTGGGTCCCTCCAGATTTTTTGGGTTTTCTGTTGTTTTTTCTTTCGTGGGGTGTGGGTCCAGCAAGTCTATATTTCATCACTTGTCCCTAAATGCCCTTGAACTGAATAGAGGCCAAATAAGAGTCAACCCTGTTGCTGTGGCTCTGGAGACGCATGTAGGCCAGACCAGGTAAGGATGGCAGATTTCCTTCTCTAAAGGACATGAGTGACCCAGAGAGTTTTTCACAACAATTGATGACAGTTTCATGGTCACCATCGCTGAGGCTGACTTTCCATGTTGCAATGTAGGAAACGTGGCAGTAGTTTAATGCACAGCAAGCTCCCACAAGCAACAAACTAAAAGAGACAAAAAATATCCATCTTGCATATTTCAACACTGCAACATGACAGCAAGCAACTCAACCATTTCACATCAGCTTTCCTGACCTTTCAGTTTAATAAGAAACTCAGCTAAATTGACCCCAAAGGTCACAAGGGATGGAATAGACGAGAAAGCTAGATTAGAAATGTTGGTCAGATATCACTGAGGGCCTTTGAGAGGAAGCAGTTGCACAATTCACACTGAAAGTTTTTTTTTATATACTGTCTCCTGTTGGGCTACCGCGGCCACAGATTAAATCAGAGATCCTTACTGACTGTCTCAAACCACTGCAGTCCATTTGTAGATTTGCAACAGTTTAATAAGTAATTCACAAGGATAATTAAGAGTCAGCCACATTGCTGTGCATCTGAACAGACACGCCCTTCCTAACAAACTAGGCACAGCTGGATTCCTTCTCCCCAGAAACTAGCTGGGATTTTAGGACAAGCTGGCCAACTCGTGATCAGTTTCATTGACATTCTCAAAGTTTTATAAATCTGAATCCTAATTCTCAAACCAGAACGGGAGGTTGGGAAGGAGTTAGACCCTATCTTTGTAGTTTGATAGCCCAATGATATAAACATCTAAACTCTGCGCGTGCAGTCCTTAAAAACTGCCATGGCGACAGTTCTCCAACAGCCTTCCCTGAGCCAGTTGAACATCTCCCTGAGACCGGAGGCTATTGTAGCATGGGCAGCATGTCCTGTATCCCAGCAGCCACTCTCCCACAGGACTACCATTGAGGAAGGAATCCAATGCTGCCTTTCGCTATGAAGTCAACATACTATTTGCCTTCTTCACCACCTGCTGCACCTGCAATGCCTACCTTCAGCAACTGGTGTGCAAGAACACCCAGATCTCATTGTATTTCCCCCTTTTCCCAATCTATCACCGTTCGAATAATAATCCATCTTCCTGTTTTCGCTCCCAAAGCCCTCACATTGGTCCACATTGTACGGCATCTGCTATGCAATTGCCCACTCACTCATCTTGTCCACATCACACTGAAGCATCTCCGCATTCCCCTCAAAGCTTCGTGTCATCTGAAAACTTGAAGATATTACACTCAGTTCCCTCATCTAAATCATTCATGTATAAACTGAACAATGGGATTCCAGTACCGATCCCTGTGGGACACTACTATCCACTGCATGCCACTTGAAAAAAGACCTGTTGGTTTGTACATAACATGGGAGAAAATTACTGCCGATGTTGGAACCTGTACTGAAAGCAAAAAGAATGCTGGAGATCACAGCAGGTCAGGAAGCATCCATGGAGAGAGAGAGCAAAGTAACATCTCAGGCCTGGATGACTCTTCACCAGAATTGGGTTAGAGTTACGGTTAGTTCTAATAAAGAATCATCTAGACTTGAAACATTAGCTCTCTCTGTCTCTCCATGAAGCTGCCTGACCCCACTGTGATTTCCAGCATTTTTTGTTTTCTGTTTGTTCCTACTCTTTGATCCCTGTCTGCCAACCAGTTCTGTACCTGTGTCAGTAAATTACCCACCCAATCCCATGCCCTTTTAATTTTACATGTTAATCTCTTATAGAATCATAGAATCCCTACAGAGTGGAAACAGGCCCTTCATCCCAACAAGTCCACACGACCATTGGGGCATCCCAACCAGACCCATCCCCTTATAACCCACCTAAGCTGCACATCCCTGGACACTATGGGTAATTTAGCATGGCCAATCCTCCCTAACCTGCACATATTTGGACTGTGGGAGGAAACCGGAGCACCCAGAGGAAACCCATGCAGACATGGGGAGAATGTGCAAACCCCACATAGACAGACGTCTAAGAGTGGGATCGAACACAGGTCCCTGGTGCTATGAGGCAGCTGTGCTAACTACCAAGCCACCGTGCTGCCCCAAAGGGACCATATCAAAAGCCTTCTGGAAGTTCAAGTAAACCACATCCACTGACTCTCACTTACCAACTCTACTGGGAGATTATTAAAATGGAGACGATTCAGAAAAGATTTACCAGGATGTTGCTGGTAATGGAGAGTTCGAGTTATAAAAATAGACTGGGTAGGCTGGAGATAAAAGGTACTGCATATGCTGGAGAATCCGAGATAACAAGCATGGGGCTGGATGAACAGGCTGGAACCTTTTTTTCACTGGAGCATAGGAGGTTGAGGGGTGACATTAATGAAGTTCATAAAATCATTAGGTACATGAATAAGTTGAATAGCCAAGGTCTTTTCCCTTGGGTGGGAGAGTTCAAAATTAAGGGGCATATTTTTAAGGTGAGAGGAGAAGGATTTAAAAGGACATGAGGGCAACTTTTTCACACAAAGAGTGGTTCATGTGTGGAATGAACTTCCAGAGGAAGTGATGGATGCGGGTACAGTTACAATGTTTAAAAGGTATTCAGACAAGTAAATGAACAGGAAAGGTTTGGAGGGATATGGCCAAGGGCGCCAGGCAGGTGGGACGAGTTTAGTTTTGGATTATGGTCAGCATGGACTGGTTGGACTGAAGGGCCTGTTTCTGTGCTGTATAACTGTATGACTCTAGTCACAACCTCAAAATGCTTTAGATTCCACTTGTTGTTGCTGCTACTATCCGTGAAAGGATTGAGACCCCTATGAGAAAAAAGAAATGCATCGAATTAATTGTCTCGATTTTGTGATCAATGCTGACTCACTGACAGAAAGTAATGTGAAAATGTTTGACTACATGCTTCCAGTGATAGCCACCATCAATTGGAAGCAATTTAGAAGTTACGTTTTTCATCAAAACCATTTTTTTTTAAATTTGCTCTATTTTTCTAAACAACCTGTTCAGAGATGTTATCTCCAGGTCCTGAGGAGGGTCATTACCAGTGCACCACAAGAGGGCCTCTCAAAGCCTTTTTAATAGTTTTGTTTTAACCAAGTTCCTTTCCTGCTGCAATATTAGCTGAGCAACTGAATGCACCATTTACTTTGCTCCTACGTCACTGCGACTGGAAAATCTCGATGGGTACAGAGGTATAATAGAATTAAGCATAATTGTGGACACAGGGATGGTTTGAAATGTGTATACTTCAATGCTAGAAGTATTGGAAATAAGGCGGATAAGCTTGGAGAATGGATCAGTACTTGGAGCGACAATGTTGTGGCCATTACAGAAACTTGGGTAACTCAGGGAGAGGAATGGTTGTTGGAAGTTCCAGGATTTCGATGCTTTAAAAGAAATAGGGAGGGTGGTAAAAGAGGCGGGGGAGTGGCATAGCTGGCATAGCAGCTACTGAAAGGCAGTTTGAGAATGAGATGTCTACAGAGTCAGCTTGGGTTGAGGTCAGGAACAAGAAAGGAGCAGTCACTTTGTTGGGGTTTTTTTTACAGACCCCCTAATAGTTGCAGAGAAGCGGAGGAGCGGATTGGGAGGCAGATACTGGAAAGGTGCAGAAGTCACAGGGTTGTAGTCATGGGTGACTTCAACTTTACAAATATTGATTGGAAATTTTTTAGTTGTAATAGTTTAGATGGAGCAGATTTTGTCCAGCGTGTTCAGGAAGGATTCCTGACACAGTATGTAGATAGACCAACACGAGGAGAGGCCACTTTGGATTTGGTGCTTGGCAATGAACCGGGCCAAATGTTAGACCTGTTGGTAGTACAGCATTTTGGCGGTAGCAATCATAACTCTGTTACTTTTACAATAGTCATGGAAAAGGATAGGTGCATACAGCAGGGTAAGGTTTATATTTGGGGGAAGGGTAATTACAATTCTGCTTGGCAAGAACTGGGTAATATAAAATGGGAACAAATGCTGTCAGGGAAGAGCACGATAGAAATGTGGAGATTGTTTAAGGAATGCATACTGCGTGTGCTCAATATGTTTGTCCCTAGCAGGCAGGGAAGATGCGGTCAAGTGTGGGAGCCTTGGTTCTCAAGAGAGGTCGAACAACTGGTTAAGAGGAAGAAGGATGCTTTTATAAGGTTTAGGAAACAAGGATCAGAAAAGGCTCTAGAGGGATACAAGTTATCCAGGAAGGAGTTGAAGAAAGGGCTTAGGAGAGCTATAAGGGGACATGAGAAAACCTTGGCAGATAGGATCAAGGAAAACTCCAAGGCTTTTTACATGTATGTGAGGAATAAGAGAATGACCAGAGAAAGGGTAGGGCCGATCAAGGATTGTAAAGGGAATTTGTGCACGGAGCCTAAAGAGATAAGAGAGGTCCTTAATGAATGCTTTTCTTTGGTATTCACAACTGAGAGGGACCTAGTTGTAGGGGAGGACAGTGTGAAACAGGCTGGTAGGCTACAGGAGGTCGATGTTAGTAAGGAGGATGTACTAGGAATTTTGAGGAACTTGAAGATAAATAAGTCCCCCGGGCCTGATGGGATTTATCCAAGGATTCTATGAGAAGCGAGGGAAGAGATTACAGGGCCTTTGGTGATGATCTTTTCATCCTCACTGTCCACAGATATAGTGCCGGAAGATTGGAGAGAGGCAAACGTCATTCCCTTGTTCAAAAAAGGGAATAGGGATAACCCTGGAAATTACAGGCCAGTTAGTCTTCAGTGGTGGGCAAATTATTGGAAAGGGCTCTGAGAGATAGCATTTATGGTCACTTGGAAAGGCACAGTTTGATTCATGATAGTCAGCATGGATTTGTGAGGGATAGATCATGCCTCACAAGCCTTATTGAATTCTTTGAAGAGGTGACCAAACACGTGGATGAAGGTAGAGCAGTGGATGTGGTATACATGGATTTAAGTAAGGCGTTTGATAAGGTTCCCCATGGTAGGCTCATTGCAGAAGGTAAGGAGGCATGGGATAGGGGGAAATATGGCAGATTGGATTCAGAATTGGCTGACCCTTAGAAGACAAAGGGTGGTAGTGGACGGAAAATGTTCAACATGGTGCTCAGTTACGAGTGGTGTACCGCAAGGATCTGTTCTGGGTCCTCTTCTATTTGTGATTTTTGTAAATGATTTGGACGTAGGACTGGAAGGGTAGATTAGTAAGTTCGCGGACAATACGAAGGTGTGTCGAGTTGTGACTAGTGCGGAGGGCTGTTCTAGGTTACAAAGAGACATTGATAGGATGCAGAGGTGAGCTGAGAAGTGGCAGATGGAGTTTAACCCTGAAAAGTGTGAGGTGATTCATTTTGGAAGGACAAACTTGAAAGCAGAATACAGGGTTAACGGCAAGATTCTTGGCAGTGTGCAGGAGCAGAGGGATCTTGGGATTCGTGTCCACTGAGTTGTTAAGAAGGTGTATGGTGTGTTAGCTTTCATTAATAGAGGGATTGAGTTCAAGAGCCGTGACGTTATGCTACAAAACCCTGGTTCGGCCACGTCTGGAGTATTTTGTCCAGTTCTGGTTGTCTCATTACAGGAAAAATGTGGAAGCATTGGGAAAGGTGCAGAGGAGATTCACCAGGATGTTGCCTGGAATGGAGAGAAGGTCTTACGAGGAAAGGTTGAGAGAGCTAGGGCTTTTCTCTTTAGAACGACTAAGGATGCGAGGTGACTTGATAGAGGTGTACAAACTGATCAGAAGTATAGATAGAGTGGACAGCCAGAGACTTTTTCCTCGGGTGGAGGTAGCTATTACGAGGGGGCATAGGTTTAAAGTGAGTGGAGGTAGATATAGGGCAGACGTCAGAGGTAGGTTCTTTACTCAGAGAGTGGTCGGGCGTGGAATGCATTGCCAGAGAGGGTAGTGGAGTCGGCCTCATTAGAGGCATTTAAGTGGCTATTAGATAGGCATATGGATGATAGTATAAGGTAGCGGTGGAGGTTAGATAGACCTTAGGTTTAGGGTAAAAGTTCGGCACAACATTGTACAATTCTATGTTCTCTGTTCTATGTTCTAGAAAGAACAGTTAGCATTTATACATTCAGTGTCCAGTTCTGAGGGAGGGCCACTGGATCCAAAAGATTAACTCTGATTTCTCTTTACAGATGCTGCCAGACCTGCTGAGATTTTCTAGCAATTTCTGTTTTATTTTTCTGATGTACAGCATCTGCAATTCTTTTGGTTTCCAAAGATGTGCAGGTGAGGCTGTTTTGGCCATGCTAAATTTCCCATCATGCCCAGGGATATGAGGGCTAGGTGGGTTAGCCATAGGGAAATGAAGGTTACAGAGATTGGGTAGAGAGTTGGGTTTGGGTGGGATGTTCTTTGGAATGTTGGTGTGGACTCGATGGGCTGAATGGGCTGTTTCCACACTGTAGGGACTCCATGAAAAAATGGAAGATATTGAAATAAAAGCAAAATACTGCAGATGCAAGGAATCTGAAACAAATACAGACCACGTTGGAGGAACTCAGCTGGTCTGGCAGCCTTTATGGAGAGAGAAAAACGGAGTTAACATTTCGAGTCCAGTATGACACCTCTTCAGAGCTCCTTCTCCTTTTACCCTCCTTGACAATAACAGGTCCTTCAGTCAACCTCACTGCTAGCTCTCCTCCACACTGTGCACCTCTCCATGGAGAGAGTTTCTTACATTTATATAGTGCCTTTTGTAAATTCAGGATTTCCCAAAACACTTTAAGATCAATGAAATAATAATTCAGGTGTACTCACAGTCGCAATGTTTGAAAAACAGCAATTAATTCAAGCACAGTGATACCCCATTTGATGCTTGTAATGTGTTCAGTAGCAATATTGTGGTGAGTAGACTTTGCTTAAGCTGTAAGCCCTGCTGCTTAGCAACCCAACCAGGAAGCAATGCTGAGGAATATCAAAGTGTTGGGAGTGATGTCTTCATTACGTTTGATGCAAAGATCTATGGGGAAGTGATGTTTGCATGAAGAGATTTTATTCTATGGGATGAGAGCAAAGAGATTTCTCAGAACGACCAGCTTGACTTTGCTGATAGTAAGCAGGAAAACTGTGGGAAGCAGGAAAACTGTGGGTTCAAATCATGTTTCAGCTTCTAAAACCCATCTAGCTGAATCCATTCCAACCTTTTCATGATTTTTGTAATTCCCCAGTAGAGCCCAGTGGTGGATGTGTAAAACAGTATACCGAGACGGTACATTTTAATTAATTTAGTTAATAATTTAGAATGTTTTTGTTTCGAAACAGAAAATGTACACAAGTGCCATTGAAATGCGAAAGATTGCATCTGTGTCTTTTCAGTCCTTCTGAAGTAACTGCACAGTGATCAGGTCCTGTCACCAAGTCACCCTTTATTTTACTAGTCCATTGTACACTGGCTGCGGCCAGCCAGCTCAGAGTCAATTCTTGACTGAGGAGATTCTAATCTCCTGGTTACCTTTTTTTCCCTCCAACCCCTACACTGCTGCTATCCAACAGTAATGCGTATCTGCCCCAGGACCCTTGTTTTGAGTGTGTGTGTGTGTGTGTGTGTGTGTGTGTGTACGCACACGTGCAGGTATGAGACACAGTAAAAAAAAAACAACCAGGTGTGCAAATAAGAGATAAAAGGTACTGCAGATGCTGGAGAATCCGAGATAACAAGCATGGGGCTGGATGAACACAGCAGGTCAAGCAGCATCATAGGAGCAGGAAAACTTGACGTTTCGGGCCTAAACCCTTCATCAGAAATCATCATGCATGGGGCTGGATGAACACAGCAGGTCAAGCAGCATCATAGGAGCAGGAAAACTTGACGTTTCGGGCCTAAACCCTTCATCAGAAAATTTCTGATGAAGGGTTTA
>JAHRHZ010000001.1:1770746-1791998 GCA_024137785.1 Ginglymostoma cirratum
CTTCATCAGAAATTTTCTGATGAAGGGTTTAGGCCCGAAACGTCAAGTTTTCCTGGTCCTATGATGCTGCTTGACCTGCTGTGTTCATCCAGCCCCATGCTTGTTATCTCGGATTCTCCAGCATCTGCAGTACCTTTTATCTCTGATCAGAAATCATCATTTCTGATGAAGGGTTTAGGCCCAAAACGTCGAGTTTTCCTGCTCCTATGATGCTGCTTGACCTGCGGTGTGCAAATAACTTTATTAACACATCATCTCCAGGAAAGGCACCCACCTGACAAACAGAGTCCCTCCGGGGCAATGCCAATCTCCCGGTTATATTGGTCAGACAAGGCTTTCCTGATTGGCCCAGATTAACAGCCCCAAGCAAGAACTTCATAGTTAACAAGGTCAACCTGATCCCAATCACTACACCTTCCTTCCAGACTAGAACAGCATAGAGACACAGAACTTGCTTCATTATCCAAGGTATTGCCAGTAGAATCTCTTCTGACCTAATAGCCAGGGATGTTGTACTGAAGAACGTCAGTCGCAAAAAAGAAGCAAGGAAGTTTAACAAATAAAACAAGCTCTTGAACATAATGAGAAAAGCAGGCAACAATTCAGGATTCCATGTGAAATCAGTACTTATTGGGCAAAAGGTTAATAACAGTGGTGATGCCATAGGGGGAGGGGCAGCAGCAGATTTATGCAGGATGAAAAGGCAAAGATGGTTAGTGATAGCAAGAGAATCAAATACTGAGAGGCAATAAAAGCGAGAGAACAGAACTTTATTTAGAAATTTTTTTTGGACTTATTTATCAGCAGGGAATGTGGAGTCGGGGCTCTCCACTGAATGTGCTCTTGTGTTAAAGCTGACAGTGAAAGATGGCCCCGAAGCATTTCGTATTCACACTTTGTCGCGACATTAATTATTAACAAAACACCTAATCTAGTGCAGGGAAATTTTATTTGAAAATAGATTAAATTTCCTGGAATGAAAGCACACATTTTTTAAAAAAAATTAGCTGAGCTTTAACAAGGTGGAAGCTGTGATGCCCAGGCTCTGCAGAAGCTGATGGATTCATTTCATTAATCTGTTCAAATGGTGTATGGAACACCTCTGGGCAGGTGGGTTTGTACACTGTCAGGGCAAATGATTGAAGCTTTTGAAGTCACGACCATGTTGGTTAGAGGCTGGGTGGATGGATTATTTGAAATGAAGAGGTAAGAAGGGTTTGAGCTGGTAGAATCCGGTCATGTTGAAAGAATCCTTGGTCAGATACCTGGAAACATCGTGTTGCACTGTGCTCAGAAGCAGACCACTGTCAGACAGGAAATGTAGCAGTCCCTGCAAATGTCACTGGACTTTGCTGTTGTGATGTGCTCTGGCTTCTTTTAGCCTGGAGATTTAAGTCAAATGTGAGCCAAACTCAACAAACAATAGCTAATTCTTGCTGAGACAGTAGGCACTGCAGATGCTGGAGAATCTGAGATAACAAGATGTAGAGCTGAATGAACACAGCAGGCCAGGCAGCATCAGAGGAGCAGGAAGGCTGACGTTTCGGGTCTGAATTTCTGAAGAAGGGTCTCAACCCGAAACGTCAGCCTTCCTGCTCCTCTGATGCTGCTTGGTCTGGGGTGTTCATCCAGCACCACATCTAATAACTAATTCTTGCTTGGTTAGCTCATTTGGTTAAATAGTTAGCGTATGTGATAGAATCATATAGATCTAGAGTTCAGAAAAAGGCTCTTCAGCCCATCGTGTCCATGCTGGTCAAAAACAACCAACTCACTATTCTAATCCCATTTCCCATCACTTGGCCCATAGGCTTGTACGCCTTGGCATTGCAAGTCCACATCTAAGCACTTCTTCAATGTTATGAGGATTTCTACTTCTAGCACCCTTACAGGCAATGAGTTCCAGACTTTCACCACCATCTCAGTGAAAAAGTTTTTCCTCATGGCCGCATAGTGGCTGGAAATGTTGCCTCACAGCACCAGGGACCCAGGTTCAACTCAGGCGACTGTCTGTGTGGAGTTTGCATGTTCTCCCCATGTCTGTGTGGGTTTCCACCAGGTGCTCCAGTCTCCTCCTGCAGTCCAAAGATGTGCAGGTTAGGGTGTATTGGCCATGGGAAATGCAGGCTAACAGGGATGGGGTGTGTCTGGTTGGGATGCTCTTCGGTTGGTGTGGACTTAATGGGCCAAATGTCCTGCTTCTGCACTATAGAGATTCTATAATTTCCTGTAGATCATCTGCCCCTTACCTTACATCAATGTCTCTGGTCAATGATCCCTCCATCAGGAGGAAAAATTTCCTCCTGTCTCTGCCTCTCAATTTTACATGTCTGTGTGATTCAGAATGTTGCAAGAACAAGGGTTCAGTTCCTGCTCTGGCTGCATACACTGGCCTTCTCGTGCTGCCCCATTTGTGACCCATTCCTGCCACAAGGTGACTCCCTTCCAGCTGCCTCAAACTGCAACAGAGATTCCTGGTGAGCTACAGATAGTTACCTAGCCACCTTTTTCAAAGCTTCAACACAAAATAACATGCTCCACATCAGGCCAGGATAGTTGATGAGGAGTGTATGGTGAAGATTTTATTTCTACAGCATAGTTGCTTCCTCATTACCATGGATAAACTAGCTTTGGAATATCTCACTCCCAATCCTGGACAACCTCACTTTTGTTACAAATCACAGTTTGCAACTTTAAAGGGACATTTCACAGACAAGCCATTAATTCATTCATGAGTTTCACTGACCATGGTAATGTTTTATTACCCAGCCCTAATTGCTTGAGAAGGTGAGATTATGATTGAAACAGTTCCTAGATCCTAATTTACCTGAACAAAGAGATTCCATACAGTGGGTAAATTGTGATCCCTTTGCCTCTAAAGTCACCATTGCCCAAGAGGGTTGCTCTCCCATTAGAGAGAGATGACTGGTGATAGTTTAACCTGAGGGTCACCACACCTCAGGCAGGGGGAGAGGTTGGGAAGGAGAGTCCTTTGTGGCAACCGCAGTCAGTGATGGGAATTGAACCCACACTGTTGCTGTCACTCTGCATCGCAAGCCAGCCATCTAGCCAACTGAGCTAGCCTACCCCCTTTGCCTTAAGTAATTAATCACAATATCATACAACGGTCACTCAAGGTCAATGTTCATCCAGCTCCTTATTTTCCTTGACACAAATCTCACTATTCTCTCAGAAGGTTCAGTGACCTCTGACCTGTTATAACCAATACAAGTCAAGTTGATAATTAACTGCACATTTTCCCAAATGGGGTCTGGAGCTAGAACTCAGGTGTGTCCCAGCTTCAAGGTAGGGGTTGGGGCTGTGGGTTGGAGGGACGTTTCGGAAATGGAATGGGGCACTTTTGTTCCTGGGGACTTATTTGAGATTCGCACCATTTCCTCCTCACAGGAGCCAGTGGGAGTGACATTGGGGGTCAATGCGAAGGTCCCTGAAATCCAAGGGAGTAGACCCCAGTGTAAAGTGAAAGTTGGGGTGAGGGTCTTGATTACTGATGTTAGTTTTTAGGAGGGGCTTATAAGTCCAGGACTGAGGAAGAAAAGGAGGAAGAGTGGGGGGGATTTTTCTCTGCTGTCCAGGCCAAAATTTAACACCATCGCAACAGACCTCAGAGTTTAAAAACCAGGCGGGAAAACACACCGACACTTCATCAGAGGCTGCGCTGAGGATGTTACCCAGCACGGTAATGAAATGTCTGCGGAACAACAAACCAGCTCGGCGAGCCAACCAACCTCAACGCCCACAACCTGAGCTACAGATCTACTCCAAAACATTTAACACTCAGTTGACATCCCAAAAACACGCTAATATAATTGCTTCTATCTTGGCTATTTGTGGGACTGTGATCTGGTGTTGCTCAAAGGGCAGACATTGGCTGAGACTCCACTAAACATTCTCTTCTATGAAACAATGAAAAGCAGACAGGGCAATATCTCACCTGCAAAGCAACATCTCAGGCAATGCAGCACACCCTCAGCACTGCCCTGGGATTTTATTTTCATATTCATTCCTGAGATGTGGGTGTCTCTGGCTGGCCAGGATTTTTTGCCCTACTGGTCCCTAGTTGCCCCTTCAGAAGGTGGGGGTGAGCTGCCTTCTTGAAGCACTGCAGTCCATGTGCTGTGGGCAGACCCACATAAGGAGGGAATTCCAGGATTGTGACCCAGCGACAGTGAAGGAACGGCAATATATTTCCAAGTCAGGATGGTGAGGGGCTCGGAGGGGAACTTGCAGGGGGTGGTGTTCCCATGTATCTGCTGCCCTTGTCCTTCTAGATGGAAGTGGTCGTGGGTTTGGAAGGTGCTGTCTGAGGATCTTTGGTGAGTTTCTGCAGTGCATTTTGTAGATGGTACACACTGCTGCTACTGAGCACCGGTGGTGGAGGGAGTGGGATGTTTTTGGATGAGATGCTAATCAAGTGGGGGCTTCTTTGTCCTGGATGGTGTAAAAATTCTTGAGTGCTATTGGAGCTGCACTCATCCAAGCAAGTGGGGAGTATTCCATCACACTACTGACTTGTACCTTGTAGATGGTGGAGAGGTTTGAGGTGAGCTACTCATTGTAGGATTCCTAGCTCTGACCTGCTCTCGGAACCAGTGTACCAGCTTCCATGATGTGTTAGAGTGTCTGGTGGGGGATGAGGCCCTCCTGACAGAGAGTTAGTTACTGAGCCAAGACTGTTATATAAATGGATTCCTGTGGCTTCTGGTGCTACTTGAGAATGCTCTTTGTCTTCAGACATGACAATTCCTCCTTGTCCTGGCTATCACCAAGCACAACGGATTGATGAACTAATAATCGACCAAGCAGTGGGAACTGCACCAAGACTTTGAATGTGAATATCCGCAATAAATATTTGTGGATCATTCTGCAGAACGTGAATCGGATCTTAGCCAAAAACCAAATGAACACAAGAAGCAGGGATCTTATTTTCTCTACCGGCGTTGTGTTATTGAGTCACACTGAGTTGAGGACATGTAACAGTTATTCAGGATGAGACTCTGAAATAACTCTGGATTGGATAGTTCAGTCTCAGACATGACACCTGCTTAACTGGGCAGTGAGGAAAGCTTCCAAAAGGAATTATATTGAAGAGCTCTCCCTGTCATGGTTATTCAATGCAAAGCTAATTATTCCAGTTTGACTATGCACAGTTTTTCATTATAAAAACAGCCTACAGTGCTTCCCTCTTTAATTACTGAATGCAAAGTAAGTTGAAACCTGCCTTGCGTTGATCCAAATTGGAGTTTAATGATCCAAAACTGGTGATCTGAATCCCTCCACCGGCTCTACATTTTAATTATTTTTTATTGGAATATTTTATTGTGTTTTATTTTCATTTCTGTTCTTGCTTCGTGGATCAGTTGTAGTTGAGTGGATAGCATGTTTTTTTTTCGAGACTTTAGATGGTTCCAACAATACGCCCACAAGTGAAACGTATACTCGAGGTTGACCCTCCTGGTGTGGTACTGAATGAGTGTCGCACTGTAAATGTGGCTGAGGCCTTAGACCAAGGCCACATCTGTAATCTTAATTGAAGATGCATTACTCATGGAACAGTTTGAAGAAGAAAAAGGACATTGAGTGGGCAGATTATGTTTCTTAAACAATGCTGCTTGGTGATGGGTTTTATGATTTACCATGTGTTAACCTACATAACATCGCCATGATTGAGTCAGATATCTGGAAGTTTATTGACAACTACATATGTTCAACGATAGTAGGAACTGCCGATGCTGGAGTCTGAAAAACAAGGTGTGGAGCTGGAGGAACACAACAGTACCCAGACCCGAAACATCAGCTTTCCTGCTCTTCTAATGTTGCCTGGCCTGCTGTTCCTGTGTTCCTCCAGCTCCACACCTTGTTATTACATATGTTCAATGGTATGCCAGCTGGGAGTTACACAAACAGTCTGGCCTTTAGAAACATAAACCCTGCTTCTTTGTTCATTTTATTTATGCTTCCATGGGATGAGGGCATCACAGGTGAGTGCAGCATTTATTGCCCATCCATAGTTGCCCCTTGAGAGGGTGACAGTGAGTTGCCTTCCCTAAACCACTGTAGACCATGTGCTATAGGGACACACACAGTGCTACCAGGGAGGGAGTTACTGGATTTTGACCCAGCTACACTGAAGGAATGGTGATATATCTCCATGTCAGGATAGTGAGTGGCTTGGAAGGCAACTTGCATGTGTTCCATGCACCATCCTTCTAGATAGTGGTAGTTATGGGTTTGGAAGACACTAAGGAACCTCAGTGGATCATTTCAGAGTGCAGTTCAAAGTCAGCCTCACTACCGTGGGTCTGGAGTCACATGTAAACCATGTAAGGACAGTAGGTTTCCTTCCCTAAACAGAATCAGTGAACCAATTGAGTTATTACAACAATCAGTGATAGTTTTGTAGCCACCACTACTGATGTTGGCTTTCAATTCTATTAATTAATCACCTTTATTAATTATTTCACTTTAAGTTCCACCAGCTGCTGTGATGGATTTTAATCCACAACTCTAGAGCATTAGCCTGGGCTTTGGGGTTACTAGCAGAGTGACACCACCACAATGCCACCATCTTCCTTCACTCTGTGTTCAATTCAGCCTCTTGTTTGTCTGCAGAGCAGCTAATTCAGGCCAGTTTATGTGAGGTGCTTAACTCCAGGGTTGTGATAAAGTGTATTACAAATAGAACCTTCCCTTCACTCCAGCGTCACTGTAGCCAATCATTAAGATCCTTACTTTGTTCAAATACTGAGATAAACCTTACCGCGCCCATCATGAAGATCTTTGCCTAGATAAAGCGAGTCAGCAAATTCCCAGAATTGGAGCTGAGAAAATTTCCTTCTGTTTGGCAGATATTTATTGTTTGTTCTTTATTTCAATCTTTTATTGTTGTAATGTTAATTCATTGAATGAAGAGGCAATGCTTTTGTGGCATTGTTATGAGGCCTAAGCTAGTGCTTGGGGACCGTGGTTTAAATCCTCCCATGTCAGACAGCAAAATTTAATTTGAATTAACTTTCTTCAAAATTTGGAATTATGAAGCTGGTTTAATAGTGGTTATGAAATGATGATCATAAGACCCAATCTGCTTCACTAATATTCTTTAGGGAAGGAAAATTCCAGTCGGACCTATATGTAATTCCATGCCCACGGCTGTGTGGTTAACTCTTTACTGCCCTCTGAGATGCCCCAGCAAGCCTCCAGTTGTATCAAACAGCCACAAAATCCCTCCTTACCAACATCCAGGGCCTAGTGCCAAATTTCAGAGAGCTATCTCACAGCAACAGCCTGACATAGTCATACTCGCGGAATTATAATTTATAGACAATGTCGCAGACAGCACCAATGGAGCCTACAAGAGATAGTGGCACAGTGGTATGCAGTAAGATGGAGTTGTGATGGGAGTCCTCAACATTGCCTCCATACCCATGAACTCTCATGGTACCAAGCCTACCATTGAGAATGCACCTGTTAACAGTGATCGACAGTTAATTGCCAAGCATTGTTTATGTTTGTACTAGGCATTGCTTTGAGGAATGAGCCAGAAATTACTGTTTTATTCAGCTGAGCAGGTGCAGTCTGTGCTTGCCTGTGAAGGACGGGGTTCTGTTTATTAATTCATTTTGTTTCCCATCAGAGAAAGTATTATCTGCAAACAAAAACGTGTACCAAACCAGTCCAAGCTTAGGGATCTGAATGCAGTATCCAGCATCGGATATGGTTCTACAATTGGATGAGACTTGTGAAATATTCCTGAATGTGCTAAGAATTATACTGCCAATCAGTTTCAGATTGTCAGTCATGCCCAGCGTGAGATTGCGTATACCTGAAGCTTAATCCATAGGATTCTGTTCTTTACAGAAAAAATAACATGTCCACACATTGCACCTGTCTCAACTGAACAAGCAAGACATTTTCTGGTATATTCCTCAGGGCAATGCCTTGACAAATCCGAATCAACCTTGATTTAAGCATATACAAACCTTGGTAATTAACTGTCAATCATTATCTAACTGGTGCATTCTCCATGGCAACACCTCCACCAATCAGAGTCCACTTGTTGACTAATGAGAACACTTTTATCATACAGTATGTTCCCCATTAAATTGATTCTTCTTTCAGATGTCATAAGGAGTGCAAAGCAAGAAGCTTTGAAAAAAATTGGTCTTTTTTCAGTGATACTCAAGTTCCACATTACCAAACAAATCCTTTACAAACTCGTTGGTTGCAATGGTGCATAACATGAAGCAAAATCTTCTCTTCTTGTTTTAATGGCTATGTTGGCCCATTTATTTGAAGTAGACCAGAACATTTATTGTAGTCAGGAGAGACAAATTTCACACAAATAACTCATGTTCACGAAGGGTCACGCCAGAGCTGTTTCCAGCTTCTCACAACACTTTTGACAAAAAGCACTTTCCTGTGATTATCCGGTTGGAAATTGGTAAAGGCAGACAGTCCAACTGGCAATAGCAAAGTTTGCATTTTTGTAGCACCCCATCGCATCTCTCATATACACCAGGGGTAATTTTAGTATCTTTTAAAATATTTGTTCACAAGATGGGACGTGAATGAGGGTCTATTTCCATGCTGTGTAATTCTATGACTCTATGTGGGCATTACTGGCTACGCCTGCGTTTATTGCCCATCCCTGTGAGGGGTTAAGAGTCAACTCCATTGCTGTGGGTTTGGAGTCACATGTAGGCCAGACCAAGTGAGGATGGCAGATTCCCATCCTCAAAGGACATGAGTGAATTGGATGGGTTTCTGCAACAATTTGAATGGGGATGTGATGGCCTATGTGACTATTAATCCAAAGACCCAGATAATATTGTGGGCAAAGTGTGGAGCTGGATGAACACAGCAGGCCAAGCAGCATCATAGGAGCAGGAAAGCTTGACGTTTCAGGCCTAGACCCTTCATCAGAAAAAATTTCTGATGAAGGGTCTAGGCCCAAAACCTCAAGCTTTCCTGCTCCTCTGATGCTGCTTGGCCTGCTGTGTTCATCCAGCTCCACACTTTGTTATCTCGGATTCTCCAGCATCTGCAGTACCTATTATCTCTAATGCTGTGGGCACCCGGGTTTGAATCCTGCCACAACAGGAATTTGAATTCAATAAATATCTGGAATTAAGAATCTAATGACAACTGTGAATCCATTGCTGATTGTTGGAAAAACCCACCTGGTTCACAGATGCCCTTTCGGGAAGGAAACTGCCAACCTTACCTGGTCTGGCCTATATGTGACTCCAGACCCACAGCAACATGGTTGACTCTTAACTGCCCTCTGGGCAATTAGGGATGGGCAGTAATTGCTAACCTAGACAGCGACACCCTCATTCCATGAAGCGTAAAGGAGAAGAAAACAATTGACAAGGGGTGCACATGGTCATTGTTTGTCTAGCATTTGCCTCACTGAGTTTGAATTTCAGCATTGGTCATGGGGAATAAGCTGTGGTTCTGGATGACTAGCCCAGCAGCATTACCACCTCTTTAAAGGATGGCAACGTTATTAAGGTAAAGACAGCATCCACCATTGCACAGTGTAATCCCACAAGCTGCAATGCGGCAAATAACTGGTTATTTTGGCTCTATTATGGTGGCTTTGATGAAAGCATTTTGGGTTTGACGCAAGGAGAACTCTTTGCATGTATTCAGATGGTGTTGTCCTTTTCGCCTCTGAAAGAAATCTCAGTGTAAGTAAACAAATGAACTGTCAATATAATTCATTAGGCAGAAATATGTTGATGACACTTCCTGATATTTAAGCTCGATTGCCAAGGCAAGAGGAATACCAGACTTCCAAACATGTCACTGCAAGATGAGGAAATAATGTCATTGCAAGTGTCTGTTTACAAGCTAGACCTGCAACTCAACAAAATGAATTATTTCTTGCCTAGTTGACACACAATAGGCTTCCCAATTAGATTAGCAAATCTTCTCCTGTGTTACAGACCAGACCAAACCTCCTCAAACGCTATTCAGAAGATAGCCTAGACCTTAACTTTTTCTTAAAAGTAAGTGTAAGGTGTTGCAATCCAAATGAAATTTGATTGGCCAAACTACTTGACTTTAGGCAAAATGCACTTTATTTTTAAAATACCGATAAAATAAAAATAAAAGAATTGGCTTAACTGTAACTCTGTCGAAATGCTTTACAAAGTAATATATATATATACATATTAACTACACTAATTAACTGTTCCAATATAGTAACATCCCATAAACACACTCTTGGCAACGGCACATTCAGTAAAACAGATTGTCTCACGTGCAATTCTAGCAGCAGGAAGGGAACCCCAATGTTTAGCTATAACAGGGAGGGAAGTAATAGTTTTCACATCCAGCCTCAAGATCCCATAAACTGCTGAAAGCTAAAACTAAAAATGCTGGTTCTGTGGGACCTCAACCCCACCCATTCAGCCTGCTTCTATTGTTCCAATTGATAAAGAAGCCAAGGCCTCACAAGCTGTTTACTGAATTGGCTTTGAGCAGACTGCCCAAAACCTCTGTCTCAACCTTTCTTCATTAAAAAATACAGGACAAAATACATCTCTTATTGTCATCCCTATCACTCACCAACAGCACGGTACAATTTCCTTTTCAGTCGCTTTGACAGTGCTGTAGTCATTGCGAAGATTATTTCCAGACTGAAATTTAGCCCAATTGATACACAAGATTTATTAGAAACAATAAATTGAAATCAAACTGTGGCGTGGATTACCTTGAGCATTCTCTTTTTGTTTGATTCATTAACGGGAAGTGGGCATTGCTGGCTAGGCCAGCATTTATTGCCCATCCCTAATTTCCCAGAAGGAATTTAAGAGTTAACCACGTTGCTGTGAGTCTGGAGTCACGTGTAGATCAGACAAGGCTGCAGATTTCCTTCCCAAAAGGGCATTAGTGAGCCAGGTGGGTTTTCCCGCAACAATTGGAGATTAAACCCTTCGATACAGATTCCTGAATTTGAACTGTCATCTACCACAGCAAGATTCAAACCTGGGTCCCCACAGCATCACCTGGGTTTCTGGATTAATAGTCTAGTGATAAGGCCATCATCTCCCCTGGTCCTGTTGCTGCTGGAATGTGTTGAGTATCACATATTAGTTGCAGAACATCCCTATCCAGCAACAAATGGGAAGCTACAACAAGGGAAGAATATTCGAGGATGCAAGGCAACGATTACAAAACATTCTGACACTTATGGTATTAGAATTGTACAGCACGAAAGGGAACTGTTCAACCCAACATGTGTATTTCTCTGAAATTATCCACTAATGGAGTATTTCACAGAATTGTTACAGTGTGGGAGGAGGCCATTCAGCCAGTAATGGTTCTATCCCCTACTACCAATCTCCTGCCCTTCCCCAATATTCCTACACCCCATTTCTATCCAAATAACCAGCCAATGATCCTCTTGAATGCCCCATTGAACCTGCCTCCACCTCATTTCCAGGCTGTGCATTCTGGACTCCGACCTCCTGTTGTGGGAAATGTTTTTTCTCACATAAACTTTGCTTCTTTCGCAAGTCACTTTAAATCTATTTCCCCTCGTTCTTGTTTCTTTTATGAGCAGTAATAGCTTCACCCTATTTACTCTCTCCAGTTCATGAGTTTGGAGACCTCTATCTAATCCACTATCATCAGTCTTCTCTCCGAGGAGAACAGCCCCAACTGCTTCAAAGACAATGGCAGAAATTGCTGGGAAAACTCTTGGCAGCATCTGTGGAGAGAAAGAAGAAGAGTTAACATTTCGGGTCCAGTGACCTTTCTGCAAAACTGCTTCAACCTAACCTAACCACTGAAGCTTCTCATTCCTGCGACCATTCTTGTAAATCGCTTCCTCTCTCTCTCTCACTCTCTCTATCAAATGCATTCACATCTTTCCTATCATGTGGAGACCACAGCTGTATGCAATATTCCAGCTGAGGTCTAACAAGTGCCTTGTACAAGTTCAACATCCCTTCCTGCTCCTGCACTCTGTGCCTCTATTAATAAAGCCCAGGACACTGTTTACACTGTATTTGTAATTGGACTAAACATTGACTGAAAGTAATGGCTCTTCTAGCTGTAGTTTCTCCAGCTAGCTCGCGGATGATTTATTTTCTGTCTTTTGCCTGCTTTATTTTCTGACTTCTCCTTCCATCTGGCCCACCTCTCCATCACTCCAGCCCGCCTGGTGCTCATTTTCTGTCCGTTGCTTCTCATCTTCTAACAGATCTCCAGGGCACACAAGTCTCTGTTTTGCTTTCTTTGCATTTAATAAAAAGTCTTCTCATGCAAAAAAAGAAGGAGAGAGAGATGAGCCGTTAGCCCCTCAAGTGACTAAAAAGCCGACAGGAATTAACTGCTGTCACCACAGCTCAGTCACCTTCAATTCACGTGTCAATTGAAAAACCTGGATAGTGAAATTCATTAAATCTCTTCCTATAAATGATCTTCATTTTCTTCACCATTGGCATTACAATGTCCATTGAGTATCGCTGCATAGATTTACAAAGAGCTGGAAGCCCTGTTATCACAGATTCAAATGACAAGATGTGTCCAAGTTAAAAGATTTAGGTTGAAATGTTAACAAAAATAATATCTCTCTCAGCTTCCTTGGAGGGAAACTCTAATATGTCTTCTTCAAATGTTAACAATTTCAGAAACTAATGTCAGTGAAAGGAGATGGGAGAGAGAACGTGACCAAACAGGAGGCTGCAGGTCTCATCAAACAGACAGAGAGATGAAGGGTTTGCTAAGCAGACACTGATGGGCAGCTCAACCATCATACTGTTGCCTGAATAGGATGTTCCCCTGGAACAATATCAGGAAAGGTTTGATAGACTGCGCTGTCACAATATCACTTAATCATTGGAAAAGTACTTTTTGTTATTAATGACAGGGATTCCAAGCATCAGGGACAGGAGATATTGCAAAGAGAAGTTTAAAATTCTGTACTTCCAGCAGATCAAAGTTTTCAAGGAAGTGAAGGGTGTGTAGCGATTTGATCAGAAAGTTTCTGAGGAAGAGTCGCTGGACCCAAAACGTTAACTCTGATTTTTCTCCACAGATGCTGCCAGACCTGCTGAGCTTTTCCAGCAATTTTTGTTTTTAATCAGGAAGTTTGTGCATCACAACAATGACTGCAAAACTCGAGAGTTGCCTGTCAAAGTGAAGATATTAAGGCTGAACATTGCACATAGATAGAGAACTTAGCTTGGAGTAAATGAACCAAGGTGCTTAACCAAGACTATTTCACTTTTGAAGTGGGGACTGAACAGTGAGTATTTTAGCAGGGATGGGGCAGCAGGAGATATTAAAAGTATGTGGAGCAAGGCCAGGAAGGAATTTGAATTGAAAGACATGGAGATGATATTCACTCTGTTGGGGAGGTGGGGGAATGTAGAGATCCATTGGATCTAATGAAAGGATTGGTAAATGAGGAACTGGGATCAGGTAAGACTAGTTGAGGTTCAGATGAGATGGAATTTCTGGAAAGGGAAGACACAGAAGTCTACAGCTGACGGAATGTCTATAGTGGAATGGGATAGAACAGGAAGGCAGTGTTATCAAGAAAGGCTTAAAGAGATTTTGATTTGATTCTGTCTTGGGATGTTGGTGCCGCTGGCTGAGCCAGCATTTATTATCCACCTCTTGGGGATACAACTGCGATGCTGACTAGAGTCATTCCAGAGGGCAGTTGAGAGTAAACCATATTGTTTTGGGTCTGAGGGCTCCTGTTTTCTTCCTGGAGGACATTATTGAACCACATGGGTCTTCACAACAATAAAACAAGTAACTGTGGATGCAAAACAGAAATTGCTGGAGGAACTCAGCGGGTCTGGCAGAGGAAGGGTGACTTGACTCAAAACATTAACTCTGTTTGTCTCTGCAAGATGCTGCCAGGCCTGCTGAGTTTCTCCAGCAATTTCTGTTTTGGTTCTTTAAAATGATGGTTCCAGTGCAGTGACTAGACTGAATTTAAATGTCACCAAACCCTGTGCTGAGATTAGAACACAGGTCCCCGGGACATTACCTGTATCTCTGGGTTCTTAGTCTGATGGCAACATCACCGGAACATGGCCACCCCTGGTGGAGTCACCACTGAACTTATGCACATCGCACATTGGAGGAAGATGGAAAGAAAGATTTGCATTTGAGTGGCACCTTTCATAACTGCTTCGCAGCTTTTGAAGTGTTGTTACCATTGTAGGAAAGACAGTGATTGAGTTGTGCACAGATAAGGTTTAACACCTCATCGAGAGGCACCTCATGTGGCGGAGGGCCAGTGTAGCTGTTTAACACTGGCGAGGTTTTTAGGCTCAGGTTAGAGTATGGAATGCAGGTCCTGGAAATGTGGTGGAGGCAGGTTCAGTTACGGCATTGGATGGTTATTTGGATAGAAATGGTGGGCAGGGACATGAGGAAATAGGCAAGAGATTGGTGCTGAAACTGGTGCAGGGACGAAGGGTCAAGTGGCCCCTCCCACACCATAGTAATTCCCAGATTCCGTGAAATCCTGGAGTGAGACTTGAACTCAGAACCCCATGCCTAGGGTGTTACCCATGGAGCCAGAACTGATGGCCTCTAATCTGTGTGACTGATAATTCTTGGCCTCTGTCTTTCCATGCCACAACTAAATGGTGTTCATGTTCACAAGAAAATCAGTCACGTTCCTTGAAAGATGTTGCAGGACCATCTAAAGTATGAATAATGTCCAGAATAGATCAGGACAAGATTTCCACAACAGGGACGCTAACAGAAATCAGCTGAAAATATTCTTAATGAGCTCTGAAGCAATGAATGGTTTAGCACCACAGCGTTCAGAAAAATACCTGCTGCCCCACAGATATTTCCTTGATTGATTGCGACGATTTAAATACACATAACTGAAAGGCCTATGTAAGATGTAACTACACTCACTCATTGTAACATGCTTTAAATATTCACAGCATTAATGATTATTGAGTGATTGTGCGTGATGCATCATTCTTATAATGATAAGACATTTTGAAGGTTAGCTATACAAACAATGTCATAATTAGAGCTTTCAGGGTTAGACAATCTGTTGCAGGCAAGTTTTAAATCCAAGCCCCATATTTCCTGCCTTACTCCAGGGTGCTTCCCAGACACATCAGACTATAAAGTAATTATCAAAGTACAAAAGGGTGGGTCATGGGCATAAATGCCAGCAGCAGTTAGACAGGCTGAATGGCCTGCTCCGGTGCTGGAATTTTGATGTGAAAGAGAAAGGAGATAATCAGGGGCAGTGGGTGGCAAGGGAGGGCGTTGGATTAATGGAGGGTGCTGGTGTGGGTGAAGGAGGGAGCTCCGAAATGTGGGGTTTGCAGGTGGCTCCTGGCTTTTGGTCATTGTCCACTTCTCTCTGAACTACCTCCATTTCCATCCTTCCTTTTACACTCTCACCACACTCTCGCCCTTCCTTGCTGCTTCACCATTTCTGCTCCTTCTCTCTCGTGTCTCCAGTGCTCCACGTTCTCTCAATCACCTTCTCTATTCTGCCTTTTCCATCTGTATCTGACTCAGCCCACAAAATCACACAGTCAGAATCAGATCATAGTCAGAATCAGATCACATAGCCAAGGTAGAGTTATTGCAAACCACATTTCCACATTTTGTTCATTTTAGAGTCATAGTGATGTACAGCGCAGAAACAAACCCTTCGATTCAAATCATCCATGCTGACCAGATATCCTAAATCACTCTAGTCTCATTGGCCAGCATTTGGCCCATATCCCTCTAAACCCTTCCTATTCATGTCCCCATCCAGATACCTTTTAAATGTTGTAATTGTACCAGCCTCCACCACTTCCTCTGGCAGCTCATTCCATACATGCACCACCCTCCGTGTGAAAAAATTGCCCCTCAGGTCCCTTTTAAATCTTACCCCTCTCACCTTAAATCTATGCCCCTCTAGTTGTGGACTCCCCTCCCCTGGGGAAAAGACCTTGACTGTTCACTCAATCCATTTTATAAACCTCTATAAGTCCACCCCTCAGCCTCCAATGCTAGGGGAAAATAGCCCCAGTATATTCAGCCTCTCCCTATAGCTCAAACCCTCCAACCCTGACAACATCCTTTTAGATCTTTTCTGAATCCTTTCAAGATTCACAACATCTTTCCCTAGCAGGGAGACCAGAATTAAAGATAACAAGGTGTAGAGCTGGATGAACACGGCAGGCCAAGCAGCATCAGAGGAGCAGTAAAGCTGATGTTTCAGGCCTAGACCCTTCTTCAGAAATGGGGGAGGGGAAGGATGTTCTGAAATAAATAAGGAGAGAGGGGGAGGCGGATAGAAGATGGACAGAGGAGAGGATAGGTGGAGAGGAGACAGACAGGTTAAAGAGGCAGGGATGGAGCCAGTAAAGGTGAGTGTAGGTGGGGAGTTAGGGAGGAGATAGGTCAGTCCAGAGAAGACGGACAGGTCAAGGGGGCAGGATGAGGTTGGTAGGTAGGAGATGGGGGTGGGACTTGAGGTGGGAGGCGGGGATAGGTGGAAGGAAGGACAGGTTAGGGAGGCGGGGAAGAGCTGGGCTGGTTTTGGGATGCGGTTGGGGGACGGGAGATTTTGAAGCTTGTGAAGTCCACATTGATGCCATTGGGCTGCAGGGTTCCCAGGCTGAATATGAGTTGCTGTTCCTGCAACCTTCGGGTGGCATCGTTGTGGCACTGCAGGAGGCCCAGGATGGACATGTCGTCTGAGGAATGGGAGGGGGAGTTGAAATGGTTCGTGACTGGGAGGTGCAGTTGTTTGTGGCGAACTGAGCGCAAGTGTTCTGCAAAGCAGTCCCCAAGCCTCCGCTTGGTTTCCCCGATGTAGAGGAGGCCACAACGGGAACAGCGGATACAGTATACCGCATTGGCAGATGTGCAGGTGAACATCTGCTTGATGTGGAAAGTCTTCTTGGGGCCTGGGATTGGGGTGAGGGAGGAGGTTTGGGGGCAGGTGTAGCACTTTCTGCAGTTGCAGAGAAAAGTGCCGGATGCGGTGGGGCTGGAGGGGAGTGTGGAGCAGACAAGGGAGTCACGGAGAGAGTGGTCCCTCCGGAAAGCAGATAAGGGTGGGGAAGGAAAAATGTCTTTGGTAGTGGGGTGGGATTGCAGATGGCAGAAGTGTAGGAGGATGATGCGTTGGATCCGGAGGTTGGTGGGGTGGTATGTGAGGATGAGGGCGATTCTGTTTTGGTTGTTATTGCGGAGAGGGGGTGTGAGGGATGAGTTGCGGGAAGTGCGGGAGACACGGTCGAGGGCGTTCTTGACCACTGAGGGGGGGAGTTTGTGGTCCTTGATAAATGAGAACATCTGAGATATATGGGAGTGGAATGCCTCATCCTGGGAGCAGATGCGGTGGAGGCAAAGGAGTTGGGAAGAGGGCTGGCAATTTTGCAGGAAGGTGGGTGGGAAGAGGTGTATTCTAAGTAGTTGTGGGAGTTGGTGGGCTTGAAATGGATATCGGTTTCTAGATGGTTGCCAGAGATGGAAACAGAGAGGTCCCGGAAGAGGAGAGAGGTATTAGAGATGGTCCAGGTGGCCTTAAGGTTGGGGTGGAAGGTGTTGGTGAAGTGGATGAACTGTTCGAGCTCCTCGTAGGAGCACGAGGTGGCGCCGATATAGTCATCAATGTAACGGAGGAAAAAAAAACCTCGACCGTGTCTCCCGCATTTCCCGCAACTCATCCCTCACACCCCCTCCCCGCAATAACAACCAAAACAGAATCCCCCTCGTCCTCACGTACCACCCCACCAACCTCCGGATCCAACGCATCATCCTCCGACACTTCCGCCATCTGCAATCTGACCCCACCACCAAAGACATTTTTCCCTCCCCACCCTTATCTGCTTTCCGGAGGGACTACTCTCTCCGTGACTCCCTTGTCTGCTCCACACTCCTCTCCAGCCCCACCACACCCGGCACTTTTCCCTGTAACCGCAGGAAGTGCTACACCTGCCCCCACACCTCCTCCCTCACCCCAATACCAGGCCCCAAAAAGACTTTCCACATCAAGCAGATGTTCACCTGCACATCTGCCAATGTGGTATACTGCATCCGCTGTACCCGTTGTAGCCTCCTCTACATCGGGGAAACCAGCGGAGGCTTGGGGACTGCTTTGCAGAACATTTACGCTTGGTTCACACTGAACAACTGCACCTCCCAGTCACGAACCATTTCAACTCCCCCTCCCATTCCTCAGATGACATGTCCATCCTGGGCCTCCGACAGTGCCACAACGATGCCACCCGAAGTTTGCAGGAACAGCAACTCATATTCCGCTTGGGAACCCTGCAACCCAATGGTATCAATGTGAACTTCACAAGCTTCAAAATCTCCCGTCCCCCAACCGCATCCCAAAACCAGCCCAGCTCGTCCCCGCCTCCCTAACCTGTCCTTCCTCCCACCTATCCCCTCCTCCCACCTCAAGACCCATCCCCATCTCCTACCTACCAACCCCATCCCACCCCCTTGACCTGTCCGTCCTCTCTGGACTGACCTATCTCCTCCCTAACTCCCCACCTACACTCACCTTTACTGGCTCCATTCCCCGCCTCTTTGACCTGTCTCCTCTCCACCTATCTTCTCCTCTATCCATCTTCTATCCGCCTCCCCCTCTCTCCCTATTTATTTCAGAACCTCCTTCCCCTCCCCCATTTCTGAAGAAGGGTCTCGGTCCGAAACATCAACTTTCCTGCTCCTCTGATGTTGCTTGGCCTGCCGTGTTCATCCAGCTCTACACCTCGTTATCTCAGATTCTCCAGCATCTGCAGTTCCTACTATCTCTGAAACTATTTTAACCCCACTGCGAAGCCTCTTCTAAGGATGCCTACCTTGAAGAAGTTACCCTCCTCCCTCCAGAAAAACCTCAGTGGATTTCTGAAGAAGGGTCTAGGCCCGAAACGTCAGCCTTCCTGCTCCTCTGGTGCTGCTTGGCCTGCTGTGTTCATGCAGCTCTACACCTTGTTATCTCAGATTCTCCAGCAACTGCAGTTCCTACTATCTCTGAGACAAGAATTAAACACAGTTTTCCAAAAGTGACCTAACCAATATCCTATACAGCCACTACATGACATCCCAAGTCCTATACTCATGGAGGATATATCTCATTGAAACTCTACCAAAGGTTGGTGTATTGTCTATTCCATGACTTTGCAATTTAATCGTTGTTTCTGACAGTTTTCTCAGTGTTTTCAGACCACAACCACTGGGTTGCTAATTCCTACATCGATTGGACAAGAGCCAAGACATACGTACACAAAGAAATGCTAAAAGCTGGTCTTGTAGCTTCTCAAAGATTCTATCCATTAAATACAGAGAGAGAGAGAGACAGAAGTGGGAACTCAACTTTTTTAATGAACCATAAAATAAATTGGAATTCTCTGCTTTTAGTTTAAGTACAACTTATCAGGAGAATCAAAATCTGCCAACAGATGCTATTTAATGCAGCTGCCTCTTGGGTAGGGATAATAGACGAAATAGAATTACAACTATTTAAAATAAGCTTTGTTGATGAGCATAAGATGGTCAAAGATAAATGAAGTGTTGGCTAAATATGCATGTTCTGTCTAGAATAACCTTCAGCATTGGCAAGGAACCTAATGCTTAATCCTTTGAGAAGCTACAAGACCAGGTTTTAGCGTTGCTTTGTGCATATGTTTCTTGGCTCTCACCCAATCTATGTAGGAAATAGCAACCTAGTGGTCGTTGTCTGGAAACACTGAGGGAGCTCTCAGAAACAACGGGTAAATTGCAAAATCATAGAATAGACAATACACCAACCTTTGGCAGAGTTTCAACAAGACATATCCCTGAGAGTCACAGGTACTCCCAGCTGTTAAACTAAGATCACGTTCGGACTTTCTCTCGACAAAATTCCATTTCTGATATTGATTGAAATATTTCTCCGTTTCCTTATCCTCTGCCTTTGGTACTGAAATTTGTCAATGCGAACCAGAAAACCTTCTGAAATCATAACTCAACAGTGGGTGGACAGAACCTCTGCGATCTATCTCGAGTTGAAGATAGAATTTGTCAATGGTGATTAGTGTCATCTATGGATCTAGAAAGGTTAATGCTGAGGGGTGCCAGGAACATGAACATCACCTGGTACAGTGATGCCACGCAGCAGAACAGCTGAAGATCTCAAAGAGGTGAGATTGAGTATCGAACCCCTTCTCAAAGTCCCTGCAGCACAGTTGAGCACATCAGTGTGATCTCTGCAATGACGTAGATCTTGTTCAACTACAAGAGGTTCCTCGAGTTAGAGAAGAGAGTTGTCTCCAACACTAAAGGGCCTGAAATGTTTGACACTTAAAGAGAACAATGACAGCAAATATCATCATGAGCAGCATCTTCTACGATGTGGGGAGCTGGCCCTACAACAGCCAAATGTAACATGTGTCTTCCTGACATCCTCCCCTTGCTGTAGCAGTGGGAGGATGTGGTGTGGATTATGTTCACCCAGTGAAAGCAAGCACACTGTAGATCAGTTTCAACTTGGGATGGGGTTTGGGGGAGCAGGAAATCAGGGAGGGTGGTTAAGAGGGAAATAGCCAGCGGCCAATTGGCCAAACCCTAGGGGACTTTAAAAGAGAGTGCAGGGTCAAAGGTTGTGCTTTAGCCTTGTTTATCAGTTCAGTTCTGCACATAATCAGCAAACTAACAAATCAGAATAAACTCTGCCCTGATCTCAGGTTCCCAGGATGAATAAATCTCTCCATGACGAGGGAAGGCAAAGGTAATATTCACATTAGCTGTAAGACTGCAAACTGACTTTGCTCCAGCTTGGGTACCTATTACTCATGCACCTCTGGCAGGGACCATTCATAAACATGAATGACCCACGTTGGGGTTCTGTCTGGAAACTCCTCAAATTTATTTCCCAATTGAAGGGTCTAGGCCCAAAATGTCAATTTTTCCTGCTCCTATGATGCTGCTTGACCTGCTGTGTTCATCCAGCCCCATGCTTGTTATCTCGGATTCTCCAGCATCTGCAGTACCTTTTATCTCAGATCCTACAGCACTGACAGTTACTAGACTGTAGAAACCCAGTGTAGAAGGTAGTCTTAAATGGCAGAGCAAGCTCAACAGGCTGACTGGCCTACTCCTGTTCCTACGTACCTGAAGTGCTACTGACCAGTTTGACCCATAGAGGTACTCCTGCACTGCTACTGACCAGTTTGACCCACAGAGGTACTCCTGCACTGTTACTGACCTGTTTGACCCATAGAGGTACTC
>JAHRHZ010000001.1:1797071-1817630 GCA_024137785.1 Ginglymostoma cirratum
GTTAGGGTTAGGGTCAGGCTCTGGGTTTGGGTTCGGTTTAGAGTAATGATTATGGTTTGGGTCAGGGTTTCAGTTTGGCTTAAGTTTAGGCTCAGGTTGGAGTTAGCTTTAGGCTTAGTGTTAAGTTTAGGGCGAGGGTCAGTATTTGCAGTTTGGGTTAGGGTTAGTGTTAGTATTAAGGTTCGGATTAGGGTCAGTGTTTGGGATTTGGGTTTGGGCTAGGTTTCGGCTAAGGTGACGGTTAGGATCAACGTTTGAGTTTAGGTTAGGGTTAGGGTTAAGGTTAGGGTTGGGGTCAGCATTTGGGTTTAGTGTGAGGGTGCAGGTTAGGGTTAGGGTTAGGGTTTGAGTTTGGATTCGGGGTAGGCTAAGATTAGGGTTAGCCTCAAATTTAGGATTAGGGTTAGGTTTAAGATTAAGGCTAGGATTCATGTTTGAGTTAGGGTTTGTATTTAGGATTAGGCAGGAGATTCAAAGGTTATCACGGGTTCAAAGTAATGTGAAATTCGGAAGAGAAATGGACATTAATGAATAGCAGAGCTGGTTTGAGGGACTGAATGGCCTACTTGATATTCATTTTAATTTGATACATACTAACCTATGGTATTGGCAAGAAGCGACTGAGAAAACTGCCTTAATGTGATAAGAGTCCAGATGATTCACCAAAGTCTGATAAAAGGCTAATTCTGCAGACATTGGAAATCTGAAAGAAAAACAGAAAGCAGGCAGAGAAAGCCAGCAGCTCTGGCAGCATGTGTGAAGAGAGAAACTGCATTCATGTTTCAAGTCCACTCCTGAAGAAGTAATGCTGAACTTGAAGCAAACTCAGTTCCTGATACTGCCAGACCTGCTGAGTTTCTCTGGCACTTGCCGTTTTTATTTCTGATTCACCAGCATCTGTCGGCAAGGTGATCTTTACTGACCGACATGGGGTCTCTCACTGTCATGTCTCAGTAACGAGTCCACCAGCTCCCAGCAGGCTGTGCTAACAATCTGCATTCCAACTGTTGGCTCTTCACTGTATTTTGCTCTGTGTTACGGTCCCATGTCCTATCTCCAGACTTCCTGGGTCATCCTAATCCTAACCCTAACCCTAACGCTAACCCAGACAGCCTGTGTAATCCTAACCCTAACCCTAGCCCTAACCCAGACAGCCTGTGTTAACCTAATTCTAACCCTAACACTAACCCAGACAGCCTGTGTTATCCTAGTCCTAGTCCTAACCCTAACCCTAACCCTAACCCTAACCCTAACCCTAACGCTAACCCAGACAGCCTGTGTTATCCTAATCCTAACCCTAAACTTAATGCTAACCCAGACAGCCTGTGTTATCCTAATCCTAACCTTAACCCTAACCCTAACCCTAACCCAGACAGCCCGTGTTATCTTGGTTCACAATGTTGCCACAAATGGATGTCAACAGATGTGGATCACCATTCCCGCCAGCTTAGCAGAAACTAAACAACACAGTCAACTGATGCATTAACCCAAAATAGTTCTGGGGATGGATAACTTTTAACCATTTCAGTATCGACAAACTAAGGGCAAAATTGACATGGACACATTCTCTCGGTAGAGCGATGAGACGGGTGGTGAGTGTAACCTAAGGGTCCCCACACCTCAGGCGAGGGCAGAGGTTGAGAAGGAGAGCCCTTCACAGTAACCTCTGGTGAACCCCAGTTTACCCACTCTGTTAGCTTCACTCTGCATTGCAAACCAGCCAACTGAGCTAACTGATCCTCCCCTTCAAGTTATCAATAAGTAAAAGATTGCAAACTGTGATAAAATTGGAATCAAACCAGTGTGGATAAAATGTGTCCCAACATTGGACATTCCCAAGATGAAGCTCCTATCCATTGAATGGGGAATTTCACTGTGTACCTATAGGCTACTGAGGGTTTACTGCACCTTCAGGTAAATTACATTTGTTTTCCCACTTGGACCATTTATGCATTCTCCTCATTTTTGTTTCTTGAAAAGTTTACGCACCATTCGCCTTGAAAATTCCAATATTCTACACTCCATGAAGTGTCTCACAAATCATACCCCAATTTTCTGATCCTCATTGATCTCTGTCTGCTCAGATATTGCAGAGAATATCTCGCTGCCTCTCGCCTCATATCGCAGTGAAGTGAATCAGAATCTCCTCATCTTTCACACATGAACATGGACATTATCTGTACTACATAAATCTTCAAACAAATGCTGCTCGAGAGTTTTGAAATTACATTTCTCTGAAGGATTTTCGCTGAACTGCTGGTATCTTTTATGTTCCTGTGCTTTCCTGTCGCAGGATGACAGAAACTGAATGAACCCTTACAGCCACCGAAACTTGTTCAGTTAGATCTGAGTTGATCTGTACGCCAATTACCTTCCTCTTCAGATACCTACCAACAAAAAACAATCAATCTCAGCTGCAAAATCTCCTACGCACACTCCCCACATCCCCACCAATCTACCCCACCCTTACCCTCCTACACTCCCCTCCCCTTTACCCCTGCCAACATTCACAGAATTTCTGGGAAAGAATCAGAATTTCTGATTAATTAATTGATTGATTGTGACATGTATCAAAGTACAGTGAAAAGCTTCGTTTACAAGCCATACAGGCAGATCGTCAAAAGCAAAGGATGTACAGATCAGAAAGACTTATACAGAAGCGTACAGGTTACATTGTACAGGGTACATTAATCAGGGGAGGCAATGGCCCATTATCGCTGGACTGTTAATCCAGAGACCCAGACAATGTTATGGGGACCGGGGTTCAAATCCTGCCATGGCAGATGGTGGAATTTGATTTCAACAAAATATCTGGAATTAAGAGTCTAATGATGACCATGAATCCATTACCGATTGTTGGGAAAACCCATCTGGTTCACTAATGCCCTTTAGGGAAGGAAACTGCCCTCCTTACCTGGTCGGGCCTACATGTGACTCCAGACCCACAGCAATGTGGTTGACTCTTAACTACCCTCTGATCAATTAGGGATGGGCAAAAAATGCTATAGCCATCAAAGCCCTCATCCCGTGAATGAATAAAGTGTGCGCTAGGGGAGATCAACGTTGGCAAGGTCAACGTTATTTGAGGCTAGAGTGTCCATTCATTAGTCTGTTCACAGCTGGGAAGTAGCTGTTCCTGAACCTGCTGGTGTGTGTGTTCAGGCTTCTGTATCTTCTGCCTGATGGAAGAGGTTGTAGGAGATCATTACCAGGACGCAATGGGTCTTTGATGATGTTGGCTGCCTTTCCGCGGTAGCGAGCCGTGTAAATGGAGTCCATGGATGGAAGGTTGGCTTCCGTGATGGTCTGGGCTGTGCACCCCACCTTCTGTAGTTTCTTACAGTCCCGGTAAGAGCATTTGCCATACCAGGCCATTATGCACCCAGACAGTAGGCTTTCAATTCTGCAATTCTGCATCTGTTAAAGTTTGTGAAGGACGTTATGGACATGCCAAATTTCCTGAGCTGCCTGAGAAAGAAAAGGCGTTGTTGTACCTTCTTGACCATCGCATCTACGTGGAAGGTTCAGGACAGATTGTCAGTTATCGTCACTCTGAGGAATTTGACGCTCTCGGCCCTCTCAACCTCAGTTCTGTTGATGTAAATGGGGGCGTGTTCTCTTCCTTTCTTTCTGAAATCAATTAACAGTTCTCTAGTATTGCCAATGTTGAGAGACAGATTGTTCTCATTGCAATGCATCACCAAGCCCTCTATCTCCTTTCTGTATTTTGACTAGTCATCGTTAGATATCCGTCCCACTACGGTGCTGTCGTCAGCAAACTTGTTGATGGTGTTCATTCATATTTAGGCAACACAGTGGCAGGTGTAAAGGGAGCACAGTAGGGAGCGACAGACACATCCTGGGGGTGTGCAGGGTCAGGAGGTGGTGCTCCAGTGTTGAGTGTTATTATGGCGGAAGTGCAGTTACCCATCCTCACTGATTGTGGTCTGTGGGTCAGAAAGCTAGGGATCCAATTGCAGAGGATGGAGCCGAGACCAAGGTCACAGAGTTTTGGGATCACCCTGGAGGATATAATGGTGTTAAAGGCAGAGCTGTAGACAATGAGTGGGAGTCTGATGTAGGGGTCCTTATTGTCCACATATTCCAGGGATGAGTGCAGGTCTGAACAAGTAATTTATTTTCCTCCACAATGATTCAGCTGATTTTTAAGATTCTGTCCCCTCGTTCCGCTCAATGGAGGGAGCCTACCATCTGACCATCTTCCCAATCAAATCCATTAACATGTTTGACTTGTCAATGAGGATTAGAATAGTTAGATGGTTGTTTTTAACCACCATGGACATGATGGGTTGAAGGGCCATTTCTGTGCCTTAGATCTCAATGATTCTATCAACTCCTAATTCTCTAAATGCAAAGGGGTTTAGGCTGCGTTTATGCAGACAGGCCCTTTCTTCCATTTACTTATTCACTGGATGTGTGCGTCGCTGGCTAGACCACCATTTATTGGCCATCCCTAGTTGACCCTTGAGAAAGTGGAGGTGAGCTGCCTTCCTGAACCGCTGCAGTCCTTGTGCTGTAGGTTGACCCACAGTGGCCTTATTTGACTTGATTTGATTTGATTCATTGTCATCACATGCACCTGGGTGCAGTGAAAAGCTTTTTTTGCGAGCAGTACAGGCAGAGCATAGCAAACAAGGACATACGAATCATTGGGTGCTTAGACAGAGTGAAGCATACAAGGTTACAACTGCACAGGAGGTGCACAAAGCAAGATCAACATTAACAAGATCAACATTATTTGCAGTTGGAGAGGTCCATTCAACAGGCTAATAACAGGAGGAAGAAGCTGTTCTTGAACCCATTGGGGCATGTGTTCAAGCTTCTGTATCTTCTGCCTGATGGAAGAGGTTGGAGCATTAGCACGATAGGAAGGGTCTTTGATGATGAGGGAGGGAATTCCAGGAATTTGACCCAGTGACAGTGAAATAACAGCAATATATTCTCAAGTCAGGATGGTGAGTGACTTGGAGGGGAACTTGCAGGGGGTGGTGTTCCCATGTACCTGCTGCCCTTGTCCTTCTGGATGGAAGTGGTCGTGGGCTTAGAAGGTGCTGCCTGAGGATCTTTAGTGAATTTCTGCAGTGCATCTTGTAGATGGTACACACTGCTGCGACTGTGCATCGGTGAGGGAGGGAGTGGGATGTTTGTGGATGTGGTGCTAAACAAGCGGGGGCTGCTTTGTCCTGGAAGGTGTCAAGCCTCTTGAGTGTTGTTGGGGCTGCCCCCATCCAGGGCAAGTGGGGAGTATTCCCTCACACTCCTTTAAATGAAGATATGCTTTGAGGAGCAGGGTGCAGTGTTACTGACTGCAGACTGCGGATGATCTAAAAATTATGAAAGGCTTCATGTGGGATCATAGCCAGGAGAACCTTGGAAAACTCAACGCTGGAAGTAACAAAGACCCAGCTGATGGTTTCAGCAGCAGATGGTTTCGGGCAGCCATGCAAAAAATTTATATTTAACTGAGATTAACTCATGCCAGCCGGTGATTTATAAACATGGATTAACATCTCAATAGGAACTGTTTACAGCGATCAACCTCCCCATTCTCAATTACAAGTTATGAAGCTATCATTTAGCCATCCTTATCCAAATGAACTGGGCAGAACCAACTCGGCATCAGAACCCAGCAGTAACAGAGCCACCACTGGCTCTGACTACAGGGGTAATATTCCAAACCAGTCACCCCCCACAGGGTGTGCTGAGCTGGGGTAGGGGACAGCATGTGAATTAAGCTGGGTGGCTAGCCCACTGCCTGTTCATCAGCCCTGAACAGTGCTTCATAACACGCAGGGCAGGTAAGGCATCGGGGAAATACTCCTGTCCAGCGACGCAAAGTATAGGTAGCAGTGTTGACATAAAGCACAAGGTAAAAAGGAACAGGAGGAGGCCATTCAGCCCTTCAATCCTGTTCCACCATTCAATGAGACCAAGGTGGATCTGTGGCCTAACTCCATAAATGTGCCTTAAGAACATAAGAACCAGGAGCAGCAGTAGGCCATTTGGCCCATCGAGCCTGCTCTGCCATTCAATAAGATGATGACTGATCTTTGCGTAGACTCAGTTCCACTTACCCACCCCCTCACCATAACCCGTAATTCTTTTTACTATCCAAAAATTCATCTATCTTAGCTTTAAAAACATTCAGTGTGGAAGCATCAACTTCTTCACTGGGCAGGCAATTCCAGAGATTCACAACCCTTTTAGTGAAGAAGCTCCTGCTCAACTCAGTCTAAATCTGCTCCCCCTTATTTTGAGGCAATGGCCCTAGTTCTAGTTTCACCCTCCAGTGGAAACAACCTCCCAGCTTCTATCTTATCTATTCCCTTCGTCATTTTATGTGTTTCTATAAGATCCCCCCTCAATCTTCTAAATTCCAATAAATATAACCCCAGTCTGTTCAGCCTGTTCTCATAAGCCAACCCTCTCAACTCTGGAACCAACCTAGTGAACCTCCTCTGCACCCCCTCCAGTGCCAGGACATCCTTTCTCAAGTAAGGAGATCAAAACTGCTCACGGTACTCCAGGTGTGGCCTCACCAGCACCCTATACAGCTGTAACATAACCTCTCTACTTTTAAACTCAATCCCTCTAACAATGAAAGACAAAATGCCATTTGCCTGCTAAATTACGCACTGTACCTGCAAACCAAACTTCTGTGATTCATGCACAAGGACACCCAGGTCCCTCTGCATAGCAGCATGCTGCAATTTTTTACCCTTCAAGTAATAGTCCCTTTTACTGTTATTCCTACCAAAATGAATGACTTCACGTTTATCAACATTGTACTCTATCTGCCAGAACTTCGCTCACTCACTTAAACTATCGATATCCCTCTGCAAATTTCCAGAGCCCTCTGCACACTTTGCTCTACCACACATTTTAGTGTCATCCAAAAACTTTGACACATTACACGTGTTCCCCAACTCCAAATCATCTATGGAAATGATAAACAATTGTGGTCCCAACACAGATCCCTGAGGCACACCATTTGTCAATTTTCGCCAACCAGATAAGCCCTCAATTATCCCCAACCTTTGAATTAGAATTAAAATCCCAACAGTGTGGATCCCTTCCTGTTAGTTAGCCAATCCTTGATCCATGCTAATACATTGCACGTAACGCCATGCACCTTTATCTTATGCAGCAGCCTTTTGTGGGGCACCTCGTCGAATGCCTTCTGCAAATCCAGATACACCAAATCTACTGCATCCCTGTTGTCCAGCATGCTCATAATGTCTTCATGGAATTCCAGCAAATTCATCAAACATGACCTGCCTTTCATGAACCCATGCTGCATCTGCCCAATGGGACAATTTTCTGTCTTGCTATTAGAGGTCTTGCTATTTCTTCCTTGATGATAGATTCAAGCATTTTGCCCACTACAGAAATTAAACTGACCAGCCTATAATTCCCTATCTTTTCTCTGCCTCCTTTTTTTGAACAGTGGTATCACATTGGCTGTATTCCAATCTCCTGGAACTGCCTCAGAGTCCAGCGAATTTTGGAAATTTACCACAAATGCAATTGCTATTACTCCCACTTTTGGCCCGCATCCCTTAATACATCTGATTAACAAAAATCTATCTCAGATTTAAAATTACCAACTGACCCAGCATTCACCACGATTTGTAGAAGAGAGTTCTAATCCTCTCCCACTGTCTATGTGTAGAAGGGCTTCCTAACATCTCTTCTGAACGGTCTGGCCCTAATTCTCGGACTATGCCCCTATTTCTAGAGTCCCCAATCAATGGAAATAGTTTATCTTTATCTACCCTGTCTTTTCCTGTTAAGATCCTGAAGATTTTGATCGGATCGCCCCTTAAGCTTCTAAATTCCAGAGAAAACAGGCCTCATTTGTATAATCTCCCCCATAACTTAACCCCTGAACTGCAGATATCATTCTTGTAAACCGACCTTGTACTTGTTCGAGGGCCAATCCAACCTTCCTGAAGGGTGGTGCCAGATCTGCTCCAAGTGGGGTCTAACCAGGGTTCTGTATAACTACTGCATCACTTCTATATTCTTATTCTCCAGTCCTCTCAATATCAAGGCCAGCATTCCATTAGCCTCCTCGATTATTTTCTGCACTTGTTTATGACGTTTTAAAGATTTAAGCAACTGAACACCCAAATCTCTTTGGGCAGCTACTGTATTTAATTTCACACTATCTCAAAAGTGCCCCAATCTATCCTTTCTCGGTTCAAAATGGATAATCTCTCACTTGCTTACATTGAACTCCATCTCTCTCAGCTTTGCCCATTCCCTTAGCCCATCAATATCTTCCTGTGATTTCACGCTATCATCCACAATGCTGCCTAAGTGACCTCCATGTGCACTGATGACCACCCCAGTCCCCCCAAACCCCAACAAATTCTGCTGCAGCAGCTCTGCCAGGTCTGGAGGTGTTGTATCCAGTGGCGGCTGCTCTAACAGATAAACCACACTTGGAATACAGTGATCCCTCAGGACTCTGTATTATAAACAAAAAAATGGCCTGCAAGGATTGTACCAGAACCAGAGATTAAAAAGAATGTGATTTTAAATAGACCTGTTGGACTATAGCCTGGTGTTATGTGACTTCTGACTTTGTCCACCCCAGTCCAACACCATTATCTCCACATCATTTCATCAGTTGACAGCAATGGTATCCTGGTAGGAAATTAACATAAATCACATGCCTTCTTGGAAATGATTCCTTTAGTTCACTAATACCTTCTAAAATACCTTCTGACTGCTTAAAAAAAATTACCTTCACAGAACAGAAAACTAGGCATTTATTTTGATTTTACTTTAAAATTCAAATTCTCAAATGATAATAAACACACAGAACCAAATGAAATAGATTACCTTTAGCTGACACTGGCACTCACAATTTAAGAAGTTGCCATTTAGAATGTCACCTGCTCTGTATGTCGATAAAAAATAAATTACATTTTGGTACCACCTTCCGAATCAGAACCTCCCAAAGTGTTTTACAGTCAATGAAATAGCTTTGACATGTTGTCACTTCTATAATGAAGGAAATGTAGCAGTTAATCTGTGCACAGCAAGCTCCTGCTCCTCTGATGCTGCTTGGCCTGCTGTGTTCATCCAGCTCCACACCTCGTTATCTCGGATTCTCCAGCATCTGCAGTACCTATGATCTCTGATACAAAGCTCCCACTAGTACTGTTTTAATCGCCAATCGACCTTAGTGATGTTGGCTACAGGATATATAGGCCAAATCACTGGGAAAATGCTTTTGCCATTCGTCAAGCAGTGTCATGAGATCGTCTACATTCATACGAGAAGATGGTGATAACTCCATTTAATGTTTGTGCAGTAAAAACAGTGTGCCTGGCAATACAGCACTCTCTCAGTGCAGCACCACACTGGGACTGTCAGCCTGGATGATGGGCTCAGGTATCTGAAGTGGAAGCAAAACTCTCTGAGCCAGAGATGAGATTGCTGCTATAGACAACCTCAGAAGTCACACAGGTTTATTTGAAATCACAAGCTTTCAAAGCACTGCTCCTTTGTCAGGTAAGTCTAGATATGGCGCCTGATGAAGGAACAGTGCTGAGAAAGCTTGTGATTTTAAATAAACCTGTTGGACTATAACCTGGTGTTATGAGACTTCTGACTTTGTCCACCCGAGTCCAACACCAGCATCTCCACATCATAGACAACTTCAACCTTTCAGCAAATCCTCCTCACTCAGCAAGTTCGCATCCCCTTCCCGCTCTCTGTTTCTGTTCGTTGTCTTTTCTGTGTTGTTCTCAGGGACTGTTTAAACCACTCGATCAGTGCATGTTTTACACTTCCCAGCAATCAATCATTCACTTCTGATCAAAAACAAAAACAAATGTTGCTGGAAAAGCTCAGCAAGTCTGGCAGCGTCTGTGAAAAAAAAAATCAGAGTTAACGTTTCAGGTCCGGTGACCCTTCCTCAGAACTGATGGTGGCTGGGAAAATGTCGGTTAATATGCAGAAAATAGTGAGGGGGATGGGTATGGAGTAAACAATAGGGTAAAGGATAGAGCCTGAAGAAAGAGAAGAGCAGTTGGATAGACATAGGAGTTGATAACTCTCTGGCTGGGAGGGTGAATGGTTGTTAATGGGGACTGTTAGTGACTAACAATAGGTAGTGTGTAATGGCAGGCTAAGCGTTAACAAGCCCTGGTGTGTGGAGTATGGAGCTAGGACATGGGCTAGGTTAGGCTCTAAAATTATTGAACTCGATATTGAGTCCGGAGGGCTACAGGGTCCCCAAGCAGAAAATGAGGTGTTGTTCTTCCAACTTGCATTGAGATTTGCTGGAACACTGCAGCAAGCCTGAGACAGTGATGTTGGCCAGGGAACAGTTGCTCAGGGTCTTTTTTGCGAGCCAAACATAGATGTTCTATGAACCAGTCACCCAGTCTACACTTCATTTCTCCAATGTAGAGGAGACCACATTGTGAGCAGCGAATGCAGTAACTAGATTCTGGGAAGTGCAGGTGAAGTGTTGCTTCACCTGGAAGGTATGTTTGGGCCGTTGGATACTGGGGAGGGAGGAGATAAATGAGCAGGTGTTGCACCTTCGCCAGTTACAGGGGAAGGTGCTGTAGGGCTGTGGGGAGGTGTTGGGGGTGAAGGAAGTGTGGACCAGGGTGTCCAGGAGGGAATAGCCCCTAAGGAGGGTGGACAAGGGAGGGGAGGGGAATATGTGTCTGGTGGTGGTATCTTGCTGGAGGTGGTGGAAATGGCATCTGATTATCTTCTGGATGTGGATGCTGGTGGGATGGTAGGTAAGGATAAGGGGAACCCTATCGTTGTTGCGGGAGGGAAGAGAAGGGGTGAGGGTGGAAATGCGGGAGATGGGTCGGACCTGGTTGAGGGCCCTGTCAACAATGGAGCTGGGGAATCCTCGGTTGAGGAAGAGGGTGGGCATTTCGGAGGCTCCTTTGTAGAAATTGGCCTCATCTGAACATATGCGACGGAGACAGAGGAACTGAGAGATTGGGATGGAGTCTTTATAGGAAGCAGGGTGTGAGGATGTATAGTCCAGGTTGCTGTGGGAGTCAGTGGGCTTGTAATGAATATTAGTGCTCAGTCTACCCCCAGAAATGGAAACAGAAATGTCGAGGAAGGGAAGGGAGGAGTCAGAGATTGATCAGGTGAAAGTGAGGGTGGGGTGGAAATTGGAAGACAAATCAATGAACTTTTCCAATTCCAAACAAGAGAGGGAAGCAGCATCGATGATATCAGGGATATATCAGGAAAGAATTGTGGCTGAGGACTGGAGTAGGACTGGAACAAGGAATGTTCCACATACCCCACGAGGAGACAGGCATAACTGGGGCCCATGCACGTACCCATGGCCACCCCTCTGACCTGAAGTAAATGAGAGGAGTTAAAACAGAAGTTGTTGAGGGTGTGGACGAGGATGTTGATCAGATGATGAACATCTTGCAGCATCAGTACATGACCTGCATAGCAATGCTGGGACTGTTCAGGAAGCTGCTCAGACAGTCTTAAAAAATTACATCTGTTCAGGTTAAAATTTATTATGCAAAAGCTCTAGAACATTCTGATGTTGCACAACAGGCCAGACACTCGTAAAAATGGGAAAGGATAATCTGTAGGTAGGGAAGGAGCCTTAAATTGTCAGCTGTTTGCAAGAGTTAGAGCAAAGGTCTCCTGCTAACTACACATGTCTACTCAATGCAGATGTAGGAATAATATTTCTAAACAATTTCTCAGAGGAATCTCTTTATTTTTATAGATTCATCATTTAAATTTTAATTAAATAGACAATAATGTTCATCCTTCAGCAAGGACACATTGGTTTGAACTTAATTGCTCCTACAACAAAGATGTTTCTTTTCTCCTTTCCAGTCAGTGTTGTCACTCGGTTTCTGTGGACTCAGCTGTATTTCGACTTGGCAGAAGCTCCAAATGAAATAACTGCACAGAGGCCGGTATCCTGTCACCAAGTCACTCTTTCGTTACATATATACAGCACACTGACTGTATCCAGCCAGCTCAGAGTCCATCCCCTGAACTGAGGGGATTCGCAATCTCCTGTTTATATCTGTCAGCCAGGGCACCCTGATTGGCCCAGGTTAACAACTCCAATCAAGAATCTCATGGTCAATGAGATCCACTATACCAGTCATGCTGAAGTTTTTCAACCAAAGAGGAGATTAGGGTGTGGCATTAAATCACCAGGAAGCTGATATTGTGTGTACATCTCACAGACAGCATGCAATACACCTTGAAGAGACATGCTCATGGTATAATCACCTTACCATGGCATGTGACCTATTGGTATAACGATCTCAGTCCCCATCCTACTGAGGCCACCTGCAGCATGATATACTGAGGGACATAACTGCAGTTTGTAACCAAATTATTCAGTACCAGCTCGTCCAGGTGCACAGATAGTGCAAGTGGAAGGTGTGCCAGTCCCTTGGGTACACACTGACTGGCAAGTTGTTCTGGGAGCAGGGTATGCTAAGATGGGGCACAGTGGCTCAGTGGGTAGCACTGCTGCCTCACGGCGCTAGGGACCCGGATTCGATTCCACCCTTAGGCGACTGTCCTTTTGGAGTTTGCGCATTCTCCCTGTGTCTGCGTGGGTTTCCTCCGGTTACCTTCCACAGTCCAAAGATGTGTCGGTTACGGTGGATTGGCCATGCTAAATTGCTCATAGTGTTCAGGAATGTGTAGATTAGGTGGGTTAGCCATGGGAAATACAGAGTTACAGAGATAGGGTTGGGGGGGATGGGTGGGTGGATATAAGTCTGGGTTGGGTGCTCTTCAAAATGTCAGTGTGGACTTGTTGGGCTGAATGGCCTCTTTCCACACTGTAGGGATTCTATGGAAATGTATGAGTGGGACGCCATAGGTGTGAGATCGGTAGTTAATAAGGTGAGTTTGGCAAGAGAAATCCTACAGGGCCTCAGGGCAAAAGCCCTCCCCGCAACACCCCCCGCCCACCACCAAATAAACTCAAAGCAAATAGCATTTAACCCAAAAAAGGAGTTTCAGACTACTCCCCCATTTAGAAATAACATATGACTATTTCGGGGCGAAAACTAAAATTAACAGCCAAAGGCAACTGATCACCTGAGCTTAACTGTTCAAGATATATTGCTAACTTGCTGTGAGGCAAAAAGACAGCAAGGAGAAAACAATTATCGAGCTTTCTGTTCACAGGAAGGTGGGAGAAGGAGAATTGATCTGTCCAAAATATGCACATTTTCACTGAACTCAAAACTTTTCCAAATTCACAAATGTTCCTTTGTTCCAGTTGAATTTTAATTTGATATTTCTATCTCTAACACCCACCGACCTTTGGGCATTTTAAATTCCATTCTCCAATGAACCCAGCTCTGGGCAGTGGTGTTGGGAGTTGGGCTGGTGAACAGGGAGTGGGGGACATGTTGCAGACAATGGTGAGAGGCAGAGAGGATGAGACTTGGTGGGAGGTGGGTACGCTGGCAGAGATGGAGCGAATGTGAGGTAGTGGTCGTAGAGAGGGTGGAAGCTCTCAGACTGGAAGAGTGGAGATGACCTTTGAGCTGGGCATCCCAACCAATGGTTGAGAGTGCTGGGGAGCTGTCAGCTGATGATTCTGACCAATCGCTCCACACTGTACAATGGGTCAGTTCTTAAGGAGATGGACAGTTTGTAATTGTTCGAACGGTGACCACAGAAGCAGAGCATCAAGTGAATGTGAGGTGTCGGATAGACACTGGTGCCTCGCATAACATCACAAGCTTCAGCGACCCAAACATGAAGTCCTCTGGAATAAGTTTGAAGTTTTTAACGAAGGAGCAATCCTCAAGAGGACAAATGAAGCTGAGAGCCTTCAGCGATGAGAAGAATGGAAGTTCCAGGTCTTAGCAAGACACACTCACCTCTACAGAGGCAGATCAAAGAATCATCCAATCCCTACAGTGTAGAAGCAGGTCACATTCAGTTGATCGAGTCCACATCAACCCCAATGCAGGGCATCCCACCCAGACCCACCACCCAACCCTATCACACTCCATTTCCCATAGCTAACCAACCTAGCCTGCGCATCCTTGGATGCTATGGGAAATTTAGCATGGCCAATCCATCCTACCCTGCACATCTTTGGAGTGTGGGAGGAAACCGGAGCACCCAGAGGAAACCCACAAAGAAACAGAGAGAATGTGCAAACTCCACATGGACAGTCGCTCGAGGGTGGAATCGATCCCAGGTCCCTGGTGATGTGAGGCAGCATTGCTAACCACTGAGCTAGCATGCCATCCTGGTCTACAGACTGCACTGGTAATGCTAAACAACACTGTTCAATTGGGGTATTCGAGAGGGCATTGATATCAATTTGGATAGTAATGGTGGGCAAGGATATGGGGAAAGGGCAGGAGATTGGCACTAGGGGATAGAGCCAGTTCAGATACAATGGGCCAAATGGCCTCCGTTGCACCATCATTCTGTGTAATGTGCTGGAACCAATTTACACATTTTCTTGCAAACCACGCAATCAATGACCACTGACCAGACGTTAGAAGGATTTTTTTAATTCATTACCGGATTAGGGCTTACTATCTAGGTAGCATTTATTGCCCATCCCTAACTGCCCAGGGGACATTTAAGACCCAACCACATTGCTGTGTGTTTGGAGTCACATGTAAGCCAGACCAGATAAGGATGGCAGTTTCCTTCCTAAAAGCACAAGTGAATCAGATGGGTTTTTTCAACAATCAAGAATGGGTTCATCTCATCATTAGACTCTTAACTCCATGTTTTTATTGTCCCCGGAACATTGTCTGGGTCTCTGGGTTAATAGTCCACCAATAATACCACTAGGGCCATTGTCTCCCCATGTATATACATAATTACGGATGGTCTTGGATTTCTTGCATCTGTTGAGGAGAGTTCAAGCTGCCTCAATCCCAGCCTGAAAGATAAGATAGATATCTGGATAAGAAGAGAATCATCAAGGAAGTGGCAACTCCTACAGACTGAATTATTAAAATGTTAGCAGTGTTAAAACCTGGAAAACTGAGCATGCACATAGATCCAAAAAAATCTGAATAAAGCTTTGAGGAGATTCCACTATCCCATGCCAACCATTGAAGAAGTTTTTCCACAAGGCAAAGATGTTTTCTATCTTTGATATTAGCAAGCTTATCTCAACAGCTTCTAACAACATTCTGGACACCATCCAAGAGATTCAGATGGTTGCAGATGGTTTTTTACACATATATATAGGATTTTGAAACAGCTTAGCTTACTTTTGTGAAGAGTTTTTTAAAAAAAGATGCAAGGTCATAGTCTTTTGGAAACAATGACCTAATCTAGGATGTGTCCCTCAACAGGTGACTGTGAACTCCTGGAGTGTCAATGCAATAAACTATTTATACTGTGAGGTTTATGATAGGTAGAGTAAACATGAAAGGCCATTAGTTCCTTTTTAGTTCAGAATAATTAATTCAGTTTAGCCTAGAAAGCTCAAGAGATTGAATGTTTTCAGAGGAAGTTTGGAGGAGACCTGACTGGGGTGAGAAGCAAGTTTAATTTTCTCTTCGTACAGGAGTATACAACAGTTCAGAGAAAATATGGTCCCCTCTGGAGAAATTTCCAAATGGAGAAAATTTTGTTAGAAATCTACAGGTTATTAGAACTGAGAAACTTTAAGCTCTCAGAGTTGTGGAAGAGAGCTTGTAGATTTGGAAAAGAATCAGCCACTGGCCTCCATGGTCCAGGGCATAAGAATTGGTCAGGAATCAGGGAGTGGAAGCCTAGAGGGGTTGAGTTAGGATCTACCTTTTCTGCACTAGAATATCATAAAGTCATAGAGTCGTAGTGACATTCAACACGGAAACAGACCCTTCAGTCCAACCAGTCCATGCTGAACATAATCCCAAACTAAACTAATCCCACCTGCCTGCTCCTGGCCCATATCCCTCCAAACCTTTCCTATTCATGTACTTATCCAAATGTCTTTTAAACTTTATAACTGTACCCGCACCCACCACTTCCTCAGGAAATACATTCCACACACGAACCACTCTCTGTATAAAGTTGCCCCTCATGTCTTTTTTAAATCTCTCTCCTCTCACTTTAAAAGTATGCTCCCTAGTCTTGAAATCCCCCATCCTAGGGAAAAGGCATCTACCATTAACACTTTCTATAATGCTCATGAATTTATAAACCTGTAAAAGGTCAGCTCTCAACCTCCTACACTCCGGTAAAACAGAGTCTCTTTCTTCACAACTCAAACCCTCCATTCCCAGCAACATCCTGGTAAATCTCTTCTGAACCCTCTCCAGTTTAATAATATCCTCCCCATAACAGGACAACCAGAATCGGACATAGTAGGCCTCACCAATGCCGTATACAATCTCAACATGATGTCCCAACTCTTACACTCAAAGGTCTGTGAATCGAGAAATACATTGAAAACTTTGTTTTGCCGTGTATTTAAATGTTTTTCTAAGCCGTTTCCTTTCTCTAAATAGTTTGGATTTGTTTATAGAATCAGAGTACAGAAAAGACCATTTAGTCTGTACCACCAAAAATACATGATTACCTACTGTTATAGACCAGACCAGAACACCCCTCAAAATACTTTAAGATGATAGTCTAGACCCTAACTTTTTCTTATTTTGAAAGACAAATGTGAAGTGTTGTGTTCCAGATGCAACGCGACTGGTCAAACTATTCGATGTTAAGTAAACACCATGTATTTAAACAGTGTAGTTAAAGTTCAAAGAGGAATTTAGAATAAGTTAACTCTATTGGAAACTTAACATAATAATAGATACGGTAACTATTACAATATAGTAACATCCCATAAACACATCCCTTGGTAAAAAAGGAAAATTCAGAGAGAGATTCTCACATGCAGTTCTCCAAATCAGGGGCAAAAAACATCAGGAGAAAATTCAGTCAGAGTGGCAGCCAGGAGACATTCACTGAAGCTTCCCCAATAGCTTCTGATGCTACCGAAAAACCAAAAGATCCAGAAATCCTAATCTGTGAGAGCTGGCCACACCCATTCAGTCTGTTAAAAAACCAAGGCCTCCCAAGCACTTTACTGAAGTGATCTGAACTAGCCAGCTCGTAACCGTTCATTCAATCTGTCTCTTCAAAAAAACCAGGACAAAATAACTTCTTAAAGCCACAGCAGCGTCACACTATGCCAGTCCCACTATCCCGCCCCACAGCCTTGAATGTGATGATATTTCAAGCAGTCATCCAAGTATTTTTTAGAGTCTGTGAGGATTGTCACTGCAACTACACCCAGACAGCGCAATGTGGACACCCATTACCTTCTGACTGAAAACATTTTTTCTCAAGCCCACTCTAAATCTCCTGCCTTTCACTGTAGGAATGTGCCCCTTGTTCTTTGCCCTTCAACTGAGGGGAACAGCTTCTTCCTATCCATCCTCACAATGACCCTCAGAATCTTATCAACCTCGATCAGGGACTCCCTCAAACTTCATTGCTCTAAAGAAAACAACCTGAACATATTCAGATAAAAACCAAAAGAACTGTGGATGCTGTAAATCAGGAACAAAATCAAAGGTGCTGGAAAAGCTCAGCAGGTCTGGCAGCATCTGTGAAGAAAAAGACAGAGTTAATATTTCGGGTCCAGTGACCCTTCCTCACCTTCATTGGAACAGTTCTGAGGGGGGTGGGGGGTCACTGGATCCGAAACGTTAACTATGATATTTTTACTTCACAGATGCAGCCAGACCTGCTGAGCTTTTCCAGCAACTTCTGTTTTTGCTCCGAGCTTATCCAGCCTCTCTTCATCGCTAAGCTGTTCCTTCCCAGTGAGTCTTCCTCCGGTACAATCTGTTGGTAAAAACAAACACTGCTGCCTTGTATGACAATATTTCAGAGACTGACTACCATGGTAATTAAAATGAAAACGATGCATGATCTTACGAAGGGTCCAGGCCCGAAACATCAGCTTTCCTGCTCCTCTGATGCTGCCTGGCCTGCTGTGCTCATCCAGCTCTACACCTTGTTATCGCATGATCTTACAAGCCAGTTTTCATTCTTGGATGTGGTTTCTCTACAAATAAAATCTGCTAGGATAATACAACATTCCTATTGGTATTTCCAACGCCCCAGAAAAGTATCAGTTCAAACAGCACGAGAGACTCTATGATGTTCCCAGAGTAGGACCTGCAATGGACCACCTGCTAGTCCATGGATCTGAAACAACGATGAGAAAAGAAAACACAGACCGTGATCAGAATCTAGTTCACCTTCAAAAGCGAGTTCATTGGATCAAACTGAAGCTGAACAAGAAAAATATGCACTTGAGGTTTCTTGAAGTTAACTACACAGATCATGTACTGACTGTGAAATGATTTCATCTGAATGCTGACAGAGTAAAAGCCGTTGCAGACTCAGAAAGCAGCAGATTTAGCAAATTCTTGCCTAATTTGTCATCAGAATGTGTATTTCTCACAAGCTTACCACCAATGGCAGGCAGCGGTAGGATGCAGTTTTCACTAAAATCAGACAGAGAGAAAGAAGGGGAAATGTTCACCAGCACCTGGGTGTCCTTGTGCACCAGTCACTGAAAGTAAGCATGCAGATACAGCAGGTGGTGAGGAAGGCAAACTGTATAAAAACCAAAAGAGCTGCGGGTGCTGGAAATCAAAAACAAAAACAGAAATTGCTGGAAAAGCTCAGCAGGTCTGGCAGTGTTTGTGGAGAGAAAATCAGAGTTAACGTTTCCTCAGAACAGTAAACTGTATGTTGGCCTTGATAATGAGAGGATTCGAGTACAGGAACAGAGATATCTTGCTGCAATTGTACAGGGGACTGGTGAGCCCAAACTTGACAGACTGCGTGCAGTTTTGGTCTCCTTACCTAAGGAAGGATGTTCTTGCTACAGAGGGAGTGCAGTGAAGGTTTAACAAATTAATTCCAGAGGGAGCAAGGCTGACTGAGGAGAAAATGAGGTGGTTAGAATTGTATTCACTGGAGTTCATAAGAATCAGGGGGAATCTTACAGAAACCTATAAAGTTCAGACCAGACTAGACAGGGCAAATACATAAAGGATGTTCCTGATGGAGGGAGAGTCCAGAACCAGGGATAAGGGGAAAACCTTCTAGGACTGAGTTGAGGAGAAATTTCTTCATCCAGAGAGTGTTGGGCCTGTGGAAATCACTAGCACAGAGAGTGGGTGAGGCCAAAACATTGGGTTTACAAAAAGGAGGAAGATATATCTCTTGTGGCAAAAGAGGATCATGTGATATGGGGGAGGGTGGGATTAGATGATTGAGCTCGATGATCAGCCATGATTGGACTGAATGGTGGAGCAAGCTTGAGGGGCTGAATGGCCTATTCCAATCTTCTATGCTTCCATGTAAGTAGTAACTACAGCATCAGTGCTGAAGGGTTATTGATAACATCAATATGATGCTGGAGCAACTGTTACATAGGAAGGATATCCTGATCCATTTACATCCAGGCTGTCCAAACAAATGGGACAGCATGGTGGCTCAGTGGTTAGCACTGCTGACTCACTGCACTAGGGGCCCTTGGGTGACTCTCTGTGTGGAGTTTGCACATTCTCCCCGTATCTGCGTGGATTTCCTCCAGGTGCTACCGTTTCCTCCCACGGTCCAAGGATGTGCAGGTTAGGTGGATTGACCATGGTAAATTATCCTATTGTGTCCAGGGATGTGCAGCCTGAGTGGACTAGCCATGGGAAATGTAGGGTTACAGGGATAAGTAGGGTGTGGCTGTGGGTGGGATGCTCTTCACAGGGCCAGTGTGGACTCAATGGACCAAATGGTTTGCTTCCACACTGTAGGGATTCTATGAACTGGAGCCATGAAATATTCTGATGAAGAGGTCCGGCCTTTTGTTTATACTTGTGATCATTTTAATCAATACTGTCTTTGGAAGAGACAAACTGGCAGGGGAATCCAACCAATCATTGTCCTCAAACCAGAAGGAGAGAAGTGACAAATGCTACTCTGGCTGCAGGGATAACAGGGACATGACAATCAGTGAGGGAAACAGACATTGTCTAAAGTGCTGCCAAGGGCATTATTCCCGATGAAGAATGTTGGGAATGCCCAGGCAAGCAATGGGAAGCAATATGCTCTGGAAGTCAATGACCCAGCAGTCACCCTGAATCTAAGATGCAGCTCTTCAAATGCTGCCGGGTCTAATGATGAGAGGTTGGTCTGAAAACATCCAGGACAGTCCTGTTGACATGAGAGAGAATTAGACAGAGATGAAGTGTCAGGCCAAGATGGTGTTGTGTGCAAAGGAGATGGGGTCATTGTCCCAAAGGAGTTTAAAAAATGCTGTGTCATGAAATCCATGAGCTGAATCTGACACAAGAGAAGTGGCCAAAAAGATGGCACCATCCATCTGGTGCTTATAACACAAACCAAGCTAATTTAGTGAATTGCTCGTGATATCCCGGGCAGACAATTGATGATAACAAGATGTGGGGCTGGATGAACACAGCAGGCCAAGCAGCATCATAGGAGCAGGAAAACTTGACGTTTCGGGCCTAGACCCTTCATCAGCAG
>JAHRHZ010000001.1:1830102-1859609 GCA_024137785.1 Ginglymostoma cirratum
CCCTCTACACTGTCCTCCATCAAATGCTCCCAGCACAGGGTTGGACAGAGTGAAACTCCCTCTACACATGTTTTGATTCATCACCAAGATTGCTGCAGTGCTGATATTTATTGTCTGACCATAGCTTCCCCTGGGAATGTGGTTCTGAGCTTCTGTGTCATGTAAGTGCAGACTAACACTCCTTGGAGCAAACCAGGCTGATAAAGCACCGAGTGTTGCTCACTGCCTTCAGTTTTCCAAAGAAGCGATCACAGCTTTTCCAAGCAATCCATTGTCTTGTGATTGTTCTAGTGTTTTTCCCAGCAATATGATAGGCTACCAACAAATTACTAACCTTCCTTAGCGCATACAGCCAGTGCTTCAAGCGTATGCAGAAATGAGAGTTGATACAGGAAGGGTAACTGGCTGTTGGTGATTGATACAGTCCATGGGGGGTTTTTAAGCACATGGGTTGCCTTTAACCATTTGTTCTAGCATTGGCATGAATCAGGAAAGATTCGAAAGCACAGAAAAGTGTTGGAAGGCAAATGTGTATCATTGTACAATTGACAGTAATTGATGAAGGCATTCAGCTAATTTAGCTCTGACACTGGGTGTGAAAGAAATACATCATCAGAGTCATCAGCACATTCTCAACATATTGGACAAGAACCAGTGAAGGAGGCCCCAGTTAAACAAGTGAAAGAAAAATCATTTTCTCACCACCTATCCTCTCCTCTATCCATCCTCTATCTGCCTCCCCCTCTCTCCCTATTTATTTCAGAACCCTCTTCCCAGCCCCCATTTCTGATGAAGGGTCTAGGCCTGAAACATCAAGTTTTCCTGCTCCTTGGATGCTGCTTGGCCTGCTGTGTTCATCCAGCCCCACGTCTTGTTATCTCATTTTCAATCACACGTTCATTTCACAAGGGAAGAGACAGCATTTTCTGAGACATCCATTCATTCCTGATCAACCTCCTGCAACACGATGCACCGGGAGTAAAGGACAAGCGGTTTCCTCAATCTTCCAGCATCGGATTGGGACTCAGTCCAAGGAATCTCTTAGATCCAGAGAAGGGGATTTTAATTTTCCAAATGTAGACTGGGATTGCCGTAGTGTTAAGGGTTTGGATGGAGAGGAATTTGTTAAGTGTGTACAAGAAAATGTTCTGATTCAGTACATGGATGTAGAAAAGGTGCAAAACCTGCCCTACTTTTGGGAAATAAGGCAGGGCATGTGACTGAAGTGTCAGTGGGGGAGCACTTTGGAGCCAGTGATCATAATTCTGTTAGATTTAAAATAGTGATGGAAAAGGATAGATCAGGTTGTAGACTTGCTCACTGAACCGGTGTGTTTGATTGCAAACATTTCGTCACCCTGCTAGGTTACATCGTCGGTGCGCCTCCTGTAAAGCATTGGCGTTCTGTCCCTCTTGCTATTTATATGCTCGGTTTGCTGGGGTGATGAGGGCAAAAAGGGGACGTGAGATAGTTTTGGCAAATAGGGTTAGGGAGAATCCAGAGAGATTCTATAAATACATTAAGACAAAAGGTAATTCGGAAGAGAACAGGGCCCCTTAAAGATCAGCAAGACCAGCTATGTGTGGAACCGCAGGATGTGGGGAAGATACTAAACAAGTATTTTGCATCAGCGTTTACTGTGGAGAAGGAAGTGGAAATACAGAACGTGAGGAAATAAATAACAATATCTTGAAAATATCCATATTACAGAGGAGGTGGTGGTGAACGTCTTAAAATGCATAAAGGTGGATAAATCCCTGGGACCCAATCAGGTGTACCCTAGAACTCTGCGGGAAGCGAGGAAGGTGATTGCTGGGCCCCTTGCTGAGATATTTGTATCATCGATAGCCACAGGAGAGGTGCCAGAAGACTGGAGGTTGGCCAACGTGGTGCCACTATTTAAAAAAGATGGTAAGGAAAAGCCAGGGAGCTATAGACCAGTAAGCCTGACATCGGTGGTGGGCAACTTGTTGGAGGGATTCCTGAGGGACAGGATTTACATGTATTTGGAAAGACAAGGACTGATTAGGAATAGTTGACATGGCTTTGGGAAATCATGTCTCACTTACTCGATTGAGTTTTTGAAGAAGTAACGAAGAGGATTGATGAGGGCAGAGTGGTGGATGTGATCTACATGGACTTCAGTAAAGGCATTCAAAAGGTTCCTCATGGTAAACTGGTTAGCAAGATTAGATCACATTGAATACAAGGAGAACCAGCTATTAGGATACAGAGATAAAAGGTACTGCAGATGCTGGAGAATCCGAGATAACAAGGCGTGGGGCTGGATGAACACAGCAGGTCAAGCAGCATCATAGGAGCAGGAAAACTTGACGTTTCGGGCCTAAACCCTTCATCAGAAATGGTGAAGGGTTTTGATGAAGGGTTTCATTTCTGATGAAGGGTTTAGGCCCGAAACGTCAAGTTTTCCTGCTCCGATGATGCTGCTTGACCTGCTGTGTTCATCCAGCCCCATGCTTGTTATCTTATATTAGGATACAGAACTGGCTCAATGGTAGAAGACAGAGCGTGGTGGCGGAGGGTTGCTTTACAGACTGGAGGCCTATGATCAGCGGCGTGCCACAAGGATTGGTGTTGGGCCCACTGCTTTTTTTTATTTATATAAATGATTTGGATGTGAGCATAGGAGGTACAGTTAGTACGTTTGCAGATGACACCAAAATTAGATATATAGCGGACAGCGAAGGAAGTGACAACAGGGTACAATGGAGTCTTGATCAGATGGGCTGATGGACCGAGGATTGACAGATGGAGTTTAATTTAGATAAATGTGAGGTGCTGCATTTTGGAAAGGCACATCAGGGCAAGACTTATACACTCAATGGTAAGGTCCTGGGGAGTGTTCCCGAACAAAGAGACCTTGGAGTGCAGGTTCATTGTTCCTTGAAAGTGGGGTCCCAGGTAGACAGGATAGTGAGGAAGACACCTCCTCTGTACGCTTGCCTTTAATGGTCAGTGCATTAAGTATTGGAGTTGGGACGTCATGTTGAGGTTGTACAGGGCATTGGTTCGGCCACTTTTGGAATACTGTGTTCAATTCTGCTCTAGAAAGGATGTGTGAAACTAGAAAGGATTCAGAAAAGATTTACAAGGATGTTGCCGGGGTTGGAGGGTTTGAGCTACAGGGAGGGGCTGAATAGACTGGGACTATTTTCCCTGGAGTGTCGGAGGCTGAGGGGTGACCTTATAAAGGTTTATAAAATTATGAGGGGTATGAATAATGTAAATAGGCAAGGTCTTTTCCCCAGGGTGGGGGAGTCCAAAACTAGAGGGTATAGGCTTAAGGTGAGAAGGAAAAGATATAAAAGGGACCTATGGGACAATGTTTTCAAGCAGAGAGTGGTGTATATATGGAATGAGTTACCAGAGGAAGTGGTTGAGGCTGGTACAATTACAACATTCAAAAGGCATCTGGATGGGTACATGAATAGGAAGGGTATAGAGGGATATGGGCCAAATGCTGGCAAATGGGGCTAGATTAATTTAAGGTGTCTGGTCGGCATGGACGATTTGGACTAAAGGGTCTGTTTCCGTGCTGTATATCTTATTGACTCTATGACTCCACCATCTGCAGGTGGTGCTTGGAAGTAGGGGGAGCCACAGAAATTGGATCAAGGCACCAATGTGCAATCAGTAACTTGCACCTTTTGTCCAAGAGCACTTCTGCTGTCTGGAGGTTGTCATTACAATGTGACATGTTGACATAAATGTGGACGCAGAAAGTTTCAATGGAAAATGTACATCCAGAACTTAACGCAGACATTAGATTTCTAAACTAGTATAGAGATACTTCATCATATATCATTGTTATTATATAGGTTCAGTGTATAAGAAATACAAATGGAATTGCCTGCCATATTTCCCATATATCAACAGTAACTAGATTTTGGAGGTAATTGAGTGGCTATGAAATCTTTTGGGACATCCTGGCAATATTAAAGTCATTATTGAATTAGTTACTTTCTTAACTTCTTTTCTCTCTTCATTTCATTCAAGCAGATGAGTGGGACCAGCTGGATTGACCCAACTGACACCAGCAAACAATGACAGTACGATAGTGAAAGTCCGACCATAGTGAACAATAATCTCACTGGGATGAGTGTGAGCTGCAGATAGAGACAGAGCATTTGATGTGTGATCTTGGTCACATGTTCGTGATTTATTCAGGAAGGTAACCCTTGAGGATTAAGGGTTTTTTTGGGGGGGGTGGGGAGTGGGAGGGTGGTGGCTGGACATGTGCTACCTCTGGCAATGGACCCCCAGGGAGCAGCTTTTGTTGGATTTGTCAGTTTGTCAGCTAAGACCACTCAGCATTAGCAATCAGGATCAGAAATGTAAAATTCTGTCCATAGATCCTTTCTGAGGCCAGGAGATAGTGTAGACAATCAGAAACCCTAAAAATTCCCATCAATAAAGTATCCCTAGATGATAAATCGACACCCCGTCCCCCAAGTGACCATAAACCCTTACTCTGACACCCTGTCCGCTCTCCCAGTTTATGTAACCAGGTCAATGGAATAGACCAAGGAATGGGTGTAGATTTGTGAATGGAAATACTGCTAGGTCAAACCATACAAAAGTCAGACCTTGGGCTGAAATGCCTGAATTTCCTTCAACAATGGGTCATAGGAGCAGGAGTGGGCTATTTAGCCCATCAGGCCTGCCCTATCATTCAATACCATCATAACTGATCAATCACATTGAAGCCTTTCACTCACCCCATCCCATTACCCTGTACACCACAAGAAATCCATCAAACGCTCCCTTAAACATCCTCAAAGGCTGACCTCCCACAGCCCTCTGTGGTAGAGAATTCTGAAGGTTCACAAAATCCAAGGAAAAGTCTTTCGATTCATCTCAGACCTAAGTAGCATCCCCTTATTTTTGTGTAATGTCCCTGATTCTAGGCTACTGAGCACAGGCAAAGATCGAATCAAGGCAAAATACTGTGGATGCCGGAAATTTGAAACAAGCACAGAGAACGCTGGAGAAACTCAGCAGGTCTGGCAGCCTCTGTGGAGAGAGAAGCAGAGTTAACATTTTGAGATCAATATAACGCCTCAGCTGAACATCTTACCTGCTTCTACCCTGTCCTTCCATTTATGTTTCAACAAGATCACCTCTCATTACTCTCTGCCACCAGGGCTAATTGTCACATCTCAATCCTGATGCTTGGCCCTTGTGCAAATTCAAGGCCTTGCAATGTTCACTGCACTTCATTTGTTAGCTACTGGCAGTGCTGCATTTCCTACTCTTCAGAATGAATGTGACCTTTATCTCTTGAATAAATATCTCTTGTTGTGATTGTAATGAGGTCAGCCAGGTGGATCCTATAGAATATGAGATCCCTGGCTGACAGATATCAACAGGAGTGTCAGAGATTCTGCTCACTCTGAGAGCTGGCTCTGAGGGAGCGGGATCAGTGTCAAGGACTCTCCACGTGTAAATAAAAGGTGACTTGGTGATGGGATACTGGCCTCTGTGAAGTTATTTCATCTCTGTCATCGTTATCTACCTTCAAGGATTCAGCCAGACGAGCTCAGCTGTTTTCGATAATTTTCTGTGTTATAGCAGTGTATGCAGACTGGGCCAGCTTTCAGAAAAGATGCCTCTATCTGCACGAATCTCATCAATTACCTCACAGTGACCATCACTGGCTGCTCTTTCAATCAGCTCTTCGGTGAACAAGCCTGCAAATTGAAATTTAATGAAACTCTGATTGTGGGAGAACTCTCAATTAAAGAGGCACTGGAGACTGGAGAGAGGACGTTACCGTGTCCCTAAGGCCTGGGGCTGACTCGAGATGGATGGTGACAGCTGTCACATCTGAGATAAAATGTTTCGTATCCACAAGGTGCTTTGAGGAAAGTTATAATATGAAGCAAAGGACTGGCTTAGACTATTGGGAATCACCTGACACATTGCGAAGCTCAGCATGTACCTGAACTGAAAATCAATTTGTAACATGGTGTGATCACAGAAGGAACTATTTAGGTTTCACAGTCGTTCTCAGATATAAGCATCGCTGGCTAGGCACTGTTTTACCAGAGGAGGGGGTAAGCCACTACAACTGGGTGACGTACTCAGCTATTTCACAGGACACTCAGGAGTCAAACACATCACTGGGAGTCTGCAGTCACATGGCAGCCCAGGAGATGTGTTCCCACAGGAGCCAGGCTTCCAATGAAACAGACCAGCTATTACAATAATCCAGTAATTTCACAATCGCCAAGATTAGAAAATAGAGCATAGAACAGTACAGCACAGGAACGGGCCGTTCGGCCCACGATGTTGTGCCGAAAATGACACCAAATTAAATTAACACCTTCTGCCTGCCCTTGGCCCATATCCCTCCATTCCTTACATATTCTTGTGCATCTCTAAAAGTCCCTTAAACGACCCTATCATATCTGCCCCCAGCCCCCACCCCCACCTCCGGCAGCGCACTCCCGACTCCTACCGCACTCTGTGTAAAAAAACTTGCTCCTCACATATCCTTTGAACCATCCCCTTTTGACCTAAAATGCATGCCCCCTGGTTTAGCTTCTTGCTCCAGATTTGTTGAAATTAAATTCCTCTAGTAGATTTGAACCTGCCCTGCCAGAGCGTTAGACCAGATCTCTGCGCTGCTAGCCCAGTAACATGACCACAAGGCCCTTCCTTACTGTTTCTTTCCTTGTGGATCCGACTTCAAAAGCTTAAAACCAACCCCAACTTCTTCCCCTTTTTTTGGGTTTAATCAATGATAAGGAGCCAGAGTCTATCAGCCTCTCTCTGTTTCTCGATTAAAGAGGGACAACTGGTTACATGATGCGTGAGGGTAAACATTCCCCAAGTGTTGGTTGAGGGGGGTTAGGCAGATCCCCCATGCATTGCTATATTCAGTGCAGGAATTAATCCCACAATCTAGTCGCTGAGCTGGCTGAGCTAACCCACACACAAGCAACAACAAATACCTCTTTCTATTTCCCTGAGTGTGAATCCTCTCTCCCCAAACTGCAGCATTGCCATCGTCATTCCTCAAGAATGGAACTCTTTGAAAATCATCTGTGAGAGCCCTGACTATGTTAAGCCGGCTCACGCAGCGGATCAGTCCTGGAGCTTTCCTGATTAGCACAGCCTATCATACTAAAAAAACTTCACGTTCCTCTCACCGCGTCCCATTGAGCTGTACCAGACAGCAGCAGCACTGACTTACAGCAAATAACACAGTGTGGAGCTGGAGGACCACAGCAGGCCAGGCAGCATCATAGGGGCAGGAAAGCTGATGTTTCTGAAGAAGGGTCCTGACCCGAAACGTCAAGCTTTCCTGCTCCTCTGATGCTGCCTGGCCTGCTGTGGTCCTCCAGCTCCACACTGTGTTATCTCAGATTCTCCAGCATCTGCAGTTCTTACTATCTCTGACTGACTTACGGCAGTTAGATTCAATTATTATGCTGAAATTGGAAATCAACTCGGCTTTTTATTCCACAATGTCCTGTTATTGACCGCCAGTGTCTGGAACCCAAGGTTCCTGGGAGCTGACAGAGATTTCCAGCATCTATAAATCTTACACATTATGAAGAAGTATAACTGATCATTTCGCCTGGTCTGGGACCCATGAGAAGTGGAAGAGAAGAGAAAATAAGAGTTTAACATGTATACGAATGTCCTGCCTCGTACACTTGATCACATCCATTGAACTAGGTGGCAATGAAGTGCCCTGTGATGTCTCCCAATTGTTTCTGAACGTTGGGGTGGGGCAGAGCTTTCCCTAGGCCACATTATCCCTGTTTCTCTTCCCGAAGGAGCTGCCTGACCCGCTGAGCACCCCCAGCATCTTCTGTTTTTCTTTCAGATTTCCAATTGGCTGCAGGATTTTGTGTTTGTATTTGTGTTAATCTCAGGGAGAGATTGACCCCAGCAGTGACCTTTGTAACCTCTGGGTTTGACCCTGTACCAAAACTATAAGAGCATTGATGGGGCTGGGGGTCAAAGAGGCCCAGATTAGAGACTGAAATGTAAATTGATGGGAACAGCAAGATGGTAAACTGTTTCTCTCACCTGTTGTTGCTTCAATGCTTCAAAGCAATGCGAGGTTTTCGGAGATGGAGCAGCATGGCAAATACAAAGAACAACCTTGTCCAACCCTGTCTCTTCCCTCCCATATACCTCCCCCAATTCCTGTTCCGTAATTACTGTCTCTGGCCTGAGCTTACATTTGACAGGTTATGGTCAGGGTAAAGGTCACAGGCAGGGCCAGGGTTAGGGTTAGGGTTAGGGTTAAGGCAGGGCCAGTGTTAGGGTTAGGGTTAGGGTTAGGGTTAGGGTTAAGGCAGGGTCAGGGTTAGGGTTAGGGTCAGGGTCACAGGCAGGGTCAGGGTTAAGATTAGGGTAAGGGTCACAGGCAGAATAAAGGTTAGTGTTAAGGCAGCTTTAAGGTTAGGTTTAGAGTAAGGGTCACAGGCAGGGTCAGGGTTAGGGTTAGGGTTAAGGCAGGGTTAGGGTTAAGGTTAGAGTAAGGGTCTGGGTTAGGGTTAAGGCAGTGTTAGGGTTAGGGATAGGTTTAGGGTCATTGGCAGGGTCAGGGTTAGGGTTAGGGTAAGGATCACAGGCAGGGTCAGGGTTAGGGTTAGGGTTAGGGTTAGGGATAGGGTCAACAGGCAGGGCCAGGGTTAGGAATAGGGTGAGGGTCACAGGCAGGGTCAGGGTCAGGGTTAGGGTTATGGTTAGGGTCAGGGTTAGGGTTAGGGTTAGGGTTACAGGCAGGGTCAGGATTAGGGTTAGGGTAAGGGTCACAGGCAGGGTCAGGGTTAGGGTTAGGGTTGGGCTTAAGGCAGGGTCAGGGTCAGGGTCAGGGTTAGGATTAGGTTCAGCAGGCAGGGTCAGGGTTAGGGTTTGGGTTAGGGTCACAGGCAGGGTCAGGGTTAGGGTTGGGGTTAAGGCAGGGTCAGGGTCAGGGTTAGGGTCACAGGCAGGGTCAGGGTCAGGGTTAGGGTTAGGGTTAGGGTGACAGGCAGAGTCAGGGTCAGGGTCAGGGCTGGGGTTAGGGTCACAGGCAGGGTCAGGATTAGGGTGAGGGCTAGGTTTAGGGTTAAGGCAGGGTTAGGGTTAGGGATAGGTTTAGGATCAAAGGCAGATTCAGGGTTAGGGTTAAGGCAGGATTAGGGTGACAGGCAGGGTCAGGGTCAGAGTCAGGGCTGGGGTTAGGTCAGCAGGCAGGGTCAGCGTTAGCGTTAGGGTCACAGACAGGGTCAGTGTTAAGGTTAGGGTTGGGGTTAAGGGAGGGTCAGGGTTAGGGTTAGGGTAAGGGTCACTGGCAGGGTCAGGGTTAGAGTTCGAATAAGGGTCACAGGCAAGGTCAGGGTTAGGGTCAAGGCAGGGTCAGGGTTAGAGTTAGGGATAGGGTCACAGACAGGGTCAGGGTTAGGGTTAGGATTAGGGTTAGGGTCACAGGCAAGTTTGGGGTTCGGGTTAGTGTTAGGATCAGGGCTATGGTTAGGGTTAAGGTTAGTGTTGGCATTAGTGTTAGAGCCAGGGCCAGGTTCAGGGTTAGGGTAAGGGTTATGGTTAGTTTCACGTTCGAGGTTAGGGTTAATCTTACAGGCGTCCCAAACCCTTGTCCCCCATTCCCAGCGACAAACCCCAGGACTGGAGATTCTCATTAGGAACCAGCCTTTCTTCATCCAATCCAGGGAAATTGGGATCAGTTCCATGCTGACAGATGGAACAGCCGTAATCAGTTCACTCAGCTTGCAAAACTAGCTCATGTGCTCATGTGTGGAGCTCAGTGGATAGTTGAGTGCAGAGTGTTGGGGGATAGGATTAATAGAGAGACGCCATTACCTTTGCTGGGGGATTTCCAGAACTTTACAAATAGAGCCAGCCCATTCAGGGGTATAACCAGGACCCCCCTGCACACGATGAGGGAGTTGGAATTCTGTATAACCCAGTTAGTAGCCAAAAGGGTTAATTGACATCACAAGATATCTCCAACCATCAGGATATAAAAACCTGCTCTGGGAGAAGCTAACTGATGCTCAAGTACCTTTCCAGTTAAGTGCTAAGTCCATGCACACAGTGATGTGTATTCACTCTCACATATAGCCTGAGGTCTCTCAGACACTGTCATGAATCTCAAATATAATGTGACTAGATACTCAGTGATATAATGAACTTATCATGTTTACAAAGACTAAATGCTACTTTTGCAGAAGACTTCATGTAGAACTTCATCCTGCATCACTTGGTCTCAATAATTTGGATTAATTAGTGGCAGGGAATCTACCCAAGATACTTCCATTCTTCCCAGTGGATATGACAACAGCATATACTGCCTCACAGCTTTCTCCATTTCATCACAGATTCCAAAACGACAATGCCGTCCCAAAAAGCAGTTCAGGTTGGGGATCAAAGGATATTCTGAGTTAGATTGCTTTTATTTTGATAAAGGGATTACAGGATTAAGAATCCCAACAGGGAAAGGTATGAACCAGCTGCGATAGATCAGGTTTGAGGGGCCAAATAGACTGCACTTGTTCCTGCGTTCCAAGCACTGTATTCGCTCAGTACAACATTCAGACTCAACTCTCTGAACATGAAAAATAAACCACAGTATTTTACATCGGCTACTATTCCCTCAGCTCAGTCTCTCCACAGAATCCATACTCTCCACGGACTCTCCCCCAGACACCATCCACACTCTCCACGGACTCTCCCCCAGACACCATCCACACTCTCCACGGACTCTCCCCCAGACACCATCTACACTCTTCCCCTGACACCATCCCCAATCTCCCCTAGACACCATCCACACTCCCCACAGATTCTCCCCCAGACAGCATCCACACTTTCCACGGACTCTCCCCCAGACACCATCCACATTCTCACGGACTCTCCTTCAGACACCATGCACACTCTCCACCTACTCTCCCCCAGACACCATTCCCACTTTCGCTGCGTTCTATCCCTGACACCCTCCACATCCTCCCTGGACACTCACACCAAACAGCATCCACTCTTTCTCTGGACTCTCCACATACTTCGCCAGATTCTGCCAAAACTCCCTACTCCCACTCCCCAAACCCCAAACCCACCATACAATCTCCCTTGATTCTCCCAGTGTCCCCACTGATTATCTCTGGACTCTCCCTTTGGGCTCCACCCATGGACTGCTCCCTGACTACCCCAGGTTCTGCATCGACATCCCTCAAATTCCCAACAGGTTCTCCCTAGACTCTGCAATGACTCTCCCTAGACACCAGTGCACCTCCCAACAACCCTCAGGCCGGGTGGACAGTATACATTGTGCCCTCTGCCATTGTGTATGTAGGAGTTGTGTGGGATGCATCTTCACACAACAGGTCAATGTTGAGAGTTGGGTTCTCTTCCAGTCTGGAGGTATATGGGAACATACAGAGAGCGTGTTACTCAAACTAAGCACAGTCCTAAAATCAGAAGGAGCCTGCAGTAAGCCCAGATTCATAGAATCGCTACAGTGTGGAAGCAGGACATTCAGCCCATCGAGTCCAATACAACCCTCCAAAGAGTATCCCACCCAGAAACACGCCTTACTATATCCCTGCATTTCCCATCCAACACACTAGAGGCAACTTTGCATGTCCAATTCACCTAACCTGCACATCTTTGTACTGTGGGAATGAACCAGAGCAAACCCACACAGACACGGGGAGAATGTGCAAACTCCACACAGACAGTCGCCCAAGGCTGGAACTGAACCCACGTCCCTGGCGCTGTGAGGCTAACCACCGAGCCACTGTGCTACCCCCAGATTGTCAGTGACGCTCTGAACAAGCAGGCCATTGACACCCACCCCTTTTCACCAAACCTCTCCTGGAGGCTGCATCAAGAGGCAATCGATCTGGCCATTGGATACCTGAGGCCTAGGGGAATCTGAGTCCCAGTTACACCAGATGAGGGTCAAAATCACCTCAGAACCTCTGAATATTGACCCTTTACAGTTAATCCTCATGTAGTTGAGTCAATGGCATGGAGACAAACAGTAGAAGGAACTCCCACAAACAACAACCAGATGAAAAGTCAGTAATTTTGGGCAATGGTTTGAAGAAGAGTGTGGCCAGGAGCCCTCGGATACGTCCTACTTCTCTATCAGAGTGAAAAGTGTTGCCTCGTGTTTAGATACCAGTTGGCTTCAGTACAACTCAATATTCATCATTTCAATGTGGTGAATTTCCCGATAAGAACTGAAAGAACAGCAGATGCTGTAAATCAGAAACAAAAACAGAAATTGCTGGAAAAGCTCAGCAGTTCTGGCAGCATCTGTGAAGAGAAATCAGAGTTAATGTTTCGGGTCGAGTGACCCTTCCTCAGAACACCCAGAAACGTTAATTCTGGTTTCTTTCTACAGATGTTGCCAGACCTGCTGAACTTTTCCAGCAACTTCTGTCTTTGTCTTGATTTTCCTGAACAAGGAAAGCCTGGACAAGCAGACTTCAATTCCAAACAGAATTCTGAGGCCTCAACTAAAATTTAATGTTCTTTGGAACAGCACCAGCGCTGAGATAAACCAAAATCTGGCATGTGGAATAGAACGAGAGGGAGGTCGGGTGTAAGGAATGTTAGTATCGCTCTATAATGCAGTGACACATTATTATTACTGCAGGCTTCATCATTAATTAGTTCGATTTATTAGATTTTAATTAATTAGACAAAACCGTAACATTTTAATAACCATTTGCAACAGTTCACGGTAACCACTCTGTAATTTAAATTGGTTAGTTCATTTTTTAATTGTTCCCATGCACTCTGGGCCATATCAGAATAAACCCATTGAGTGAGATTTCACTTCCCAGCTGTCCTGTTACACCGTCAAGGATAATCAAATTAATCGCAAAGCAGACCACCTCATCTGGTGTTGCTCAGAGGGAGGGTAGGCTCAGTCTCATATTCAGGTGAGGCAGGTCTTGTTTGGCAAGAATGTAATTGTACCGGAATACACAAGTTTCATCCACTTCCTGTTTCAAAATCACACAAATTCCAACTAATCGTCATTCTGTTCTTAATTTATAATTGACTTTTTCCATGTGAGCCCATCTCTCTGCAATTACATTCTGCTACCTACTGCGTCTCTGTGGCACCTCCTAGTGAACAGGCATAATTACAGCATTACATGTTGACACAGGCTGTTAGTGTCAGAGATTCAGGAATTTGTAAAGGGAAAAATTGACAGAAGGTGTGTGCAGAAATGAGACGGGGTCCAACACTGCTCTGTGGAACACGTTGAGGGAGGGTCATCATTAGTAAGGAGGAGACTTTAACTCCTGGATGCTTGAGAGCATTTTTTTTTATTAATTCAGAGAGCAGGATTTAACTGGCTAGGCCAGATTTTTTTGCCCAACCCTAGTTGCCCCTTGAGAGGGAGATCGCGAGCAGTTCTTGAACTGCTGCATTCTACATGCTGTAGGTAGACCATGCAATTTCATTCATTTGTGCCCTTCCAGCAGTTGATACAAATGAATAGCTTCCTATGGCATTACTGCAGTCTAATAAACATTGGCATTACTGCAGTGCAGGGTAACAAGGGCATTACTGCAGTGCAGTATAAAGCGGACATTACTGCAGTGCAGGGTAACAGGGGCATTACTGCAGTGCAGTGTAAAGCGGACATTACTGCAGTGCAGGGTAAAGAGAGCATTACTGCAGTGCAGGGTAACAGGGGCCTTACTGCAGTGCAGTGTAAAGCAGGCATTACTGCAGTGCAGGGTAACGGGACATTACTGCAGTGCAGTGTAAAGCGAGCATTACTGCAGTGCAGGGTAAAGAGGGCATTACTGCATTGCAGAGCAACAGGGGCATTGCTGCAGTGCAGAGTAACGGCGATATTAATGCAGTGCAGAGTAACACAGGCATTACTGCAATGCAGAGTAACACGGCATTACTGCTATGCAGGGTAACAGGAGTATTACTGCAGTGCGGGGTAACAGGGGCATTAATGCAATGCAGAGTAACAGAGGCATTACTGCAGTGCAGAGTAACACAGGCATTGCTGCAGTGCCGGGTAACATGGGCATCACTGCAGTGCAGGGTAACAGGGGCATTACTGCAGTGCAGAGTAACAGGGACACTACCACAGTGCAGGGTAACGGGGCATTACTGCAGTGCAGGGTAACAGGGGCATTGCTGCAGTGCAGGGCAACACAGGCATTACTGCAGTGCAGTGTAAAAGGGGCATTACTGCAATGCAGAGTAACAGGGACAGTAATAGTGCAGTGGCCATTCGAGTGCTAACGATATTGTTATGAGTCTGGAGTCACATGTAGTCCAAACTGGGTAAAGATGGCAGTTTCCTTCGCTAAGGGGTATTAGTGACTCAGATGGGTTTTTCCTGACATTCCACAATGGTTTAATGGTCATCATTCGACTCTTAATTCCAGCCTTTTGTTGAATTTAAACGCCGTCCTCTGGTATGTGAATGCTGTTCGCTGTTAAAATTCCCGCCAACATAATGATGACATAAAGATTCAATGGAAATTTCCGTTGGTGATATTTCCACATGCTTACATTGATCTATAAACATTACAAAACAATTTATTTCTCAGATTGCTTGTGTTGAAATTTTTTTGCTTCTGTTCTTAATCCAGCAGTTGCTAGGTGACTAGTAACAATAATTATGAACAAGTTAGATATTGGGCCATAACTGAGGGTCTAAAAAGGTGATAGAGATATTGTTGGTACTTTCAATTTTCCAAAATTCCCGTTTAGGTTGGAAGGTAGTGAATGTAAGTCCTTTAGTCAAAAAGGGAAGGAGACAGAAAAGCCATAGGTCAGAGAGATGGTAGGAACTGCTGATGCTGGAGATAACAAGGTGTGGAGCTGGATGAACACAGTAGGCCAAGCAGCATCAGAGGAGCAGGAAGGCTTGACGTTTCGGGCCTAGACCCTTCTTCAGAAAAATGCTATAGGTCAGTCAGTTTAATATCAGTCAGAGGAAAAGTGTTAGAAACCCTTATTGAAAAAAAATGTTATGATAGGGCACCCGGATGTGTTTAAGGGAATCAGGCAGAGTCTACATGGTTTTGTGAAAGGGAATCAAATAGCCAATTTATTGGAGTTCTTTAAGGAAGTAACACATACCATGGATAAAGGGGAATCAGCTAAGGTACTAGAGCATTTGATAAGCTGCCACATGGCGTAAGGGGTAACACGTTGGCGTAGATAGAAGATTAGATTGCTAACAGGAAACAGAGGGTAGGCATAAATGTTTGTTTCCACGGTGCTCAGATGTAATAATTGGTGTGCTACAAGGGCCATTGCTGGGACCCTAACTGTTTATAATTTATCTCAATAACCTGGATATCAGGATAGAAGGGATGGGTGCCAAATTTGCTGATTGCACAAGAGTGCAAAGGAAAGAAAGCTGTGAAGAAGACATCAGGTAGCTACAAGAAGATACAGATAAGTTTAAGTTAGTGGGCAAGGATCTGGCAAATGGAGTATCATGTGGGAATATGTGAAAATATGGGGGATGCAATGGTCTTGTGGTATTATTACTGAGTTGTTAATCCAGAGAACCAGGGACCTGGATTTGAATCCTGCTGTGGCAGGTGGTGGAATTTGTGCTCAACAGAAACTTGGAATTAAAAGTTTAATTATCATGAAGCTGTTAGGGGAAAACCCATCTGGTTTACTCATGTCCTTTATGGAAGGAAAATAGCATCTTTACCTGGTCAGGCCTACACATGACTCCAGACTCACCACAATATGGTTGACTCTTAACTACCTCCTGGGATAGGCAATAAATGCTGGCCTAGTCCATGAAATCCTCATCCCATGGATCAATGACAGAAAAATGTCCATTCTGTTAGGAAGAATAAAAAAGTGGCATATTATCTAAATGGCGAGAGATGGCGGAGCTCTGAGCTGCAGAGGGATCTGGGTGTCTGAGTGCATGAATCACAGAATGTTAGTGCACAGGCACAGCAAGTAATCAGGAAAGCTCATAGAATATTATTTAATGAAAGGAGAATTAAAAATAAAAATTGGGAGGTTATGCTTCAGTTATACAGGGCACCATTGAGACCACATTTGGAGCACTGTGGTCAGCTTATTTAAGGAAGAATGTAAATGTGTTGGAGGCAGTTTAAAAAGAAGTGTCTTGGACTAATACCTCAAATGGATAGGTTGTCTTATAGAAAGGTTGGCTTATGTCTGCTGATGTTTGGATGAGTTGGAGGAAAGTAGCTTGAATCAGAGAAGATCCAGAGGGATTTTGACGGGATGGATGTGGAGAGAATGCTGAAGAATATGGAGCTAAGCTTCTCTGTTTTTAAAAAAAATCAGAGAAGAGGTGATGGGAGCAGACACTTGGAACATTTTTAAAGGAGAGATGAATAGATTCTCATTAAGAAAGAGGGTGAAAGGTTATCAGGTGTAGATAGAGACGTGGATTTGAGGTTACAATCAGATCAGCTGTGACCTTATTGAACAGGCATGAGGGGCTGAATCGCCTTTTGCTGCTCACTGTTAATCTATCAAATGCAGCAGTGACTAAAACGGGAAACCATAGATCCAGCAAAATAAATCCAGTCAGGAATTCAGGAGAAATCTCTTTCCCCAGAGAGCAGAAGAACTTGGAACTTGACACAGACTGAGGGCTCAAGGTCAGTAGTGTTGGTACATTGAAGTGGCAAAGTTCCGGAAACACACGAGGGTGAAAGGAGTCAAAGGCGATGGCTAAAGGGGTAGACCATGGGGGCTTAGGAGGAAGCTTGTACAGAGCAGCATCACCAACATGGAGCTGATGGGCCAAATGGTCTCTTTCTGTGCTAGAAATTTTAACTAATCCTGTAAAACGGCTCCACAAAGCACGCTATTTCACAGCTTGTTGCTCAGGCTCTCTGAGCTGAGGACCACAGCAGTTAGAAAAGCTCTATGGAGTTCAGGAAAATCTCTTCTATTTGCATCAAGTCAGTTTCGAGAGTACACAGTGTAAAGGTTAGCTTCTGTGACAGAAAGGTGAGCCTGCAGCTGATGATTTTATACACTCTGCAACAGTGACACCTTCCAGTCATCCTTGGGTTAGCCCTTGACTACTGAAGCTGCAAAACCTAGGTGTACAAACGTAGAAATTAGGAGCAGCAGCAGACCATTCGGCCCCTCGAAACTGCTCCACTGTTCAATAAAATCACAGCTGATTTGGTTTTGTTTCTGGCTCTACGTCCCCAACTGTCCCCTATAACCTTCAATGCCCCAGCCTGATAACAATCTATTCACATCCAGCTTAAAAATATTCAATTACCCACCTCCACCAACTTCTGAGGTGGAGAATTCCAAAGTCACACAACCCTCTGAGAGAAAATAAAGGAATTGCTGGAGAAATTCAGCAGATCTGACAGCATCTGTGGAGAGAGAAACACAGTTAACATTTCATGTCTGGTATGATTTCATCAGAACAGTGCCACGAGAGGTCTGTGTTCAGGATTGTCACAAGATTCAAAAGATTAACTCTCACTCTGATATCACATTACAGAAGTGGAAGTCCTGGAGGTCTTAAAATATGCAAAGGATAGATCCCTGGGGTCTGATCAAATGTATCTCAGGACATTGTGGGAAGCTAGGGAAGAAATCGCTGAGTCCCTAGCAGAAATATTTGTAACATTTACAGCCACAGGTGAGGTACCAGAAGTCTGGAGGGTAACTAACGTTAAGCCATTATCTCAGAAAGGCTGTGAGGAACTACAGACCTGAAATGATACAACAAGGAGCATATTTAAGTCAGTAATTCATTTTCTGTTCAATCCCCAGTTTTGGAAACTCGAAAAGTCTGAAAAGTTTGAAAAATCAGTATAAAAATTTGCATCCCAGGGTGTTGTGGAAAGAAAGGAAGAAATTGCTGGGTCCCTAGCAGAGATAATTGTATTATCTATAGTTACAGGTGGGGTACTGCAGGTCTGGAGGGTAACTAATGCTGTGCCTTCATTGAAGAAAGGCTGCAAGGAGAAGCCTGGGAAATACAGACCAGTGAGTCTGATGTCAGTGACGAGTAAGCTGTTGGGGGGGATTCTGAGAGACAGGATTTACTTGCATTTGGAGAGGCAAGGACTGATTAAGGATTATCGGTATGGCTTTGTGCGTGGGAAATCGTGTCTCACTCACATGATTGAGTTTTTTGAGCATGTGACCAAGAAGGTAGATGAGGGCAGAGCAGTAGATGATGTCTTCATGGACTTTAGCAAAGCCTTTGACAGGGTTCCACATGGTAGCCTGGTTAGTAAAGTTAGATCAGATGGGATCCAAGGGGAGCTAAACAATTGGACACAAAATTGGATTGACAGTGGGAGACAGAGGGTGGTGATAGAGAATTATCGTTCCCTAGAGGCCACATTCTTTCCCTAGTTGGTCTCTGAACCTTAATGCCCTTCGGCAGCTCATACTCCCCTTTGAGATTTTGTTGCCATCACTCTGAGATTTCCTTGACTCTGGCACCAGGGGCTCAACACATCAGTTTCGCTCAGAACCACATAAACACCTGTCTATGCCCCTGACTGGAGAGTACCCTGTCACAAATGCTTGCATAAGCCTTGACAAACCCCGCATAACAGATAGTTCAATCGAGGTGCCCAAATACCACTGCTATTTTCCTCTGAGAGGCCACTCACCCCCATCCCAAAACAGGATCCAAAAGGGTATATTTGCTTGAGAGAGGGGTAGCCACAGGAGACTCCTCCACTACCTGCCTACCTCTCTTGACAATTATTCATCCACTTGACTGTACTTATGGTGTGACCATCTTTCTGAACCTGCTATCCATCACACTCTGTGCCTCCTGTGTGCCTCTCAGTGACTCTAGCCATGCTCTTCCCCCACAGAGACTGTGCAATACAAGCCTGCCTTTCTGCAAGGTCACTCAGCAATGAGTCTTCACAGTGAGCTTCAGAAAATGATTCAAGTGCTTGGTCCTTCGCAATCTAAACAATACACATATGCACAGGAGTCAATCCTGACCACAGTGGCTAATATAGATTTCTCACAGTGCAAGGTAACAGGGCCATTACTGCAGTGCAGGGTCATATTGTGCGTTCACTCTATGTCACCCTCTAACATTCAGATGTTTAAGACAATGTTCATGCCACTTACTTGTTCAGCTCATGTCTGTCTGTCTCCTGCTGGGACTTTTTCTGATTTGTATTCAATCACAGGCAACAAGACTGAAGTCAGAAATTGGATAGAACACTGTCATCGAAATCAATTATCTCTCCAGGACATGTGCAGGCCATATGTCCCCCTCTCCAGGGTCTCCACAACAGAATCTCGGCTGGGATTCACAGGATTGTACTATCACACACTCCCATGCTCCCCAAGGACACCCCGAGACCTCACCCAGTCGTTCTCTCCCAGGAACTGTAACCTTTGTTCTCTTCTTCAGCACTGTCATGAAGAAAAGCCCATTTGGAGCTCAAGAGCCTGGAGACATGCAGTGTGACCTCAGAACCAGTCAGTACCCCAGAACAGACACACTGACAGTGTGAACCCCAAGACCAGACAGAATCCTGAGATTACACATACTGATAGTGAACCCCAAAACCAGGTGTTACCCCAGACCAGACACTGACAGTGTGAACCCTAAAACCAGACAGCACCCTGAGACCATGTACCTTGATAGTGAACCCCAAAACCAGGCATTACCCCAGACCAGACACTGACAGTGAACCGCAGAACCAGACCCAAAAGTCTGGTCTTGATGTAAATCTGAACAAGGAGAGGGGAGCTCCACACAGTTCCTCATCCAGATTGGGTCTAAAACTGCAAGAGGGTGATTTCCTTGGAGACAATTGAACTCCTGCATTAACCTTTCAGATCCTTTCAGTTAATTTGTCAAGCACATCACAGCAAATACAGCTGAGATTGAATTCACAGGGACTGCTGATTTGGTTAATCCATTGCTTGACACCACCAAAGCCCTTATATTGTGACTGACGAAACAGCTTTGAGAAAATTAAATTATTCCCATCACGGACTTTCCTTAAAAGATGCTGCAACATTGATTTTGTGTCATTTCCACTTCATAGCAAGGTAAAAACTGCTCTCGCTCCTAACTCCCACCAGCTTTAATTTGCCGTTCATCACAATTAATGTCCTTTGGATCATGTTGACAAATCATTTAAATAACGTAAATGTTTAAAAGAAAGGCTGAGGGTTCATACAAAGACTTTAAAAACATCACATTTTCAATCTCAAACATAAAACTGACCATGAAGCTATTGAAATGTAGTCTTAAGAAATTCTTCAGAGTTGTCAAAGTACTTAGGGCATCATGTAAAATTAATGACTTGTTAAACTTGGCTTTTCTGCAGCCATTTACTGCACAATATACAACAAAACACATGCCACGGAAAACAGTTGCAGTGTGTTCCTGTCAGATGCACGAGCTTCTGATGAGATTTTAAACCTGTGCTCCCTCTGAAGTGGATTTGTGATACCCTACAATACCAAATTGAAGAGCTGGGGCTTATTTCCGGCCAATATTTGTCCCTCAACCAATTTCACCAAAACACATTATCAGGTCATTATCATTTTTCCTCCCTTTTTAAAATTTATTCGGGGACCCTGGCCAATCCACCATTTATTGTCAGTGAGGAGTGAGGGGGATCTCTTCTTGAGCTTCTGCGGTCCTTTTGATGCAAGGAGACCCAAAGCCCTGCCAGGGAGGTTTTTACAGGATTTCCCACAGTGAAGCAATGGCGATACATTTCTAAGTCAGGATGGTGAGTGTCTCGGAGGGGAACTTACAGGGGTTGGTGTTCCCATGTACCTGCTGCCCTTGTCCTTCGAGATGGAAGTGGTTGTGGATTTGGGAGGTGCTGTCTGAGGATCTTTAGTGAACTTCTGCAGAGCATCTTGTAGATGATACACACTGCTGCGACTGAGCGTCGGTGGGGGAGGGAGTGGGATGTTTGTGGATGTGGTGCTAATCAAGCGGGGGCTGCTTTGTCCTGGATGGTGTCAAGCTTCTTGAGTGTTGTTGGGGCTGCCCCCATCCAGGTCAAGTGGGGAATATTCCATCCCACTCCTGACTTGTACCTAGTAGATGGTGGGACAGACTTTGGGGAGTAAGGAGGTGAGTTACTCCCTGCAGGATTGCCAACCTATGACCTGTTCTTGTAGCCACTGTGTCCATCACCCTGACCAATGGTCCTTAGGACCAAAGTCATAGCAGTCCTTGAGCCCAGACCAGGAGGCACCCAGCTGGAGGGTGGAACCACAGGCCTCCCTCTACTCAGGACACTCCAGAGGGGCCTACCCTTCAATCTTTGCAAGTTCAATCTGAGGAGAGCCAACTTGACTTTGGCAAGAGCAGCCTCAACAAGTCTGGCACATCCAGACACCAGTGCCTCCTGGGGGCCATACAGTCAATCCTCCAGGAAGTTAAAAGGCTCCTCTACAAGGATCCCACGCAGCCTCCACAACAGCTGTGGAACCAGGGAGTATACTGAGGGGTGGTGGGAGGGGGAGAGAGAGAGAGAGAGAGAGAGATGAGAACCCATTGAGGCTTCTTTGGTGACATGGGTGAACAAGGCACAAGGGTACGTCGGTCCGAGTTTCTGGATAAATGGTCTTGATTTTATGCAGTTGTGAGTCTCTCTGTGTTGGCACTGAATTCACCTTCACACCATCCAGCAATTCTTTCATGTCCCAGCTTTTCATGGACAGGTTTCCATGGATTGAGGTCTGTGCACTACCCGGACGCACGGGAAAACAACGTGTACACAAGAGTTTGGGTCATGGTGATACCTTTGTCCCACCTCACCTTACATCCCTCATATTTGAATTGAAACAAACATAAGGATGTCACGACTGTTCTGCAGTGGCTGAGCCAACAGTGGGGACTGCGGGGAGGGGGTGTGGTGGAGGGTTGCAACACCCAATAGGTGGGGAACGGACACCCTAAATGTTGGGGTGCTGTGCATTCCGTGAGCAATGCTCTTTCCCTCTGGAACATCAGTGATCAGTGTTAGCTGCTGCCCATAGGCCAGGACACTTACCTTGCCGGCTCCAAAAGTGCTCACAGCCTTTAGACACCTTGAGAAGCGTCACTGATGGAAGATGACAGCCAGTGCTCCTCTGCCAATAGCTTGCAGCCTCAACCTGAATATGCGCCCCCACCCCCACAAAAATTCACATCCCCTTCCTAATATCCCATCCTGTACACCCCAATGGTTTCCCATTGCCCCCTTCTCCCCACACATTGAAGCCAGTGTCTTTCTGAATCATTAGAATGGTACAGGACAAACATGAACCAGAAGAAAAAATTAAAACACCTTAGGTTTCTATAGCAGAGTGTGGATCCTTCTTCAGAGGGTCCCCACCCAAAACGTCAGCTTTCCTACTCCTCTGAGCTGCCTGGCCTGCTGTGTTCCTCCAGCTCCACTTTCTGACTCCAGCGTCTGCAGCTCCTGCTATCTGTTAGGTTTCTATGACTCTCATTACATCTCAGAGACAGGTAGCTGACCCAAATCAGCCTTTCCATCTCCATATTCGCAACACAGTTAAATTTAAACCTTCAAAGACCCTCCATAGTGACTCCAATAGTTCCTAACCAGACTTTGAATAAAAAATCCCAGATTTGATGAATAATTAACTCCAGGCATTAATTTTATATCTTAAACAAAAGACTGAGCAATTTATTAATTACACAATGACTTTGGCAGAACAACATTAAACAACAAGGTGATCTGATTAGTGTCCATGCCTTAAACCCGAAACATTTGTTTTCAAGCCCCATTCACACAAGCGACAGACAGACAGACACAGTTGAGGGATGAATAGAAGAAAATAACAAAAATGACCTGATCAATTAAATAGTTTTCACAATGCACACTTTCCAAGGCAGGGATGTGGACCCTTTGGTTGCTTTTCTGGAAACGTCTATCAGGGTGACCTTCTCAGTTCACTCAGGAACAAGGAGTAATATTTATAACACAGCGTTCTATTCCCTGGGCTTTTCAAAGCTGGTGTGGGGAGCTTTCAAATCTTTACACAGTGTTGTCAGCAATCAAACTTATCCCCTCCAGAAAACAAGGTTAATAAAAGAAACTCTGGTTCCACCCTCAGAGACTAACCTTCGCTTCCTGAGGTGATCATCATTCAATACCTACCATCTGCTTGAACATAGGCTGTCTTCCAGACTTTCCGGAACCAATCCCCAGATCTTGACCTCATTAATAGCCAACCTTTGCTATTGGTTTAAATACAATGCTCCTCCCTAGGGCTGCTGTGTCTTAGGAACACAGATAATCAATAATCAGCCTGAAACTGATCTCTGGACATTGCCCCACAAACAAACAGAAGCTTAAACAGAACTTGCTGGAAAATCTCAGCAGGCCTGGCAGCATCTGTGGAGAAAAATCGGAGTTTACATTTTGGATACAATGACCCTTCCTCAGAATACCATCTGCAGTTGGTTCAGTTTTTTCAAACAGAAGCTTGTTTGGTCTGTTCTTTTCCTTTTATCACAAGCTGTTTCTCAAAGTGCACAAGTCACTTTCAGCTCACAATCCCCAGTTTGCAGCTCCAAACTGAAATTGATGAAGAACAAGCGAACTCCAGACATGCAAGAGAATTTCTGGAAGCCTGGTTCTTAACACGGGACTCCAGTAACAAACACATAGAAATAGACCCCGTATACAGACCGCTGTTAAAACAACAGAACCGGAAACGACAAGACCATTACACCAGAGGATCATATAAGTCCAGAAGGAAGCAGAACGCCAATACTTCGATCAGAGGTCACGCCAATGATGTTACCTAGAAGGGTAACAAAATGTCTGCACGCCACAGACAACCGGCTCAGCAAGCTAAAGAACAAAATTGAAAATAATGAAAAATTAGCTAGAGAGCTCAAACACACTTTACAAAATTTCAGGCTGATTCAATGCTAGTGTCATTCTTCTGAAATGTAAACGCAAGGAGAAATATGTTAGCTTCAGAGGGAGCGCAAGATAAGTTTACCCGAATGCTAACAGAATTCCAAGGGCTAAATTGCAAGGGAGATTACACAAACCGAGTCTCAATTCTGGGGAATTTTGAAGACTGAGTGTGCTTTGATCTTGTTTTCAGGATAATTCAAGGAATATGTTGTCCTGAAAATGTTGCATGATCAATGACTGAGCTTCCATAGCCACCTGGGCCTGATATTTTTAGAGAAACACCATCCTCTGAGTGAAGACATTCCTTAAAAGACCTGCCGCTTAGCCTGAGATGATGTCCTCTGGTTCAGACTTACCAGCACAGGGGAACATCCCATTTACATTCATCCTGTCAAGGTCAGTCAAAGGATGAGAAACTATATCATCTCAATTTGAAATTTCTGACCTATCTTTACAGGGTGAATGTAGATGGGATGTTCCCCTTGGCTAGTAAGTCTGGAACCACAGAGTATCATCACAGGCTAAGTGGCAGGTCTTTTAAGACCAAGAGGAATAGGAATCTCGGGCCCAGAGGACTGTGAAAGTTCAATCATTGATCATGCAACATGTTCATGACAGGAATCGATGGCTTTCTCAATGCTAATGGTAGCAAGAGGTTTAGAGGTAGCACAGAAAAGAGCCATGATCTAGAGGACCAGAGCAGGCCAGAAGAGATGATTGGTCTAGTCCTGCCCTTACCTTCCTCTGAGATAGATAGACAAAGCCAACTCCTGACAAACTGAGAGTTCAGAAGACACATTTTGCAATACTGAAATCAAATTCTGCCATATGTTGTGGCTAAATGTGGATATTCAGATATTTCTGATGGTGATTCCCTGCTCCTATACAAGATGCACTGTTCATTGAATCCCTGCAGTGCAGATAGTAGCCATTCAGCCCATTGAGTCTACACTGACCCTCTTAAAAGCATCCCACCCGTACTACCCCTCCACCCTAGTATTTCCCACGGCTAATCCACTTAACCTAGTAATTTAGCATGGCCAAACCTCCTAAGCACATCTTTGGACTGTGTGAGGAAACCAGAGCGCCCGGAAAAACCCACGCAGATATGGGGAGAACATGCAAACTCCATACAGACTGTGGCTGGCACTGAACCAGTGTCCCCAGTGCTGTGAACTAGCAGAGTCAATCACTTGGCCACTATGCCACCAAGTTATCAAGGATGGAATTCAATTAGAAATCACTGATCTGGCATGACATTCCACTTTTTCCATCATCGGTATCACTGTAAAAACCCTGAAGAAAGTCACAGCTCATTGAAGGAGCTGTGATTGGGTCTTTAATAATCTACCACGTCATTTTTCTGTTTGTTTCTCCATGGGATGTGGGTGTCACTGGCAGGACCAGCATTTGTTGTCTATCCTAATTGCCCTTGAACTGATGACTTCCACAGCCATGTCGGAGTCGACCATGTCACTGTTGGTCTGGAGTCACGTGTAGGCCAGACCAGATAAGGATGGCAGATTTCCTTCCCTAAAGAACCAGACAATTGAGGATAGTGTAATGGTCACCATCATTGGATTAGTCAAAAGGAAAAAGGAATCATATGATAGGTCTAGGCAGCTACAAACTGATGAAGCTATTGAAAAGTATAGAGAAAGTAGAGAGGAACTTAAACATGGAATTGGGAAGGCTAAAAGGGGCCACGAAATGTCTTTAGCAAACAGGGTCAGGGAGAATCCCAAGACCTTTTTACGCATATGTTAGAAGAAAGAGAGTAGCAAGGGAAAGAGTAGGCCCACTCAAGGACAGAGGAGTGGAGCCACAGGAGGTGGGAGAGATCCTTAATAAGTACTTTGTATTGGTGTTCACCAAGGACAAGGACATGACTGATATTGAGGTCAGGGAGGAGTGTGTGAATACTCCACAGAATGTCAGTATATTAAAGGAGGAAGTTTTGGGTATCCTAAATTGCATTAAGGTAGGCAAGTCCCTAGGACCAGATGAGATCTATCTCATGTTAATGCAAGGGGCAAGGGAAGAAATAGCTGGGGCATTGGCAGATATTTTCACATCCTCTTTGACCACAGGCAAAGTTCCAGAGTGTTGGGGATTAGCCAATGTTATTCCCTTGTTTAAGAAAGGAAGCAGGGATAACCCAGGAAATTATAGGCAAGTGAGCCTGATGTCTGTGGTGGAGATGCTCTTAGAGAAGATACTGAGGGACAAGATATATGCACATTTGGAAGAAAATGTGACTTGGGCACAGAAATGGCAAATGGAGTTTAATCCAGACAAATGCAAGATGATGCATTTTGGGGGATCAAATTTGGGTGTGAATTATCTTGTAAATGGCAGAACCCTTAGGAACATTAACATACAGACTGATCTGGGATGCAGGTCTACAGTCCCCTAAAAGTGGTAACACAGGTGGCCAAGGTGATTAAGAAGGCATATGGCATGCTTGCCTTCATCATCCAGGGCATGGAGTACAAGAGTTGGCAAACCATGTTGCAGGATTGCAACAGCTTACACCTCACATCCTGGTGCACAGCTTTGAACTCAGCAGAGTATAAGTCTCTCAGCCTCTGTCAAAATAATGACAAGTGGGAGGTCTTAGCAATGCCACCTCCCAAAATGCTCTTATAAAGTTGTAGAGTCATACAGCACAGGGACAGACCCTTCTGTCCAACCAGTCCATGCCGAAACATATACCCAAACTAAACTAGGCCCCACCTGCCTGCTCCTGGCCCATATCCCTGCAAATCTTTCCTTTGCATGTCCTTATCCAAATATCTTTTAAACGTTGCAACTGGACCACCTATTTCCTGTGCAAGTTCATTCCACATGCAAATGGAACTTAATGGAGCATCTTCTGCAGGAAGGTAACTTGACGCTGCCTTCAGAAGCATTGACGAAGATTTGCAGGGGTATAAACCTTTACTGTGTGCAGGTCTGGACACCCTGCTATAGGAAGGATATTATTAAACTGGAGAGGGTCCAGAAAAGATTAACCAGGATGCTGCTGGGAAAGAAGGGTTTGAGTTATAGGGAGAGGTTGGATTGGCTGGGATTTTTTTCACTGGAGCATAGGAAGTTGAGGAATGATTTTCTAGAGGTTTATAAAATCATAAGGTGCATAGATAAGGTGAATAGCAATGGCCCCTAGGGTGATTGAGTTTCAAATTAGGGGGCATATTTTTAAGGTGAGAGGAGAAAGATGTAAAAGGGACATGAGGGGCAACATTTTCACTCAGAAGGTGGCGTGTGTGTGGATTGAACTTCCTGAGGATGTGATGGATGCAGGTGCAGTTACCTCATTGAAAAGACATTGGGATAGGTACATGAATAGGCAAGGTTTGGAGGGATATGGGCCAGGAGCAGGGAAGTGGAACTAATTTAGTTTGGGATCATGGTTGGCATGGACAATTTGGACCGATGGGTCTGTTTCCATGTTATATGACTCAATGTATAAACGACACTCTTGAGATGGTCCCTAGTCCAGCCCCACTCCGGGGCAGAGTCTGGGAGTGTTTCCGACATGCCAATGGTATTCTGCGTATATTAGCACAAGCTGGTGGCACATTCCTGCGAGCAATACAACAAGCAGATAACAGGCCACTTCCTGTGCGAAATTAATGACACAGCAGAAAGCGTCATTCCCACAAGCAATATTTAAGCCATTCGATACTCCAATTAACGTGGTAATTTAATATCAATGCAAAATGCCGGGACAATGACCAACCATTGCCTCAAGCAGTTTGAGAGTTCACTGGTGACAGTTATCTCTGGAATACACGTACAACACTAGTATTTTGTGTGATACAGAAAGTGAATTGAGTAATTTGACAAGCTTTTAAAGATCAGTCTATGTATCATTAAGATAATATTTTAATTCCATTTAAGTATTATCGAGTCATTGAGAGTGATTGAGTTTTTAAAAGACAGAAGAGGCCCTTTGGTCCATCATGTCCCTGCTGGTCATCAAACATCCATCTATTCTAATCCTATTTTTCAGTACTTGGCATGTAGCCTTGTATGTTAAGGTGTTTGAGGCATTTATCTAAACACTTCTTCACTGTTTAGGCAATCAGTTCCAGATGCCCACTACCCTCTGGGAGTCCAAAATGTTTTCCTCAAATCCCTCTAAACCTCCTGCACCTTACTGGTTATTGACCTGTCAACTGAGGGGAAAAGTTTCTCTCTACCCTGCCTATGCCCCTCAGAACTTTGTACACCTTAATCAGATCCCTTCACTTCAGCCTTCGCTGCTGTAAGAAAAACACCCCCAGCGCATTAACTAGTTTAACTCGAGTATTGTCTCTGCAATATTTCACCTGTCCAGTTTATGGGGCTCATTTAGAAAACCATTGTAATCCTACGACAAGGCATGGTCCTTCCACCTTCCACCAGAAAGAAGACTGCTTTCTTCCAGTCCTCAGTCCCCATGATTACACCAGGCAGAGTGGGATTATTTCCACTTCTATTCCAATGATCTCTTGGCTGTACAACTGCCCTTAGCCAAAACACAGTCCAATGCACTTCCCTCACTCACACCAAGTCCTGTTCACCCATCCCTTTGCCCTTTGTGCTCACTGTCTATGTTGACTCCAGAAATGGCAACACATCAATTTTAAACATCCCCTTGTCATGGACTAAACCAAATGTGATGCTGTAAATCAGTGGCCTCGCATTCAGCCATCTCTCAGTAAGCATCAGCACCTTCAGAGGAGGATGTTACATTGTATTATGACATAGTACTGCTGACCGATGGAGCACAATGTGGTCAAGTGTGAAATTGTCCATTTTGGCAGGAAGAATAAAAAAGTTGCATGTTATCCAAACGGTGGAGGGAGTGGAAAGCTCTGAGATGCAGAGGGATCTGGGTGTCCATGTGCATGAATCACAGAATGTTGGTGCACAGGTACAGCAAGTAATCAGGAAAGCACATAAAATGTTCTGTTTTATACAGAGGAGAATTAAATGCAAGAAGAGAGAGGTTATGCTTCCATTCTACAGAGAATTAGTGAGATTGTATCTGAAGTACCGGTCAGTGTACTTACAGAAGGTTGTTAATGCATTGGAAGCATTTCGGAGAAATCTTACCAGACTAATACAAGGAATGAGCAGGTTGCCTTATGAGGAAAGGCTAGACAAGCCAGACGTAGAGTTTAGAAGAGTTAGAGGTGAATGCATTGAAACAGATAAGATCCTGAGCAGGTATACATGAAAAAGGATAATTCATCTTGTGGGAGAATCTAGAACTAAGAGTCACTGTTTAGAAATAAGGGAGGGCCATTTAGCAGAGATGAGGAAACATCCTTTTTCTCACAGAGGGTTGTGAATCTTGGGAGCTCCTTCAACTAAAGGAATACCTTAAATATTTTTAAGGTAGCCATGATGTGGAGGCGCCGGTGTTAGACTGGAGTAGACAAGGTCAGAAGTCACTCAACACCAGGTTTCGGAGTGCTGCTCCTTCATCATGTAAAGGCTCCAAAAGCTTGTGTTTTCAAATAAACCTGTTGGACAATAATCTTGTGTTGTGTGACTTCTGGGTTTATTTGAAAACACAAGCTTTTGGAGCCTTTACATGATGAAGGA
>JAHRHZ010000001.1:1864609-1869609 GCA_024137785.1 Ginglymostoma cirratum
CACCTTTCCTGCTCCTCTGATGCTGCCTGGCCTGCTGTGCTCATCCAGGTCTACACCTTGTTATCTCAGGCTCCAGCATCTGCAGTTCCTACTACCCCACATAAAAACTATAAGTGTCCCTGGTCCTGTATAGCTTCTTCAATATCTAATTCCCTGATGTTGCTATCTATGCATCATACAGCCTGCCTGGCAATTGTTATTTTGAAGACAATTAAATATATTCTCACTGTCCATGACCAGGCACATTTCATGATCATTGGATAAATAATTCAATTATTTTCGGCAGAAAGACAGCAGCTTTTTTGCATTTTCACCTCAGCCCTTTCCTTTCCCGGTTCCTTGCTCCTGATGCAAGGTCCCGCTGTCTGTTGAGAAACATGATGTGGACGTTTCAGTGTTGGACAGGGGAAGACAAAGTCAGAGGTCGTGCAACACCAGGTTATGGACCAGCAGGTTCATTTGAAAGCACAAGCTTTTTGAGCGCTGCTCCTTTATCAGGTAAAGTCATGCCCTTGTGGGGGTTAAGTTGTCAGAGTAGAGGGTATTACTCTGAGATTGGGAGGACTGGCAGTCATTGTTGATTAATATCAGACATTGGAGAGTTCACAACACAATCCTATTCCATATTGAAGCTTGCCGGTGACACTGGGAATCAGAGGTAGGCAGAGTTGGACGAATGGACTCACTAACTGCACCACTGACAGCAGAAAGACTCACCCAGTAACCTGACCGCAAAGTGCTGGAAAGCAGAACCAGTGAGGCTAGAATGGGGCAGATGAGCCAAAAGGCCTCTTCTGTATGTTTCAATGATTCAATGATTCAATGACTATGTTTGATTGCAGAACTATTGTGTGGGAGTCAGACCAAACACAGATTCCAGGAGTGCCAGCTGCCTCCCTGTTTGGAAATGATGATTTAACACTCACATACCATTTCAAACTCACACGTAAGGACACGTCAGGAAGGAATACCTGCATTTATATAGCGTTTTTCACAAAGGATGAAGCATTTCAGCCAGAGGATCAGAGCTTTACAGGTGAGGCGTTGAATCAGTGCCACATGAAAACCTCGGGTGATGGGAAAAGGGGAGTGGAGCTGAGGTGGGGTACTGGTGGGATTCTGGATTGGGTTGGAGTTGATGTGGGTGATGGCCGGAGGGTCAACCAGGAAAGCATTGGAACAGTCGAATCTGGAGGTGACAAAGGACCTGGCTGAGGGTTTCAGCAGCAGAGTACTGAGACAGGACAGAAACAGGCAGTGAGGGCGAGCTGGTCATACACAATGTCTGTGCTGGCCAGAGTTCAGACTTGGAAGCCCAGTTCGGTTCTAGTTTGGGAAGCCCAGGGACAGCTGGCAAGGGGAGTAGGATGAGAGATGAGGGTGCCGGTGCCTGGGAGAAGCAAATGTATTGGTCCTCCCAACATTTGCAGTTTGATGAAGAAAGGGTTATGGACACAGAGCAGTAATATAGCATTGAGATAGAGGCCAGCTATAGCCATGTTGAATGGCAGAGTGGGCTCAATAGAATGAATGACTGACTCCTCCTCCTGGTTCCTATGTCTTTTACGCTTCTAAGCATCATTCAATTATTCTATTTCTCGTCAACCATTGCCACCTGTTCCTATTTCGGTTTTCTCTTCAGAAAGTCACCACTTTGCAATTAGGGTCAAACATCGCAGGATTAATGAATCAGAGATCAGTTTTGGGCTGTGGATTTGTACCCACAAGGAGCTAAACTGAGAAAGGCACAGCCCATTGCTATTAGAGCAGACATTGAGAAGATATTCCCAACCCTTTAGCTGCTGATGGATTCCAACACACATCTCAAGGTGAAAGCTCAGTGCCACAACCTGGAAAAATCCACCTAATGTCAGGAAAACTGCAGCAAATTGATATCAAAAGCCAAGAGTTCAGAGTCAAACACTCTGAAGCATTTTAGAGTGAGTTAGTGAAATGAGACATACCGGGACTGTTCAGAGAATGGAAACAGGACGTTATTATCACATGTATTTTGCAGTGAAATAGAAATAAAATACAGCTGAAAAGCTTTCATTTGTCGCTATAAACTGGCCCCATTTTGATAGCTTATAAATAAGAGAAAATGAAAATACACCCTCTGCACTGACCCTCTGACAGTGCGGCACCCCCTCAGCACTGACCCTCTGACAGTGCGGCGCTCCCTCAGCACTGACCCTCCGACAGTGCGGCGCTACGTCTGCACTGACCCTGTGACAGCGCGGCGCTCCCTCAGCACTGACCCTCCGACAGTGCGGCACTCCCTCAGCCCTGACCATCCAACAGCGCGGCACTCCCTCAGCACTGATCCTCCGACAGTGCGGCGCTCCCTCAGCACTGACCCGCCGACAGTGCGGCGCTCCCTCAGCACTGACCCTCCGACACTTTTCCGCCATACAGCATGTGACCTGTGGATAAATGGGAGCCCGCAGGAGAGTCAGGTCACTGTTCATCTCTCCGGCTCACGGACTGACGGTTGATATGTGACCTGAAGCCTTTGATTCTGAGAATAATCACATATGACTATGAACAGCGAGGCTCCTGTGGGCATTATCACACATTCTCCCTGTCAGAGTGAGCAGAACCTCTGACACTCCTGTTTCTATCTGTCAGCCAAGGCTCCCTGATTGGACCAGGATAACAGCCCCAATCAGGGAACTCATATTCTATGAGGTCGAGAAACTCTACTGGACTAGCCGTATAAATATACATAGTGAATCAGAGGCTGGGAATACTGTAGCGAGTAACTCATCTCCTGACTCTCCAGAGTCTGTCCTCCATCTACAAGGCACAAGTCAGGAATGTGATGGGATGCTCACCGCTTGCCCTGGATGGGTGCAGTTCCAACAATACTCAAGAGGTTTTACACCTTCCAGGATAAAGCTACCCTCTTGATTGCCACCACATCCACAAACATCCCACTCCCTCCACCACCGAAGCTCAGTAGCAGCAGTGTGTACCATCTACAAGACTCCCTGCAGGAATTCACCAAAGATCCTGAGACAGCACCTTCCAAATCCATGACCACTTCTAGAAGGGCAACGGCAGCAGATACATGGGAACACCACCCCCTGTAGGTTCCTCTCCGAGCCACTCACCATCCTGACTTGGAAATATATCGCCGTTCCTTCAGTATCGCTGGGTCAGAATTCTGGAATTCCCTCCCTAAGGGCATTGTAGGTCTACCTACAGCATGCGGATTGCAGTGGCTCAAGAAGGCAGCTCACCACCACCTTCTCAAGGGGGTAATTAGGGGTAATGCTGGCCTAGCCAGCGATGCCCACATCCCATAAAGATATAAATGAGAGCCCCTTTGCTTTAGGACAGGCCTGTGTTATGGTGAAAACTATCAAATCCAATAGTCCCTGTGTGGACTGAGCTAATTCTGGTCATTAAACCAACAGGGCATGAAGGACCACCCGTACCTGTCGAACCGTGAACTGAAAGGTAAAATGGAGGCGTTTTAATCTCAGATGAGACAAAAAGTACAACTTCTTTCTCTCACAACATGAAAAATATTCACACAGTTTATGTCTCATGTTCGTCCCTTACTGTGAGGCAGAGGGTAGTTTATTGTGTGGTATTATCGAGAGGTCCATTCAAAGGCAGAGGAAGATTTGGCTCAGGTCAGGTTCAAATCAAAAGAACGCTCAAACTCTCTCACTATTTCAATTTTTTGGCCTGCACAGTGGCGCTGGAGGCATTTCCAATATCCTTCTCCTCAGCTCCTGGAACATGAATCAATTGGAGCTGCTTGATTTTGTTCTGGACTCTCAATGCCCCCTTTCAAGTCACATTGACCAGCTTCTTCACAAAAACTCCCGAGCAATTCAGAAACAGGTCCTTCCTGCGTGTGGCCAGTCCAACTCGCTTTGAATCTCTTCAGATTGCCTCAGGCTCGAAATCATCAATCCTGATTGAAAGTCGATAAAACCCAGGAAAATGTCTCGTAAAAAAGGCCAAAGAGGGCAGCGTTGTTAATGTAACCATTAACTCTGAGCTCTGTCGCGACAGGACCAGGAGGGAGCCTGATCCTCAGCACAGAACTCCATCTCTGTCTTACAGCAACACTCACCTCCTGGTCATTGCAGAGGTGGAACATGGCTAAATGGATTAGTTTTGAAGAGCAAGCAATTTGCACATTCCTACCAATTGAAAGATGCACTGTCGAAGGTCATAGTACAACCCAGTGTGACTTACACCTTCAAAAGATAGATTTGGCACAGTCATTTTAACTGTTCACTGTCACTAGAATAAAGCTGTATCTAATTTCAATCAGAGCTGCATTGAAGGGCAATAGTTAGCTCAGCTGGCTGGATGGTTGTCCTTGGAAATGCAAAGCAATACCAACAGTTCCTAAACTGGCTGAGATTACCATGAAGGACTCTACTTCTCAATCTCTCCCCTCACCTGAGACCCAGTGACTCAAGTTAAACCACCAGCAGTCATCTCTCTCTCTCATTGGAGAGTGGAGCTACAGCAGTTTTTCTATATATCACCCTGTCCTAGAATTGTTTGGTGGAGGCAGGTTTACTTTCAGTTTAAAAGAGGTAGAATAAGTTTTACTCTGTTTCTAACCCCATGCTTTACCTGCCCTGGGAGTGTTTGTTGGGGATAGTGAGAAGGGAGCTTTTCTCCATATCTAACCCTGTGCTGTTCCTGTCCTGAGCGTAATTCTAAACATGGAACTCGCAGATTAAAAGATGAGTAACTATGAATGAGCCTCAGAGGAAGATGGAGATGTTTGCAATTCCCAAGACTGTTGGAGAGGTTTCTGGAGAGACAAGTGAATGGAGATGAGAAAGTGGGGTGGTCGACTTTTTCTTGGATTTAATATTGCTTCCTATGCATGAAGAATGGTTTCACACTTTGATCAAAGACAGACCTACACTCATCTTTTGTAAACAAAGAATTTCTCATAAAATGAATGACCTCAGTTTGACTGTGAGGAAATGTGTCAACTACTTTATGCACAGGAAGATCCC
>JAHRHZ010000001.1:1874609-1881339 GCA_024137785.1 Ginglymostoma cirratum
TATCGCTGGACTGTAAATCCAGAGACTCGGATAATGTTCTAGGGACCTGGGTTTGAATCCCGCAACGACAGATGGAGGAATTTGAATTCACTAAATATCTGGAGTTAAGAATCTAATCATGACCATGAATCCATTGTTGATTGTCGGGAAAAGCCCATCTGGTTCACTAATGTCCTTTAGGGAAGGAAACTGCCATCCTTAGCTGGTCTGGCCCACATGTGACTCCAGACCCACAGCAACATGGCTGACTCTGAACTGTCCTCTGGGTAATTGGGGATGGTCAGTAAATGCTGCCTGGCCAGCGACGCCCTCATGCCATTAATGAATATCAAAAAAAGACCAGCCCTCACAGGCACAGTAGGGAGTAGCACTTCACATCAGTGGGATGCAATGCATACCATTCATAGCGGAGTCCAAATTCTCTATCACAAAGCTCCAATCCAGAACATTGGTCCTTTTGCTTTCTGAGCTACAAACCCCTGCAACCCACAACTCAATCTACTTCTGAGAAGAGTCACAGGATCTGAAACTTTAACTCTGCTTTGTCTCCACAGATGCTGCCGGACCCGCTGAGGTTTTCCAGCAATTTCTGTTTTTGTTTCAATCTATTTCTTTGCTCTCTCAAGACCTGACACTCTCCCAGCACCCTAACCTTGTCCATACTGTCTCACAGGAGCTGTCGAAGGGGCTGTAATGCTGTGGTGCCTTGAGGGTCCTGTCAGAGCGCAAATTCAACTATGAATCAGAAGCTCCCCGTACAGATACAAAACCCTGCGGTTTTATTAAAAAGGTACAGAGTGACAATCTGCCTATGGTTGCCACACCTGAGCGAGCCCAGTCCTTAACATCTCTGTGAGCTGTATATTTTTATCATGAATGAATGTGCAAATTTGAGATTTAATTTCATTCTGAGTAATATTTAGTTGATAAACAGATTTGCCACTTGTCCAACAATTAAGTTTGCTTTAACAAATAATATTAGATACATTTAGTAAATAAATTTGAGTTGATTGAAGGAACCTGGTAAAGTCTCTTTTCCTAGTTAACAGTAAAAAGGAGAAATAAGTTGACTTGGTCTTAAAATACGAATATTTTTTCGTTCCTTTTCTGGAGTTTTGGGACTTGGCCATCAGCACAATTCTCTGAACAAAGCTGTAAAAAATGGAGATAAAAGGTACTGCAGATGCTGGAGAATCCGAGATAACAAGCATGGAGCTGGATGAACACAGCAGGTCAAGCAGCATCATAGGAGCAGGAAAACTCGACGTTTCGGGCCTAGACCCTTCGTCAGAAATGGGGGAGGGGAAGAGGGTTCTGAAATAAATAGGGAGAGAGGGGGAGGCGGATAGAGGATGGATAGAGGAGAGGATAGGTGGAGAGGAGGCAGACAAGTCAAAGAGGCGGGGATGGAGCCAGTAAAGGACCTGTCCGTCCTCCCTGGACTGACCTATCTCCTCCCTACCCCCCTACCTGCACTCACCTTTACTGGCTCCATCCCCGCCTCTTCAACTTGTCTGCCTCCTCTCCACCTATCCTCTCCTCTATCCATCCTCTATCCGCCTCCCCCTCTCTCCCTATTTATTTCAGAACCCTCTTCCCCTCCCCCATTTCTGATGAAGGGTTTAGGCCCGAAATGTCAAGTTTTCCTGCTCCTATGATGCTGCTTGACCTGCTGTGTTCATCCAGCCCCATGCTTGTTATCTCTGTAAAAAATGGATTTTGTTTCATGTGACTTGTGTCCAACTTTGGAGAATTGACTGAGAGTGATCTACTAAGGACAGATAAGGGGTTCCTTTTCAACAGCTGGGCACTGGCTGTGCCTGCAAGGTTTTCTCACTCCATAAGGGTCTTTAGTCTAATCATTTGATAATGCAGAACTTGAGCATTGCTTAAAAAAGAATCAGTTGTCGAAGTTTTCCACCAGGCCCTCAGGGCCGTTCACAAGAAATGTCAATTCAAAAGGTAAACCAACAGATGTGCTGTGTGAGAGAGAGTGCTGATTAGTTGGCAAGTGAAACTTGAATCATACAATCCCTACAGCATGGAAATAGGCCATTCAGCCCATCAAACAGCATCCCACCCACACCCACCTAATCCCTGTAATCCTACATTTTCCCATAGCCAATCCACCCTAACTTGCACACCTTTGTGTGGGAGAAAACCGGAGCACCCGGAGGAAACCCAGGCAGACACGGGGAGAATGTCACCTGACAGTCACTCGAGGCTGGAATCAAACCCAGGTCCCTGGCGCTGTGGGGCAGCAGTGCTAACCACTGTGCCACCCTCTGACAAAAGCATTGCTATAGAGAATGCACTGATTAACAATAATTGACAGTTAACTGCCAAACTTCAATTAGATTTTAAACCAAATGGTTTGACTGATTAGTCTGGGCATTGAGTTGAGAAATCAACCAACAACAGGCTGTCACCTACTCTGTCGGGTTGAAGCAAGTGCAGTATGGTACATATTTATTCTGCCTACAAACTACAGAATCCTGTGGGCTAACGTGTGGGGCTCCCAGTACATACAAGTGTACTACACAACCCAGCTGACAAGCCTAGATCATTTCAGCATAATTCTTTGCACACTCAGGATTATTTCCAGCAAATGTCATCCAATTGCAGACTCACATCTTATGTTGGACACTGGTCTGTGGGTTTTGCAACTGTAGACTGGTTGGGTACAGTCAATATGCTGCTTGTTGCAAACACCAAAGGGACATGTGGTTGGATACATTTGAGCAAGCTGTGGGACTTACAGGCTACAAACCAGTACCAGCCTGGCATTGACGTTCTAATGTGCACACTAGCAGCTCTATAAAAGCAATTAGGGGTGGGCAATAAATATTGGCCTAGCCAGTGACAGCCTCATTAAAAAAGAAGGTAATTACGACTAAATGACATAAAGAAAAATTTCTTTACTCAGACATAGTAGGAACTGCCATTGCTGGAGTCTGAAATAACAAGGTGTAGAGCTGGATGAACACAGCAGACCAGACAGCATCAGAGGAGCAGGAAAGCTGATGTTTGGGGCCTAGACCCTTCTTCAGAAATGGGAGAGGGGAAGGGGACTCTGAAGTAATTAAAGAGGGGTGGAGACACTGACGGAAGGTGGATAAAGGAGCAGATAGGTAGAGAAGACGGACAGGTCAAGGAGGTGGGGATGGAACCAGTAAAGGGGAGTGTAGGTAGGGAATTGGGATGGGGGTTGTTCAGTGACGAGGGAGGCGCAGGTAGGCGGGAGGGAAGATGGACAGGTCAAGGCGGTGGCGATGAGGCTTAGAGAATGGTTAGAATATGGAAAATTGATGAGTCGCTGGGATTTTTTATTTGGAAACGGGAAGAGTACAGGAGGGAAAAGGGGATGGAAAGATGTCCCGGTAGGCTGGGGTGAGACAGATGGAATGGGAGGAGGTGCCAATGTTTAAGTGCCAGCACAGTTCAGGCTGAATGGCCTGTTCCTGATTTGCTTCAGATTCCCCAACATTGATTTGATTTCCTCTCCCTATCCCTCTTTTTCTCCAGACTTCGAGTCGCAGAGTCATACCGCATGGAAACAGAGCCTTCAGCCCAACCACTCCATGCTGACCATAATCCCAAACTAAACTAGTCCCACCTGCCTGCTCCTGGCCCACATCACTCCAAACCTTTCCTATTCATGAACTTATCCAAATGTCTTTTAAACGTTGTAACTGTACCCATATCCACCACTTCCTCTGGAAGTTCATTCCACACACAAACAACCCTCTGTGTAAACAATTTGCCCCTCATGACTTTTTTTAAATGTCACTCCTCTCACTTTAAAATGTGCCCCCTAGTCTTGAAATTCCCCACCTTAGGGAAAAGACACCTACCATTAACTCTATGTATATCCCTCATTATTTTATAAACTTCTTTAAGGTCTCCTCTCAAACTCCTACGGTCAATTGGAAAAAGGTCCCTCAATTACTGTCGTTCAATCTCTTCTCTCTGAAAGAGAAATGCTTCCCTTTCACTCTCACCCATTACCTTGAATCACTGAACAAATGCCTGTTCTTGTTTGTATTTGAATCACATTCGAACTCCATTGTCTGTTACACTGTAGCTGAACTTGGGTTGCTATAAGGATGCATTTTCCCTGAAAGAAAGCTGAATTAAGCTGTTTTGTTCTGTCCTGCTCCTCCATTTGGTTGATAGCAACCTGTATTTAGGTAACATCTGTTGCTGGGTGGTATAACAATTGGACACTTGTGTCAGAATGGTTTGTCTAAGTCACAACTGATGCAGTGGGACCACAGCCAGCAGCAAAACACGTTTCTCAGATACCTATTGATCCCCAAGGTACCTGAACAGCTACAGATGGCTTCTGATTAATGATAAATGAGACAATTTCAATCCCAGACAATCTCAATTAAGAGGCTTCAGCAGTAATAGATAGTTTTACTTCTGTTTTATGGCCTCTGAAAAGCTTAGCCATTCAGACAATTTTGCCAAGTGAACAAAACGAACAAAGAATTTCAGCATTTAAAATGTTGCTCAGTGGAGATCTGATTAACTATAGGCAGGAACTGAAGAACCTGCAAAACAGGGTAAATATCAGCCTCTGACAGAGGTTTCTGACTCTGTCCCCACATTGTCAGGTTCACATTTCATCAGAAAATGTTTCATGTCGAGTCAAGAGCAAATGGAAAATGTAAGCATCAACATAGAGTGACGATCAATCTTAAGTAAATTGTACAAACGTATGAAATGGGAGCAGGAGTAGGCTATTTGGCCCCTCGAGCTTACTCCTACAGTCACTACGCTCATGGCTGGTCTCTTTATTCACATCCCATTCCCCTCCCTCCCCCCTCCATAACCTTTGATTCCCCAGTCTGGCAAGACTCTATCCATCTCCATCTTAAAAATATTCAGTATACTCAACTCCACCACATTTTAAAGGCATTTTAAACATCGCACAGCCCTCTGAGAGAAAAGAAAACTCTCCTTCTCTCTGTCATGAAAGGATGACCCCTCATTTTAAATCAGTGCTCCTTAGTTCTGGACTGACACATAACAGGAAAGATCCTTTCCCCATCCACCGTGTCCAGACCATTCAGAGTCTGATACACTTCTATCAAATCACGCCCTCACTCTTCCAAACTCCAGTGGGAACAAGAGATAACAAGGCATGATGCTGGATGAACACAGCAGGCCAAGCAGCAGCATAGGAGCAGGAAAACTTGACGTTTCGGGCCTAGATCCTTCACCAGAAATGGGGGAGGGGAAGAGAGTTCTGGAATAAATAGGGAGAGAGAGGGAGGCGGATAGAGGATGGATAGAGGATGATGAAGCAAACCAGGTACTACAGCCACATCATCCTCTATCCATCCTCTATCCGCCTCCCCCTCTCTCCCTATTTATTTCAGAACCCTCTTCCCCTCCCCCATTTCTGATGAAGGGTTTAGGCCCGAAACATCAAGCTTTCCTGCTCCTATGATGCTGCTTGGCCTGCTGTGTTCATCCAGCCCCACACCTTGTTATCTCGGATTCTCCAGCATCTGCAGTACCTTTTATCTCCAGTGGGAACAAGCTCAGTCCGTCCAACCTTCCCTCCTCTTTCCAGGGATCAATCCAGTAAACCTCCTCTGAACCATCTCCAGTGCATTTAGATCCTTCCTTCCATGAATATTTTAAATCGATCATGTGTTTCCATCCTCACACCCAATACAGTGAATGAAATTACAAATAAATAAAAGATTGATGGAAATTGGAACCAAAAATAAAGACAACAAACCCAAACTCAGCTCCCGCCGACCTAAACCCAGCCTCATTCAGTAACACAGGCTTATTGACATCATTACAAAATGACAGGTCCCTGAAAAAATATGTATTCAACACAGAGACAGGAGTAAACCATCCGGCACTGTAATCTTGAGTTTTCAATTGGTAACTGGGGTAGCTGCCATATGATAACACATTGCAATGTGCCATTCATTAACGTTGTCATTAGTTATTCTGGAATCATTGATTGGGTATATTGTTACCACCTGTGAACTCAGCAGAAATGTGAGGATTCCTGTTCTGGAAATGTATGGAGACATACTCTAAAAAGAATTGCTCTTTCACCAGTTCCCCCTGTATGCCTTTGGTTATTGATCTTGTGACATAGTTTCCGTGGAGAAATGCATCTGGTGAGGGAACTATACCTTAACCCAAGTACACAGGAGGGAGTTACAGACTGGAATCTAATCGAGGGGGTTCGGGGTGGTTTATATACAGAATAACAGATACCTGGGAGTGAGTTACAGTCTGGAATCTAATCGAGGGGTTCGGGATGGTTTATGTACAGAATAAAAGATACCCGGGAGGGAGTTACAGACTGGAATCTAATCAAGGGAATCTGGGTGGTTTATATACAGAATAACAGACACCCGGGAGTGAGTTACAGACTGGAATCTAATCGAGGGGTTCGTGATGGTTTATATACAGAATAAAAGATACCAGGGAGTGAGTTGCAGACTGCAATCTAATCAATGGGTTTGGGGTGGTTTATATACAGAATAACAGATACCCGGGAATGAGATACAGACTGGAATCTAATTGAGGGGTTTGAGGTGGTTTATTTATAGAATAAGAGATACCTGGGAGTGAGTTACAAACTGGAATTTACTCGAAGAGTTTCAGGGTGGTTTGTATACAGAATAACAGATATCCTGGGAGTGAGTTACAGACTGGAATCTAATCGAGGGGTTCGAGGTGGTTTATATAC
>JAHRHZ010000001.1:1881349-1910096 GCA_024137785.1 Ginglymostoma cirratum
TCTAATCGAGGGGTTCGAGGTGGTTTATATACAGAATAACAGATACCCAGGAGGGAGTTACAGGTTGGAATCTGATCGAGGGAGGGTTCTAATTTCTTTGTAAAATAAGAAATATTGATAAAGCCTTTCTGGCTGCTGCCTTTTCCAAAACCCATCTGCCAAAGGTTGGTTGTCACTTACTCTGTGACTGTTCCCCGCTCGTGCTCTGTGTCCATTTCATCTTTTGCTGCTTTCTCCTGGTTTGCGATGTGCTCTTGTGAGGTGTTTCACTATTTAATGGAGCAATGTTAATACAACCTGCATTTGGGAGATAGCATGTTACGCAGGGCTGGAGATAATTGAGCACAGATTGAAGCAAAATTAGCTTCCTCGCCGAGAAGGAGCAGAGCCAGGAGCCTGGGAAATAGATCTGTCACTCAGATGTAGGAAGGACTTGCAAACTACACCTTATTTTGTACAAATTCCCAGAAACCAACTTCACGATAGACATAACTTATAGAAAAACATAGAAAAGTAGGAGCAGGCCATTCAGCCCTTCAAGTCTGCGTCACCATTCAACATGATCACGGCTGATCATCCACCTCAGGCCCTCCCCATGTCCTCTGATCCCTTTCGACCTAAAACAATATCCAATACAATCCTGAGAACGTGCAAAGTTTTGGCCTCAGTTGCTTTCTGGAGCAGAGAGTCTCACAGGCTCCCAATTCTCTGGGGGAACACATATCTCCTCAACTCAGCAGGTGGCATGTTCCAAACTCAGTCTCAAGAATACGATGTTAGCTTCCATTGCCCCAGATGTTCCAAGCCTTATCCTGCAGAAAGCCATCAGTTTGAGTCAAAATGGGGGGGCATTACTCTTCACCTCTTAGGGGCCAGTCTCTGGGGTTATCATCAAATGCCCAGAGAGAGTTCAGATCCCAGACAAATTGTGATGCTGTTTTCTGGATGGATGGTGGGAGCTGAGGTTTTTACATGATTCAATAGACATGGTTTATTTCCGCATTCCCTTCCCTTTTCCCTCCCGCCTCCCCCTGACCTACCCCCAATCTTCCTACCCCTCTGCTTCACCTTGTACACATCTAGAGGAGTTTTAGGACCTATCAGAGGTTCATAAAACCATGTGGGGCATAGATCAAGTGAATAGTAAGAGACTTTTCCCTCGGGTGGGAGAGGTCAAAATGAGGGGGCCATATTTTTAAGGTGAGAAGAGAAAAAAAGGACATGAGGGGCAACTTTTTTACACAGTGGGTGGTTCGTGTGTGGAATGAACTTCCTGAGGAAGTGGTGGATGTGGGTGCAGTTACAACGTTTAAAAAGCATTTGGATAAGTAAATGAATAGGAAAGGTTTGGAAGGATATGGGCAAGCAGGTGAAAGTAGTTTAGTTTGGCATTATGTTCGGCATGGGCTGGTGGACTTTCTGTGCTGTGTGACTCTATGATTGCAAACATCTCCCCTCCCCCTTCCACCCCCAGTCCTTTTCTTCCTGGTCATCCCCAATCCAGTTTGGATCTGATCCCACAGCCCCATGATTACTCAGCAAAGCTACAAAGATAATTGACAATTTCTTCGCCATTAATGCAAAACGAGAAACCTCAGCAGTGTGTCCCTCTGTTCAACAATACTTACTGGTTCCATGTGCTATTCATGGGCACTCACATCAGGATGCGAGATCTGGAGAAGGTCAGCAACTCCTAACTCTGGCCTGACCCTCCTCTAGCGGCTCTGTCTCATTGAATCCTGAGGGCACGCCAATCAGAGAAGTCCCAGATCTGGGGACAAGCCTGGCTCAGTACTAGAAGCTGTGAGGTGGGCCTTTCAATGTCTGAGGGATAGGGAGGGAACACTGAGAGCCGAGTCTTGAATTGGATGGAAGTGGGTCCCACAAGTGAAATAACTTGCAATGCTTCGAACTCTGATAGAGAGCAGTTGCTGGATGAAGGTGTGAAGCTTCCTGGGACTGAAGAGACCCCGATTTCACCAACTCCTTGTCCCGGCAGGTAAAAATCCATCAAACAAAGAAGTCAATTTTGGAGAAGAGACAGAAAATGAGGAGAACAGAATAAGGACGTTGATGGAGAGAGAAAGAGAGAGAGAGAGAGAAGAGAGAGAGAGGGAGAGGGAGTGGCATAGATTGACAGTCAAGAGCATTGGCCATCAGTTGATAAAATTACTTCTGCTGAACAAGTCCCTTGAGACAGTGTGTCTTTATCTAACATTGACCTTCCTTCCATGTCACTAAGCACTTGTCTATTTTTCCAACTGATTTGAATCTCCTGGACTCACCCAGGCATCCTGACACATCATTCCAAGTCAAATTCCGAAATTCAAACTTGCAAAGGGTGGGGTTTGTCTGGAAGCTGGGATGGACACATGTTCCCAGTTTGTGCTTCGGGGATCTAGGAATATCAGAGAGCGTGGTGGATTAATTATTCAGCCGAGTGGATCTGTTTATGTGACTGCTCACACCCCAGAATATTTGGAAGAGTATTTACATTCAGTGTCAGAATTCATGTAAACATTGGCTCAAACAATAATACATTATTACTTGTTAATATTTATGAGCGCTGATATGACACAGAAATGAATTATACATATTTCTTTAAATAAATTATGCCTTTTAAGATGCGGAAGGAACTTATTTGTCAGAACACTCGTTGAGATAATAGTGGTGCAATTCAATTATGTTCGAGCTGTGTGCTTTCGGGATCCCAGCTGCTTCTGGATCTGCTCCACCAATGGCAGCTCCATAATGAATCCTCAACAAAGCATCCTCACATCAGGAGCGTGCCCACATCGCTCGGAGATGCTTATTGGCTGCTTATCATCAGGTGAGCTAACATCAGCAGCTATCAGAGGGAGTGATGATTAAAGTGAGCAAAACAGCAAACGACAGATATGGCTATGATAGACAGCACCAAATGGAGAGAGAGAGAGAGTGAGTGAGTGAGGAGTGGCAGAAAGAGACAGTAAGAGAAAATTAATTGAAGCAGTTACCCAGTCAAGAAACAGACAAGATAAGAGCAGGAGTAGGCCATTCAGCCCTTTGAGCCAGCTCTGTCATTCAATATGACCATGGCTGATCACCATGTCTTCAGTTGTTCTACTCAGGTAAATCTCTCCATCACAGTCAATGTCCTGCTTCCCAGAGATGGATTGGAATAGATCATTCAGCAAAAGGGATTTTGAGCTAACTGAAGACTTGGAGATGGGCAAAATCGATGAATCTTTTTTCTTCAGCTCTATGACCAAGGGATTCTTAGTGGTGGATCAAAGCTCAGAACTCCACACTATTCATCCACAACTGAAGACATCCTATCAGACATTGGCCTGAGATCCCACAGCGAGACACAGACTCTATGCCTGCACAACCCAGGATTTGAGGTGGAGACGGTGAGTCAGGATTTTCAATCTAACAACGCAGCCCATGTTAGGAATCATATCCATGTAAAGATTCAGCGTAAACAGCTCCACGCTCAGCCATGATGCCCCATGTTCTTGAGCAGCAGTCTAGGGCTGAGACCTACCTGAATGGGAGGCTCCTTGCATCTGAGGTAAATGGCTGTAGTTTCAAAACCCACTCCCATGTTTTTCCAGGCTCACGTCCCAGCAGGAGCGAATCAGCGAGGTTCTCAGCACAGAAAAAGGCCCTTCAGCCCAATTGGTTAAAAACAACCACATAGCTATTCTAATGCCAGTTTTTTGCACCAGTAGAGCGTTATACACTTGGATTAATAAGTTCACAACTAAATACGTCTTCAACATTATCAGGGTTTCTGCGCCTGCAACACTTACAGACAGTGAGTTCCAGATTCTCACCACCCTCTAGGTGAAAAAAAATGTCCTCACATCTTCACTAAACCCACTGCCCCTGACCATATAGCGGAGGAGGACTGTGTTGTTGGAAGGTCAGTGCTGAGGAAGTGCTACACTGTCAGAGGGACAGTACTGAGGGAGTCCCGCACTGTCGGATGGTCAGTACTGAGGGAGTACCACTCTGTCAGAAGGACACTACTGAGGGAGAGCCGCACTGTCAGACAGAGAGTACTGAGGGAGAGCTGCACTGTCAGACGAACAGTACTGAGGGAGAGCTGCACTGTCAGACGGACAGTACTGAGGGAGAGCTGCACTGTCAAACGGACAGTACTGAGGGATTTCCGCACTGTCAGACAGACAGTACTGAGGGAGTTCCGCACTGTCAAAAAGACAGTACTGAGGGAGCGCAACACTGTCGGAGGGTCAGTACTGAGGGAGTGCTGCACTGTCAGAGGAACAGTGCTGAGGGAGTGCCGCACTGTCAGATGGGCAGTGCTGAGGGAGTGCAACACTGTCAGAGGGACAGTGCTGAGGGAGAGCCGCACTGTCGGAGGGTCAGTACTGAGAGGGTGCTGCACTGTCGGAGGGTCAGTGCTGAGGGAGTGACGCACTGTCGGAGGGTCAGTGCTGAGGGAGTGACGCACTGTCAGATGGGCAGTACTGAGGGAAAGCTGCACTGTCAGAAGGACAATACTGAGGGAGCACCGCACTGTCAGCGGGAGAGTACTGAGGTAGCACTGCGATATTGAATGGCCGGTGCTGATGTTGTAATGTCCTCTCAGACTTGATGTTAAACTGAGAGCTGCATCTGTCCTCCCTGGTGGATGTAACGGAGTGCACACATACAATTCAACACATGACACAGGTGTTCCATTCCAGTTACCTGCCCATTACCTATCCCTGAATTAACATCTGCACAGGATGGAAGCCAAATACAGCAGATGTTGGAAATCTGAAATGGACACAGAAATTGCTGGAGGAAGTCAGCAGGTCTGGCAGCATCTGTGGAGACAGACACAGTTTTGAGACCAATGACTTTTCCAGTCTGCAGAACATTTCGTCGTCTCTCCACCAAAGTTGACAAGCCCAAGAGTATCTCCAGCTCTTCCTGATTTTAATTTCACCAAGACAGAATAGTGACTACCTCATTTCCTAGAATTCTCTAAATAATGACCATATTATCTTTCACCTCTAACAATTCCAGACTTCAAAAAAACTGAGAGATGGTAGGAACTGCAGATGCTGGAGAATCTGAGATAACAAGGTGTAGAGCTGGATGAACACAGCAGGCCAAGCAGCATCAGAGGAGCAGGAAGGCTGACGTTTCGGGTCGGGACCCTTCTTCAGAAATGTTTTTGGACACCTTAAGTTTGACCAAAGGAACTATTTAAATGCATATTCCCTCCTGCTTTATTCAGCAAACTCAGTCTCGGTTTGTTCTTGAATTGTGGAGAAGTAGGTGTGGTTCAGCGAGGTGTCTCAGGATTTTGTTTGAAAACGGGGAAAAGGTGGGAGAGAACAAAACCAAAGTTGCTGGAAAAGCTCAGCAGGTCTGGCAGCATATGTGGAGGAGAAAACAGAGTTAACGTTTCAGGTCCGGTGACCCTTCCTCAGAAGACCCTTCCTCAAAAGGTGGGAGAGGATTGGAGCATGATGATGACTGGGGTTTCTCAGTAACTGCCAGCGAGAAGCTGTTTATTGGCGACCATCTCAGCGCCCACACCACTTTCTGGGAAAGTTAAGTTGTATACCTTCCATTAAGACTTGTAAATCAAAACACTCTGCAGTGATGGAAGAGAAGTCATCTTTCTCAAGTAGAGCAGGTAAATTATCCCAGCCTGACATATTAGACAGCCATTGATTTTTCTTTTGAAAACTTGATTTCAATTTTTGTGCCAGTCGTTCTTGAGGACATTATTACTGGCCACCCATCGATTGGACCAGCCCTGCTTTATTCTCTGCAATTTGAGCCTCATCTCTTCCTGCAGCCGATCATTAACCACTTCAGAACTGCTGCTTGCATGGAATAAAGGCTAGAGGTTGATCCTGCATTGCATCTATTTTCAGAGCTTGACTGATGTAAAACTCCAAAGATTCTAAAACTTATATGTAGTCAGGGCCTGCTTCATTACAAATGGTGTTTTTATTCAAATGGGGAGTCGGGTGCATAGAAAATAGGAGCAGGAGTAGGCCAATCAGCCCGTCAAGTCTGCACCACTGTTCAATATGATCATGGCTGATCATCCAACTCAGTCCCCTGTTCCCCTTTGTCCTCAAATGCTTTGGCCACTTTAGCCCCTTGGAACTATATCTAACCCTTTCTGGAAAACATTCGATGTTTTAGCCTCAATCGCTTTCTGTGGCAGAGAATTTCATGGGGACTTTACCAATGTCTTGCACGATGACAGACAATTGACATAGATAATTGAATGATCTCATGACTGTGAAAGGATCTAACCTTAACCTTAAGTAAGGGACCAAGCAGAGACAGACTTGAATTATCGGAAAGGATTTGAGAAAACCTCATGTATCGACTAGGATCTAATTGACCCAACTCAAAAGGAACAAAGATGGCTAAGGATCATTCAATAATTTCCATTTTTGGATGAAGATATCAGGGATGGGGGTGTTGAAATAACTCCATAGACATTGGTATCCTGTCACCAAGTCACCCTTTCATTACATGTGGAGACTCAGAGTCATAGAGCTGTACAGCATGGAAACAGACCATGCTGACCAGAAATCCTAAATTAACCTAGACCCATTTGCCAGCATTTGGCCCATATCCTTCTAAACCCTTCCTATTCATGTATCCATCCAGATGCCTTTTAAATGTTGTAATTGTACCAGCCTTCACCTCTTCCTCTGGCAGCTCATTCCATACACGTACCACCCTCTGGTGAAAGAGTTGCCCCTTAGGTCCCTTTTAAATCTTTCCCCTCTCACCTTAAACCTGCGCCCACTAGTTTTGGACACCCTAACCCCAGGGAAAATACCTTGACTATTCACACTATCCATGCCCCTCATGATTTTATAAACCTCTATAAGATCACCCCTCAACCTCCGATGGTCCAGGGAAAATAGCCCCAGCCTATTCAGTCTCTCCCTGTAGCTTAAACCCTCCGAACCCTGGCAACATCCTTGTAAACGTTTTATGCACCCTTTGAAGTTGCACAACCTTCCTATAGCAGGGAGACCAGAACTGCATGCAGTATTCCAAAATTGGCTGAATCAATGTCCTACACAGGTGCAACATGACCTCCCAACTCAATACACCGACCAATAAAGGCAAGCGTACCAAACGCCTTCTTCACTTTCCTGTCTTCCTGCTATTCCACTTTCAAGGAACTATGAACTTTCACTCTAAGATCTCTTTGCTCAGCCCTTGACATTCATCCAGCTCCCTCAGAGCCAGTTCTCAGGGTGAACAGAATCCCTGATACACCTGTTTCTACCTGTCAGCCATGGCTCCCTGATTGGACCAGATTAACAGCCCCAATATTCTCTGAGATCCAGCTGGCTGACCTTGTTACAGTCACTGCATGGGTGGATTGGAGAGCTGTGAAGGTGTTCAGGTGTCAGAAAGAGGCAAATCTGCGATGGGGAAGGGGTTTGATCACAAAGGCTTGGAGGGTTGGGAAGTATCATTATGCTTCAGGGTGAATGGTTCTGGTAACAGCAGGAGATGGGGAGTGGTTGGGTTGTGGTGGTGGCTCTGAGCTGGGGGGGTGGGAGGGAGGGGTGGGGTAGGTGGGATATGGAGGGAGCATTCCTGCTGCTCCTGATCCACACGCCATGTTGGAAAGGCATATCACAGCTTGGTCCAGCAACCTTCACTTCCTTTGAGTCTCCCTGAGACCCAAGAGTCAAGGTTACAGTTCAAATAGGAACTGGAGGAGGCAATTCAGCCCATGAGCCTGTTCTACTGTAAAGAGCTGGACAACCTCATCAAAACTTTCTAATGAACCACCCACATTCTGATAGCTGATTGGTCAACTGCCTTCCCCAATTCCAACTTGTTTAAAGACAAGCACAGAATCTGTACGGTGCACAAACAGGCCATTTGGCCCATCAAGTCCACATTGACCCTCCAAAGAGCATCCTACCCAGACTGGCCCCATCCCTGTAACCCTACATTTCCTATGGACCATCCACTTAAGCTGCACATCTTTGGACTGCAGGACGAAACTGGAGCACCCAGAGGAAACCCAGACAGAGAATTTGCAAACTCCTCACAGATGGTCACCTGAGGGTGGAATTGAATCTGGGTCCTTGGTGCTGTGAGGCAGCAGTGCTAACCACTGAGCTACTGTGCAGAAGTGGGCAGCTTTTGGCTCAAGTTTGAGACTCTGAACATTTGACCAAACCAAACACACTTGACATTGGGCTTAAAATACCCCAATGTCCAACACCCTCCTGAAGAACATTGTTGCTTTAAAATGATCTCTTTCTTAATTCATATGTCAGGATTGCAGCAACAATAGTGAATACCCAGCTGACGCCAGTTAATGGGCTCAACCACTCCACCAATTCATAATGCATTTCACTCAAAGCATGGTTTGTCTTCAAGGTAACTCCTTTGGCCAAACCTTTTATTCCTGGGGGGTGGAGGGGGGTGAGCGGTGAGAGGAGTGCTGTATTCCAAGGCGGTGAATATTAAGGGAAGAATCAATAGTGTTTGAAATCATGAGGAATTTTTATGCAGCAATTAAGAAGAAAGATACCTATTCGTGGGAGATTTAATAAGCGGAAGACACGGGTGTAAAGAAATTGTCAAAAAAGGGGAGATGAGGAAAAATTTTTAGATTAGGTTAGATTTAGATTTTACTGTCTCGTGTACCCGAGCACAGGAATACCGTGAAAAGTGACTAACGTCGCCACTGATGGCACCACCTTAGGCACCACGGTACCGAGGTACAAAAAATGCTTCGGTACAAAGTAGTGAGAGAAACCACAGTTAAAAAGTTAAGCATTACTTCATAGAATAGTCGATAAACAAAGAAATAGGCAAGAGTTTACATTAAAGTCCTTCATAGATTAAACGAGGAAAGTAAAGGAATAAGTTAAAAGTTCAAAAGTCTTTGATGAATCCTCTGCTTATCACGCTTTGCTGTCTGTTCTCGACGCTGCTGCTGAATTAGCCACCTCCCTGATCTCTGATTTTCTGAAGAAAGGTCTAGGCCCGAAACGTCAACTTTCATAGAACATAGAACAATACAGTGCAGAACAGGCCCTTCGGCCCTCAATGTTGCGCCGACCTGTGAACTAATCTAAGCCCATCCCCCTACACTATCCCATCATCATCCATATGCTTATCCAAGGACTGTTTAAATGCCCCTAAAGTGGCTGAGTTAACTACATTGGCAGGCAGGGCATTCCACGCCCTTACCACTCTCTGAGTAAAGAACCTGCTCCTCTGATGCTGCTCAGCCTGCTGTGTTCATCCAGCTCTACACCTTGTTACCTCCCTGATCTCCCCTGCCCAGGCAGGGTCCACTCACACACCGAGCCAAGACACTGCCATGAGCCGCTGAGAGGCCGGCCAAGAGACCAGGCTAAGAGCTACTGAGGGACCAGGCTGGGACCCACCATGAGCCGCCGAGAGACCAGGCCGCGACCCACCATGAGCCGCTAAGAAACCAGGCTGTGACCCACAATGAGCCGCCGAGGGACCAGGGCGGGACCCACCAGGAGCTGCCGAGGGACTGGGCTTTGACCCACCATGAGCGGCCGAGGGACCGGGCTTTGACCCAACACGAGCTGTCGAGGGACCAGGCCACAACCCACCATGAGCAGCTGAGGAACCAGGCCGGGAACCACCAGGAGCTGCCGAGAGACAAGGCCGGACCCGCCATAAGCCGCTGAGAGATCAGGCCGGGACCCACCAGGAGCCAACGAGAGACCAGGCCCGGACGCACCATGAGCCGCCAAGAGACCAGGTCCGGACACACCATGAGCCGCCGAGAGACCAGGCCTGGATCCCAAACAGCAAAAGGGGGAAATGTTGGAAGGAAACAGAAGGAGCGGAGGATCCCCCTTTGGAACATCCTCCTCCACCAACATCTTGACCGGAACAGGTTCTAATGATCTGGAAATGAGAGTCTGTAAAGGCTGCAGAACAGGATCGAACAGAAATTTCCCAAAGGTGGAAGTATTAGCAGGAAAATGGGGAAAGAACAGGGAGAATGGGATTATTGGAAATTCACTTTGCAAGAACCAACATGAACACAATGAGCTGAATGACCTTCTGTACAGTACAATTCTATGACTGTAAGATGTCACCATCAAATCACCCAGTGATGTGACTGGCATGATTTCTTCATGATGTGTTATTGAAGATTTACAGAAAAGTAGCCAGCTAAAAATCTGAAAGGTGGCGCAGTAAAACTGGCAACAGCCCATCAATATGACAATTACTTTGAGAGTTGTGAGATTTATTTGAAATAAATTCTTCAAAAGGTACTTAAGGAGACTCAGCAAGGCACAATGTGGGGAAAATCACTGATGTGTTTCCTGTTTTTTTTTTCAGACCTCATCCCAGTAAGTAATGAAATTGAAATCAATGTGAGATGCACACAGCTGCATGCTTCGTGTCAGGTAGCTCGGAAATGCAGAGAAGTTTCTTGCAATATGTTGTATGAAATGGCCACCTCATTCAGACAATGGCCCATATCGGTACCAATTTGTCAATGTGCAAAACTGTCCTTCAGAGATATAAAGGACTAATGGGTACTGATCTAAAGAAGGAAGGCATCAAAGGATAGAGACCTGCTACCTCCCAGCACCAGGGATCCAGGTTCGATTCCAGCCTGGGGCGAGGAGCCCCTCAGGGAACTGTCATAGACTCAGCCACCTTCAGCTGCTTCATCAATGACCTTCCATTCATCATAAGGTCAGAAGTGGGACGTGCATTGATGATCAAATGATATTCAGTCCCATTTGCAAATCCTCAGCCAGGCCTGGGTCCAAATGCTACAACACCTGAACAACATTCAGCCATGAGCTTCTGGGTGAGCTTCCCAAATGTAACAGTCTTCCAGACCATGTACCCAAATTCTCAAACTCCCGGGAGAGGAAAATGAACTACTTATCTCACCCGGTCCCTGAGTTGGCTGCAGCACATTAATTTGCAAAGGATCCTGTCCCTTGGAGGCATCTTTCTCCCAGGAACAAATGAATTTATATTTCAGAAGGAGCTAAGTTTAACAAGGCTTCCTTGACATAATGAGCGACTCGGTTTACAGTTTACAAAATATGAGAAGAAACAATAAAGTAACACACACTTAGATTAGAAATGGGTGGTGAGTCCAGAAAAGATAAATGTAAAAGAATGATTCAGTCACTGAGTAGACAACAGGATGTCAGACCATTACTTTGGACGATCCTGGTAGCATCAGTCTTGTAGGTTGAGCAGTTGATTTCAAGCCACTTGGCTTTGCAGGTCAGCTGAAAGGCCTTTGGCCTGTTTCTTCCTAACTGCAGTTTCACTAACATTCTGACTAGCAGCAAAGACTGAGAGACTTACTTCCTTTTTACCTGCAGTGCAGGGCAGCGAGGGGTTTCCTCAGCTGTCACCCTCGCAGCACATGCCCACTAAAGACCAGGATTTGAAACTGACTTCTAATCCATGATCCCCTAGGGGAGTAGACAAATTCTTGGCTAAAAAGAGAGTCAGAGGTTATAGTTGAAATGAGGAGTTGAAGTCACAATCAGATCAGTGATGATCGGCATAGGAGTTAGCACTGCTGCCTCACAGCGCCAGGAACCCAGGTTCAATCCCACCCTCGGGTGACTGTCTGTGTGGAGTTTGCACATTCTCCCCGTGTCTGCGTGGGTTTCCTCCGGGTGCTGTGGTTTCCTCCCACAGTCCAAAGATGTGCAGGTTAAGGTGGGATTGGCCATGGGAAATTGTCCCAAGTGTTCAGGGATATGTAAGTCAGGTAGGTTAGCCATGGGGAATGTGTGGCTATAGGGATAGGATAGGGGGTGGTGGGTCTGGGTGGGATGCTCTTTGGAGATTCAGTGTGGACTTGTTGGGCTGAATGGTCTGTTTCTACACTGGAGGGATTCTATAAGTGATGCAACAGGCATGAGGGGCTGAATGGACTACACATTCTCCTAATGCACATGTTCCTGATCTGGAACATACTGTGTGATGTTCCTTTAAGAACAAACTTTTGTTGTGCGGTATTTACAAAGAGAATGTTCCTGATTATGACATTGTCTGGCTTCAGATGCTGCTCATGAGACCTGTCACAAACAGTTAAGAAGAAAAATGTGGATAAAAAGCCAATCTCAGAGGAGCTGGGTTTTGGATAGACTTTTCTGTTTGGCAGTTCGAAGACTGTGCAATTTGTGCAAGAAGAAAACAATTTATGCTCCCACCAACTGAATTATTTTCCTATTTGCATCTGTTTGAATAGGTCTTTGTGTTGAAGCAGATCCCTAAGAATAGAGCAGATTCATTGTGGCTGTGAGCATCATACTGTTGGATGGAAGAGGAGTGAGGGATTACGGAATGGATAATACCATTGCCGCCCTTTCGGTATTGTCAGAGTCCACGGGACTACTCACCGGAGTTGGTGAAGGGAGTCTCTGGGGATTCTGTACCATCAGCACAGTCACAATAGAAGTGAGAGAGGATTTTCTAAAATGAACATTGTGAATGATAATCTTTTCTGGGGATTCCAATGGAAATTGTTTGCTGCTAAAGGTGACTGAACAGCCGAGTTAAACAGATGGGAAGTGGGAGATGCTATATAATGGAGGCTGATATGGAAAGACTGTGAGATTTACACATGGCCCCACACTAGTGCAGGAAGTAATGGGAATGCTTGGAAATATGTGAGATATAGCTATGTTTATTATATTAACTACTTAAAACAAAATTTACCTTTTCATTTGAAATATCCTTTGTCTATGAATGTTTGAACTCTACTGATTTTAATTGGTTTGTTACAGTAAAGGTCCTTGAAAAGTTAAATCTCATCCAGCTGTTTTCTTCCCATTGGCTTGCTGGAGATTCCTTTATTTCATGAAGTTACTGGTCTCTATGGGGATCTGAACAACAGACACAGAAATTCCTCTCTTGGTGGGATACGCACCAGTGCAAGCCTTACATACAATGGGACTGGGTTAGTTCAACCCAACTAAGTTCAACCCAAGCCTACGACAAGAAGAGACTTTAGCACTGCTGATCCAAAAGAGAGATGGGCAGATAACAGGGATGTGATGAGGTTTGTTGCAATATCTGAATGCTGCACTCACAAGACCAGACAAGGACGAGACCCTGGAAGCCTTCTGCTGGATAGAAGAAAGAACAGAACCCATCATTTGTTCACTGGATGTGGACATCATAAAACCCTACAGTGTTGAAGCAGGCTATTCAGCCCATACTGACCCTACCCAGACCCAGCCCCCTGCTCTAACCCCCTGCATTTCCCATGGTTAATCCATCTAGCCTACACATGCCTGGATGCTATGGGGCAATTTAGCATGCTCAATCCACCCTAACCTACACACCTTTGGACTGTGGAAGGAAACCCACACAGACACGGGGAGAATGTGCAAACTCCACCCAGACAGTCACCCAAGGCTGGAATTGAACCTGGGTCCCTGATGCTGTGAGCCACCGTGCCACTCCACAACTTTAACAGACTTTCCGGATTATTAGTCTAGCTACAATGCCACTAGGCCATTGCCTCCCCGAATGGGTCTTGCTAGAATTTGTCTGATTTTTCCTGGCAAAGATAGTGATGAGCTATATGTTTGAACCACTGCACTCCTAGGGATGTAGGGGCACACACAGTGCTGTCAGGGAACAGGTTCCAGTGATACTGAAGAAACAGTAATATATTTCCACATCAGGATGGTGAGTGGTTTGGAGGGGAACTTGCAGATAATGGTGTCCACATGTATCTGCTGCCCTCGACCTTTGAGCTCCAAAGGGGTCACAAGTTTTATAGTCTTCTGGAAGGTGACTAGTTGTAGTGCACCTTGTAGCTGGTATATATTGCTGCTACTGGACATGAGCGGGGGAGGGAGTGGGATGTTTGTGGATGTGGTGCTAATCAAGCGGGGGCTGCTTTGTCCTGGATGGTATGGAGCTTCTTGAGTGTTGTTGGAGCTGCCCCCATCCAGGGCAAGTGGGGAGTATTCCATCCCACTCCTGACTTGTGTCTTGTATATGGTGGAACAGGCTTTGGGGATTGGACAAATGACAAAAAAAAATTTCTAATCCAATGGATATTTCACTCCAGTCCCCTCCACATCTTTGAAAAATGAAATTTTACTAGCGCAGCAGGAGCATTTAATGTAATAAACCTTCATTGTGCATCATGAGAAATGTGATATATTGGCCTTGATGTTCCTTATACCTCAGGGTCAAACTTAAATAACTGTGTTATTTGACAGTCACAAGCAAAAAGGTAACCATGGCAACTCTTTTTTTTAATCCACGAAATGTAAGCTCCTGTTTTATTCAGGAGAGCGAGGATGAATAGAACGGCTTGAGGCGTCATTGTTCAGACCTTTTGAACCCATCAGACAAAATGAGGGCCTTTCTGAGGCTGCTTCAGCCCCTCTGTTTCTCGCACTCTGTTTCAGCCCCGTAAAATTTAACTGAATCATGATGCAGGTCCCAAATGTTGGTTTCTCCTAACTGTCCTGCACAGAGTGCTGCGCTGTCGGAGGGTCAGTACTGAGGGAGCGCCACACTGTCGGAGGGTCAGTGCTGAGGGAGTGCCACACTGTCAGAGGGTCAGTGCTGTCGGATCGTCAGTGCTGAGGGAGTGTCGTGCTGTCGGAGGGTCAGTGCTGAGGGAGTCCGCACTGTTGGAGGGTCAGCGCTGAGGGAGCGCCACACTGTCGGAGGGTCAGTGTTGAGGGAGTGCCGCACTGTCGGAGGGTCAGTGCTGTCAGATCGTCGGTGCTGAGGGAGTGTCGTGCTGTCGGAGAGTCAGTACTGAGGGAGCGCCGCACTGTCGGAGGGTCAGTACTGAGGGAGTCCGCACTGTTGGAGGGTCAGTGCTGAGGGAGCGCCGCACTGTTGGAGGGTCAGTGCTGAGGGAGCGCCGCACTTTTGGAGGGTCAGTGCTGAGGGAGTCCGCACTGTTGGAGGGTCAGTGCTGAGGGAGCGCCGCACTGTTGGAGGGTCAGTGCTGAAGGAGTGCCACGCTGTCGGAGGGTCAGTACTGAGGGAGTGCTGCACTGTCAGAGGGTCAGTGCTGAGGGAGCGCCGCACTGTCGGAGGGTCAGTGCTGAGGGAGAGCCGCACTGTCAGAGGGTCAGTCCTGAGGGAGTGCCGCACTGTCGGAGGGTCAGTCCTGAGGGAGTGCCGCACTGTCAGAGGGTCAGTACTGGGGGAGCGCCGCACTGTCGGAGGGTCAGTACTGAGGGTGTGTGGCCCTGTCGGAGGGCCAGTGCTGAGGGAGCACCGCACTGTCAAAGGGTCAGTGCTGAGGGAGTGCCACACTGTCGGAGGGTCAGTGCTGAGGGAGCACCGCACTGTCAAAGGGTCAGTGCTGAGGGAGTGCTGCACTGTCAGAGGGTCAGTCCTGAGGGAGTGCCGCACTGTCTGAGGGTCAGTCCTGAGGGAGAGCCGCACTGTCAGAGGGTCAGTCCTGAGGGAGAGCCGCACTGTCAGAGGGTCAGTCCTGAGGGAGTGCTGCACTGTCGGAGGGTCAGTACTGGGGGAGTGCCGCACTGTCTGAGGGTCAGTCCTGAGGGAGCGCCGCACTGTCGGAGGGTCAGTACTGGGGGAGCGCCGCACTGTCTGAGGGTCAGTACTATAGAAGTGCTGCACTGTCGGAGGGTCAGTACTGGGGGAGCGCCGCACTGTCGGAGGGTCAGAGTGAAGGAAGTGTTCTGATTTGCGCCCTGGAAATTATCCCTGAGGTTTTGCTAACCTAAATTAGACCTTATACCAAAACAGCATTTCAGCCAATCACACTGCCTTCATTCACTTTCATGTCTGCTCACATCCTTCAACATTGGACTGTATGGATAAAACCTCCTTTTCACCCTCACGTCAATATTGGCCATTGCCTTGTTTGCTAATGAGGGCATGACACCGTTTGTAAAGCACCAATACACTCTGTAAGCTTTGTAACTCTGTGAATTCACTGCCACATCAAGCTGCTGTTTCGTGTTTGTAAGAACAGAACCTTGTTCCATCTCACAGCTCTCTCTACAGCCCATGTGTTCTCTCTTATATTGAGTGACATTCACTGTCACTGTGATGGAGATAGGGTCTCATTCTAACCAAGCTCGGGGTCCCATCAATCCTGCATTGTCGGATTGTCTCCTAAACTGAACAATCGAACATCTCTGTCCCAGTCTGAACACAGAAAAAGAAACATCAGAACTGGTATAGGCCATTCAGCCCTTTGAGCCCACTCCAATGTTCAACATGATCATGACTGACCTTATCTTAATCTCACCTCTTCTTTCCTGCCTGCTCCCCATAGCCCTTTATCCCACTTTTCATCAGAAACACATCGAATACTTTCTTGAATCTGTTGATTGATTCTGCCTCCACTGCACTCTGGAGCAATGAGCTCCACAGGTTCACAACCCTCTGAGAGAAATGGTTTCTGTTCATCTCAGGTTTGAACCAACCTCCTCTCACTCTCTATCTATGCCCCCTTGTTCAAGACTGTCCCACAAGGGGGGACATTTGTTCAACATTCACATTATCCATCCCCTTTAACATTTTATACACCTCAATCAGAGACCCCCTCATTCCTCTGAACTCTAGTGAGTACAAGCCCAAGTTATTTAACCAGTTCTCATATGACAGCCCTTTCATCCCTGGAATCAACCTGGTGAACCTTCTCTGAACTGCTTCCAGTGCCACCACATCCATTCTCAAGTAAGGACACCAAAACTGGACACAATATTGAGCTCTGGGTCAGTTCTTGCCTCCACATGGGTCCCATTTTCCTTAACCATTAATGCTTCTCCTGGTCAGGGTTGGAGGGCTATTGACAATGACTCACATACTCCTCTGCCTACCTGAACAACCTGCTGATCATAAGCACAATTCTGGCAATGTGCGTTTCCTGTTAGACATGTTGAACTCAAAAGGAGAATTCTTAAATGACCCGAAAGAGCAAAAAAAAAAAAATTATGGCTTTACATATGCAGGATGTGGTCAAATAGATCAAGGGGTTTCACGGCAGCTTTCACCTCAACCTTGTCACTGAGCTACGTAAAGGCTCGGTCACAGGAAGATCATTGTGGAGACTTCTAAGAGCAGAAAGAGACTGACGGAGGGTTCAGGAGAGAATGCCGGAGCTGGGGCCCAGGTACCTCTTGGCTTGGCCATGCACGGTACAGCAACTAGAATTCGTTATAGACGTGAGATTGGAATTGGGGCAGCACAGAAATCTTGAAAGGTCATGGGGCTGGAGAAGATTTCAAAGATACAAAAGGCTGAGACCAAGGAATTTGAAAGTCTGCGTGGAGTTAAAAAATTCTCGACATTGCTTGACCAGTAACCAATGGGGGTCAGAGCACAGGGATGAGGGGTGAGTAGGGTTTAGCGCAAATTTAGCGGCGGCAGTAAGTTTAGATATTCTCAGGTTTTCATATTATTTTTAATACAAAATCTCTCCACATTAACTCCTCCTTGTGGTGAGCAGTGAGTTAGATTCTGATCGCTGAGGTCATTGCTCTCCAAAGAGCCGTTGGGAGATTTCAGCTTTGTCTGAGATCTGGTCCTGTGCTCCGCCCCAGTGCGAAAGTGGTTACATTGGAAAAGGGACCTCATTGGCTGCAAAACATTTTGGACAACGTGCTCTGAAATGTGCTTCTAAAGACAAAAATTTCTTTACTTACATCAGAATGATGACTCCCTTTTAAAACGAAGTGTGAACACGACAGATTCCAAATCACTGAGACACAGTGCGCTTTATTCTTGTTCATTAGGAAACTGAAAAAAGAGATCAGAATCTGACAAGAGTCAAATCAATGACCAGAAACACAACAGCTCTTTACAGACTACTGCCACACTAATTTATCCAAACGCATTTCTTTTCTTAACATCTGTTAAGATAGATCCACAGGGGGAAAAAATAGATTTTCGTTCTAACTGGACTGTGAAAGACAGTCTTCAGGTCTGAACCACAGGTTCCAGATCCAGATCTAAGGCTTCAATCTAGATCACAGGCTCAAATTCTAGATCACAAGCTCTGTTTCTGGATCACAGGCTCCAATTTCTTTCATTATTGATTCACAGGACATGGGTCTCACTGGCTGGGCCCAGCATTTATTGTCCCATCCCTAGTTGCCCCCTAGAGAAGGTGCAGGTGAGCTGCCTTCTTGAGCCGCTGCAGTCCATGTGCTGTGGGTTAACCCACAATATCCCTTAAGGAGGGAATTTCAGGATTTTGACCCAGTGACACTGAAGGAACAGTGATATACTTCCAAGTCAGGATGGTGAGTGGCTCAGAGGGGAACTTGCAGCGGGTGGTGTTCCCATGTATCTGCTGCCCTCGTCCTTCTAAATGGAAGTGATCATGGGTTTGGAAGGTGCTGTCTGAGGATCTTTGGTGAATTGCTGCAGTGCATCCTGTAGATGGTACGCACTGCTGCTACTGAGCGTCGGTGGGGGGAGGGAGTGGGATGCTTGTGGATGTGGTGCCAATCAAGTGGGGGCTGCTTTGCCCTGGATGGTGTTGAGCTTTTTCAGTGTTGTTGGAGCTGCCCCCATCCACGGCAAGTGGGGAGTACTCAGACAACTCCCTCAGACGTTTGTAAGGAGAATTTTGTGAGGTTGAGAGGGCAGAGTTTGTCATTGTTATTTCTGGTGCTTCAGTTAATGTGAAGTGGTCTATCAGGTTCCATTTTGTTTGGAGACTTTCCAGTAGTTGTCACAACTGAGTAGCTTGATCGGTGATTTCAGAGGGCAGGTAAGAGTCAATCACATTGCTGTGGGTCTGGAGTCACATGTAACACAGACAGGGTAAAGATGGCAGATTTCCCTCCCTAAAGGCCATTAGTGACCCAGGTAGGCTTCCATGACAACCAGCAATGGTTTCATCGCCATCATTCAAATTTTGATTCCAGATTTTTCTTAAGTTCAAATTTCACCTTTCACTGTGGTGTGATTTGTACCTCATCATCAAAACATTGCCTGTAATCGCTAGGCCAGCAATAAAAACTCTACACCGTCACCTCCTCCAACCACCACAGGCTCCAGTTCCGGACCATGGCTGCAGTTCTAGATCACAGGCTGCAGTTCTAGATCATGAACTCAGGTTCCAAATTACAGGCTGCAGTTCTGGATTATAGACATTTTTTTCTGATGAACTTTCTGATCACAACTGACTTTTATGTCACTGGGAGATACACAGCCTTCACTGTCACCGGAACACATTTAACCATTCCCCACGGGTGAACCAGTACTGCTACATTTGTCACTTTTTACAAAGAAAGACTGGTCATTCACAGATTTTTCAGACTTGCTGCTTCCACCTCCCTCCATCCATTGCTAATGTAGGGCCTTAGCTTCTACTTGTTCCTAACACAACAGTGAACTGACAGCCAGCTGGAAAAGACGCTGGAGATACTGCATGAGCTGTGTGATTTTTTTCACATTGTGGGTAGAGAGTGTGAATGGCAACGAGGAGAAGCAGGCAGACAGGCTGATACAGCACCATCAACTGGCACCTTACACCGGTTTCAGGATTTCCAGTTTGCCAGTTCCAGCCGCCTCCTCTTTACCATGGATGTGCAATCCCTTTACACGTCCATTCCCCACCAGGAGGGTCTTAGGGCTCTCCACTTCTTCCTGGTGCAAAGGCCTGAACCATCCCCACCCACCATCCCCCTCCTCCGCTTGGCCGAGCTCGTCCTTCCCCTCAACAACTTCTCTTTTAACTCCTCTCATTTTCTTCCAGTCAGAGGGGTGGCCATGGGTAGTTATGCCTGTCTCTTCATGGGGTACGTGGAACATTCCTTGTTTCAGTCCTATTCCAGACCCCACTCACAAGTCTCTCTCCAATACATCACTGGAGCTGCTCCCCTCTCTCGACTGGAATTGGAACAGTTCATAGATTTCGCTTCCAATTTCCACCCTGCCCTCACTTTCACCTGGTCTATCACTGACTCCTCCCTTTCCTTCCTCGACATCTCTGTTTCCATTTCTGGGGATAGACTGACCACTAATATCCATTATAAACCCACTGACTCCCATAGCAACCTGGACTATACATCCTCACACCCTGCTTCCTGTAAAAACTCCATCCCATTCTCTCAGTTCCTCCTTCTCCGTCATATACATTCAGATGAGACCAACTATGAGGAGCCTCCAAAATGTCCACCTTCTTCATCAACCGAGGATTCCCCAGCTCAGTTGCCGACAGGGCCCTCAACTGGGTCCGACCCATCTCCCGCACTTCTACCCTCACCCTTTCCCTTCCCTCCCATAACAGCGATAGGGTTCTCCATATCCTCACCTACCATCCCACCAGCATCCACACCTAGTAGATCATCAGGAGCCATTTCCGCCACCTCCAGCGAGATGCCACCACCAGACACATATTCCCCTCCCCTCCCTTGTCCGCCTCCCTACTGGACACCCTGGTCCACACTTCTTTCACCCCCAACACCTCCCCACAGCCCCATGACACCTTCCCCTGTAACCGGCGAAGGTGCAATTCCTGCCCATTTACCTCTTCCCTCCCCGGTATCCAAGGGCCCAAACATACCTTCCAGGTGAAGCAACACTTCACCTGCACTTCCCAGAATCTAGTTACTGCACTCGCTGCTCACAATGTGGTCTCCTCTACACTGGGGAAACAAAGCATAGACTTGGTGACCACTTCATAGAACATCTACTTTCTGCTCGCAAAAAAGACCCTGAACTACCTGTTGCCTGCTACTTCAATGCACCACCCTGCTCCCTGGCCAACATCTCTGTCTCTGGCTTGCTGCAGTGTTCCAGTGAAGCCCAACACAAGCTGGAGGAACAACACCTCATTTTCCGCTTGGGGACCCTACAGACCCCCGGACTCAATATTGAGTTCAATAATTTTAGGGCCTAAACTCTCCCATGTCCCAGCCCCCCCACCCCACACACCAGGCCTTGTTACCATACACCCACTTTTTTCAGTCACTAACAGTCTCCAACTATTCACCCTCCCAGCCAGATCATCTTCACTCCTTTGTCTGGCCAACTGCTGTTATTTCTCTTTTGGGCTCTATCCCACATACCATTTACTCCTGACTGCCTCCCCACACCCTGTCTTCTACATAAAAACCGACATTTTCCCAGCTACCATCAGTTCTGAGGAAGGTTCACCAGACACGAAACATTAGCTCTGATTTCTCTTCACAGATGCTGTCAGACCCGCTGAGCTTTTCCAGCAACTTCTGTTTTTGTTCCTGATTTACAGCATCTGCAATTCTCTCGGTTTTTATCTTGACAGAGCACCATGACAGACCAGGCTATTAGAGCTCCTTCATTGGGAACCAGTTACTAGCCTAGCCTTCACATACCCTTTGCCGAGTTCCTCCGTTGTAGCCCAGGCCAGGAGTTCGGACCTGCTGCCTGAAGCCACCCCACAGTGTGAATCCAACACTCTCACTGACTTTTGACAGAATATTCACCATGATCACGAGCTAACCTCAGCAAGCTCAGCATGTCAACACCAGTACTCAAGGCTAGTATTGATGGCTGCTCTCCAGCGGTCACACCGAGGTCATTCAGAGGGCAGTGAGGAGTTCACTCTGGCGGAGTGAGACTAGACTGATGTGGAGTCAAAGCAAGTCAGCATAAGGCAGTCAATGTAGGTTTTGTGACAATCTTCTGCAGCTATAGGCTATTAATGGGGACAGTGTAGCGGAAGCTTTACTCTGCATCTAACCCCGTGCTGTCCCTGTCCTGGGAGTGTTTGATAGGGACATTGTAGAGGAAGGTTTACTCTGTATCTAACCCCATGCTGTCCCTGTCCTGGGAGTGTTTGATAGGGACAGTGTAGAGGAAGGTCTACTCTGTATCTAATCCTTGGTTTTCTGTAATAGACACTGGATGATGTGAGTCTCCCAGTAACGGGCACTGAAGGTGCAATTCTCTCTGAACACTTTAACAGATTGTCGGCTGGACAACGATGAACTGCCTGCACATGACCCCCGTCCCATCACCCCTCACCCTCAACTCCACTTTCACACCACCACCCCCCCTCTCCCGGTCACCCCTGACCCTCACACCCCATCCTCATCCCCCACTCTCACATTTCACTCCATCCTCATCCCCCACCCCCACCCCTCCACCCATCCTCTTCCCCTATTCTCACCCCTCCCTCCATCCTTATCCCCCACCCTCACCCCTCTCCTCATGCTCATCCCCCACTCTTACCCCTCCCCTATCCTCATCCCCCACCCTCATCCCTCCCCGATCCTCACCCCCCACCCTTCACCCCATCATCATCCCCCACCCTCATCCATTCCTCATCCTCATCCCCCACCCTTATCCATTCCCCATCCTCATCCCCCACACTCACCCCTCCCCATCCTCATTCCCCACCCTCACCCTTCACCCCATCCTCATTCCCCACCCTCATCCCTCCCCCATCCTCATCCCCCACTCTCACCCCATCCTCATCCCCCACTCTCACCCCTCCCCCCATCCTTATCCTCCACCCTCATCCCTCCTCCATCCTCATCCCCCACCTTCAACCCTCACTCCATCCTTATCCCCCACCTTCATCCATTCCCCATCCTCATCCCGCATCCTCATCTCTTCCCCATCCTCATGCCCCATCCTCACCCTTCACCCCATCCTCATCCCCCACCCTCACCCCTTCCGTATAAAACAGAAATGCACTCAGAGGCTGTCAGTCTCCAAGTCAGCTCAAGGTGAGTTAGCACTCAAAAACTCAGACAGTTAGCTGAGAGGCCTAGGATTCATCCTATCTGGATGCATGAGGCAGGGGTGCGTGTGTGTGTGTGTGTGTGTGTGTGTGTGTGTGTGCCTTTCTGTCTATCTGCTGGCTTGCCATAGCTACCTTGTGTGCATGAAATGTGGAAGTGGACGGAGTCTGTAGGTGTTACAAAGACATGAAGAGGCAAGCCATTGGAACCAACGTCATGGACCAAGCGCTGGAGAATCGAGCTGGAAGAGTTATTTAGGTGGTTGCTTCTGTACTGTAGAGCTCCAGCTGCTGCTGTTCACTGGGACCTTCCCATCGGGAATTCACACAGTGTACTTTCTCAGGAGAGGAGAGGGAGAACTGGGAGCTGCACAGAAATGAGGAGAGATTAGCGAGTAACAAGATGCAAATACATGGAAAGAACTCTCATTCGTGAGATTCCAAACTCACCGCTTATACCCTGAGGGGACAATTGGGCATTTTCTTTGCTCAACATCGTTGATCTGATTCTTTCCATTTTCGCTGTATTTCCCTGTCACTGCCCAAACTGCTTGAGGTAGCAGAAAAAATTCTACCCCATGTCTCTTTGAAATCATTCAGTAAGAAGTTTGTTAATATTTGGGTGAAACTGATATGGGAAACATCAAAGTGTAACACCCAACATTTTCTCAAACAGCAGCTTGAGATCTGCAAATGAGATACTCAAAGCAGAGGCTGTGATATGTATGCAGTCTCAATTACTTAGTGTGACCTGAGGCTAGGGCTTTATGTTCACCATTCCTTTCATTTACACTCAGCATTTCAAAGGGATTGCCAGTCTCTGCTTTCAGCAACCGTCGAAGAATTGTCCATCCACTGACTATAAGGCAGTGAGATCCCCCGAGTTCAGTTTCCCTTTTATTCCAGGAGCTAATTACTGCAGATGCTGGAATCTGTACTGAAAACAAAACATACTGGAGATCACAGCAGAGCAGGCAGCATCCATGGAGAGAGAGCAAGCTAACGTTTCAAGTCTAGATGCCTGTTCAAATTCCACCCCAGGTACTGACAGTTAACAAACGTATCAGTCAATCTCCTCATCCTGTGGACTCAGTCCTGAAACCTCACAATTCTGCTGCTGCTTGACTTGCTAGAAGTGAGCAGCTCTCGCAGCTCAGAGTCAGAAGAAATTGGATGTTTCTGCAAAACGCACCATCCAGACAGAAGGAGTTGGGGGTGGGGGTTGTTGGGAGAGGAGTCCTTCTCATTGTCCTCATGATGTTTATCCCTCAAATGAATTCTTAATCCACATTATGATGGAATAATATCATGCAGAATCGAGTCTGTACCACCAAAAATACATGACCACCTACACTCGACCCACTTTCCCACTCGTGGCCCACAGCCTTGAATGTTATGACACTTCGAGTGCTCATCTAAGTACTTTTTAAAAGTTGTGAGGATTCCTGCCTCATCTACTCTCCCAGGCAATATTCCAGACCCGACCACCCCCGGGTGAAAATGTTTTTCCTCAAATCCTCTCTAAACCTCCTGCCTTTCACATTAAAATGGTGCTCCCTTGTTACTGACCCTTTGACTAAGGGGGAACAGCTGTATTCTATCCACGCCCCTCAGAATCCTACACACGTCTATCAGGATCCCTCTCTGCTCTAAAGAGAACAACCCGAGCTTATCCAACCTCTCCCCATCGCTGAAATGCTCCATCCCAAGGGCAACATCCCGGTGAATCTCCTCTGCACCCCATCCTGTGTGATCATATCCTTCCTACACAGTACTTCAGCTGTGGCCCAATCAAAGTCCTGTACAGCTCCAACATGATCTCCCTGCTGTTATAATCTATGTGACAACTGATAAAGGTAAGATTCTTGTATGCCTTTGTACCCATGCCTACTAACCTGTCCTGCCACCTTCTGGAGTGTGTGGACAAGAACCACAATTCCTGGTGTCATTGTCATTTATTGAGGTCTCCCTCATCATCTGCTCCATGATGTGAGCTAGCTGTATGCAAACTGAATCCTGTGTTGCACACAATCCTCTGACTATATAATCCATTCTGAAATCACTGATGTAAACCTGAATAATTGTGCTTTAATTCCATCAGAATTAAGCAGTTCTGTAATTGACAGCAATATTGTTAACTATGGATTTGGTCAGCATGGACAAGTTTGACCAAAGGGTCTGTTTCTGTGCTGTACAACTCCATGACTCTATGACTAAAAGCCAATCTCTTGTAGTGCCCCTACCTCTGGACCAGAAGCTCTGGGTTCAAGTCCCATCTGCCCCAGACTTGTGTCAGTTTTCATAAACCTAAGCACATTTATTCAAAATACCGAGTACTGCAGCACTGGGGATCTGAAAAGGTCAAGGAAGAGCACATCAGCAGTGCAGGCGGCACCTGTGGAGAGGGAAGCGGAGTTAACATTTTGAGTTCAATATGATTCACCTTCAGATCCAACCTGCTGAGTTTCACCTCACTTTCAGTTAGTATTTAGTAACTGGGGCCAAGATCCTACGGAACCTTTTGTCAGAACTATCTTTTTTGCTGCAAAACAAAAATAATTTTTCCATCATTTAAAGAAGCGGGAACTGGCCTTACAGAAATAAGCCCCCAATCACCCTTGAACTAAATACCAAGTCATTGAATAACTTTATGCTCAATGGGATGGAGGTTGATTGATAGAGTGTGTGTTTGTGAGAGACACCATCAAAGATGGTCAACCGCATGAGCTCTGCAAAGTTTGCAAACTTTGCAATGTCAAAGTGAGAGAGCCTAATAAAACACAAGATCTGTTCAGTGCTTTTGTCTGGACAAGACTCTGAGAGACTGGTTTGGAGACACCATTTCCGGAATTCACCAGAATTCACCGGAGGGAGGGATGAGGGACATTGACAGAGTGACTGACTGAAAGAGCCATCCTGCAACCCCTCCACCCTCCAACCCCTTCCCCACTGTTTCGGGTTATCCAGAGGCTTGCTGATGTGTACCAAGGGTTGTTGCCCATTTTAGGGGTCTCTAATGGACAGTCTAATTTGGGGTTACACTATTATTTTAGATCATGTGTCAAGCTAATCCGTAATCATTGTGCATGCTGCAAGAACGTTCCACTGGTTACATAAGAACATAAGAAATAGGAGCAGGAGTCAGTCTTCTCATCCATCGAACTCGCTCTGCCAGGTAGCTTTGTTCTGAAATACTTTATAAACACAAAGAGCCTTCATTTCACTCAATGCAATTATTTATTTCTTGCATCTTTTTAAATGATCATTAATTTTATCATTTTAAATTATCTTTGTCATCATGTTGTTATCACTACATTAAATAAAACTGATATTTTAAGATATTCCTGGGTCTTGTCATTTATTCCTGTTGATATTCCTCTGATACAGATTTGACCCTTGGTAAGACTACTCTGGGACTTCACCCTGCAAACAGGATGTGACACAGTTCAAACCCTTCACTGGGAACTGCAAAGAAATGTTTTAAAGGCATAATCAGCATCACATTGGCCAAAAGTTAGGGTTACAATCTTAGCTAATTGTACTAACTGGACAAAGGCAGATCCCAGAATAGAATCTGGTTTGATCGATCATTATTTTTCTTTTGTGTTAAATGAACTTAGGTTTCATTGTTAAAGAGCTTCTGCAGGCTTGTGTTAATACATTTCAATGACTGACCAACCTAAGCAAAAAGACTGAATATGTGGTCTTTCAAGCCAGGTTTCATTCTGAGATCTGACTTGTCCAGGATGAGCTGGGGCCATCACACCAATGCCATCATGTGCACTGTGTGGTTGCTTGAACACAGGATAATGCAAGAGAACCAAAAGAACGGTGAATGTTGTAAATCAGAAACAAAAACAGAAATTGCTGGTAAAGATCAGGAGGTCTGGCAGCACCTGAGGATAAAAGTCAGAGATAATGTGTCGGTTCGAGTCAGAGATGTTGCCAGACCTGCTGAGCTTTTCCAGCAATTTCTGGTTCTGTATAAAGAAAGACATGCCTGATTTCAGGACCATGGTCAGCACATGTACAGGTTTTGTTTTCACCGAGAGTCAGCACCTCAGGGAGTGCTGCATAAATTGAAAGTCAGGACTGAAGGAGCCCTACACAATCAGAGGTTCAGGACAGAGAGCCCACTGCACACTCAGACATGCATCCTTTAGGTTAGGAAGTGAACACCAGCTGTAGCTGTCCAGAGCGAAATATTTCATGGGCATTATTTGACAATGCTGCTGAGGAGTTCTCCTGGGTACCCTGAACCAACATTCAATGCCAAAAATAAATTATCTGAACATTACCACTTTGCTTTCTGTGGGATCTTGCTGTGCATATGTTTCTTACATTATAACCATAATCACATTTCCAAAGTCAGAAGTCACATAACACCAGGTTATAGTCCAACAGGTTTACTTGAAATCACAAGCTTTTGGAGCGTTGCTCCTTTGTCAGATGAATATAGTTGACTTCACCTGATGAAGAAGCAGTGCTCCTAAAGCTTGTGATTTCAAGTAAACCTGTTGAACCATAATTTGGTGTTCTGTAATTTCTGACTTTTTTTTACCCCAGTACAACACCAGCACCTGCACACCACATTTCCAAAGGTACTGTATTGGCAGTGAAACATGCCATGTAAGTACACAATCTCTGGTTTTTCTCCTGTTTATTCCAGCTGCATTCCTTTGCCGATTGCTGCTGTGTAATCATAGAATCCCTACAGTGTGGAAACAGGCCATTCAGCCCAACAAGTCCACACCACCCCTCCACACAGCATCCCACCCAGACCCATTCCCCCATGTCTAACCCACCTAACCTAAAGTCCCTGGACACTACGGGCAATTTACCACCCTACACTGCACATCTTCGGATTGTGGGAGGAAACTGGAGCACCCAGAGGAAACCCACGCAAACACAGGGAGAACGTGCAAACTCCACACAGACAGTTGCCCGAAGCTGGAATCAAACCTGGGTCCCTGGCGCTGTGAGGCAGCAGTGCTAACCACTGAGCCACCGTGCCACACATATGTGTGTTGAACTGATGTTGGATATTGAGAAAGGGGATTCCTCAGTGAGCTTCTCCTGCCAATCACTACCTCAGTGAGACATTTGCTTCTTTGAGCCTCCCAAAAAAAATCTTGAAAACGTCAGCACTGCACAGACACATTTCAGATGCAACGCAATGTATGCGAGGGTTCTAATTATACTGGAGATTATTCATTCAGCAGTGACTGGCTACATTAACCCAAGGGCAAGCTGCTGATTGCAGTCCAACTGTACTCATCTCTTCAGTCATCAATCCATGTCACAAACAGCCACCCAGACACTCTAGGTGTTTTGAAGAATTTAACCAGCCTTCTGTTTGGATGGAGCTCTTGCTAATCTCCTGTCTTTGGTAATTTTGTGTTCCAGTTCTGGGACCCCAATTTAATTGTATTAACTTTATGCACACCTCTGTTTCTGTGTTTTCCAGCATTCCATTCCCCACCAATCCAATCGGCACAGCCTTAACCCTCTTCGGAATGGAACTGAGTGAGTCATGGAATGACTTGCGTTTCCCTTTCTCCATGTTGGGCATTTCTCCGAAGGTGTGGATTTGGGGAATTCCACACTCACTATCAAACAATCCTGAAACATACTACAAACTAGCCATTCTCTCTCAGTTTCTTCCCTGTTTAAAATTTTCCTGAATGTTCCAAGTCGTGTTGAGATAGTGCCTTGTTGGTCAGCTCCAGTCTCTTTGCTGTAAAACACAGAAAGTGCAGAGCAAAAGCAGGAGGTCCAACAGCATCTGAAGAGAGAGAAAAACACATTTAACCTTTCAAATTTGAGACTCTGCTTCGGGAGATTATGAAATGTTAACTCTATTTCTCTCTTGACAGAAGCTGCCAGACCTGCTGAGTTTCCCCATCACTCTGTTTGTTTCAGATTCCCAGCACCTGCAGTATTTTTAAAAAATCAGAAGAACTGCGGATGCTGTAAATCAGGAACAAAAACAAAGTTGCTGGGAAAGCTGAGCAGGTCTGGCAGCATCGGTGGAGGAGAAGACAGAGTTAACGTTTC
>JAHRHZ010000001.1:1929350-1959699 GCA_024137785.1 Ginglymostoma cirratum
CACTCCCTCAGCACTGACCCTCCGACAGTGCCCACTCCCTCAGCACTGACCCTCTGACAGTGCGAGTCTCCCTCAGCGCTGACCCTCCGACATTGCCCACTCCCTCAGCACTGACCCTCTGACAGCACGGCACTCCCTCAGCACTGACCCTCTGACAGTGCGGCGCTCCTCAGCACTGACCCTCTGACAGTGCGGCGCTCCCTCAGCCCTGACCCTCCAACAGTGCGGAACTCCCTCAGCACTGACCCTCTGACAGTGCGGCGCTCCCTCAGCACTGACCCTCTGACAGTGCGGCGCTCCCTCAGCACTGACCCTCTGACAGTGCAGCACTCCCTCAGCCTAGTGAAGTCAAATCGCTGACTCAGGGAGTCAAATTATCATTGAAATTCTCTGTTCCATCCCCGTTTCCAGTGTGTTTTGGCACAGTATTCTCAGTGAGGCTAACAGAACAAATGCTTTACCCAGTTAAATGGAAATGGTCTATGAAGCACTAACAGGCCAGAAGAATCTGAAACCTGCCCTGCTTCTGCAAACCGCATCAACATTGCTTATCTTGAAGCTTTTCAGGTTAAAGTCCATTAAATAATGACTAACTTTGCTCCTGGTGTAAGCCCAAGCTGCCTTCCATTGGTTTGCCCCAATGTCAGCCACATTACAAATAGATTCTGTCATCCACACACTTAGAGAGGCATAGAGCTGAATAACACGGAAACAGACCCTCGCCCCAACTCATCCATGCTGCCCAGATATCCTAAATTAATCTAGTCCCAATTGCCAGCATTTGGCCCATTTCCCTCTAAACCCTTCCTATTCATGTACCCATCCAGGTGCCTTTTAAATGTTGTAATTGTACCAGCCTCCACCACTTCCTCTGGCAGCTCGTTCCATACACGCCCCACTCTGTGTGAGAAATAGTTGCCCCCTAGGTCCCTTTTAAACGTCTCCCCTCTCCCATTAATCCTCTTTGAGTTTTTTTGTTGATGGGAATTAGCAGGAAACAGCTGAGGGATTATAAATTTAAATCTGTTTACACCATCACAATATTTCCTAATACTGAGAGTTTTTAAGGCATCAGACTTATTTAAACGTAAATCTCATCAGCTTTATTAAATACAGAAAACAGAATGAAAATATTGGCACTGCCCCATATTTGAAGGAGACTCTCTAATCCCCACCTGAGATCATCTTTATCCAATTTATTTTGCAACAAATTTTCCAAATTTTCTTTCCCCCTGCATGTCTCCTTGATGGAGTATTTAGTTTCTCAGGTCATAGGCCATCCAGTGGTTGCTCAGCATACTATCCGACTGCGGGAGGCGTTACAGCTAACCCTATCCTGTGTCACTATTTCATTTTAGAATCACTTAGCAGTGGCTAAGTGGTCAATGGAGACGCAAAGTCTTTGGCACTGAAATGTCTTTGACACTGGAGGTCTTCAAGATCTCTAGATCTGCAGTGACCTCTGTTACTTACAGCTAGCTGTCTTCAGTTTCCTCCCACACTATTCCCCACCCCCTCGATACTTGTCAATTTCATACAGCTCATTTTGTCACCTCAATACCTTCAGTATCTAGTGATTTATTGCTCTTGACACCCAGACGTGAAAATCAGAGTGTTTGCGTTGACCTGCTTTCTCCATCAAAGCCCTCGATGCTGCCCTAATCCTACAAGAGAGATCTTGCTGCCAGTAATCTGATCGGGAAGTCCCAATATTCAGGGAGAATTAATGTACTAATCCAGTGCTTTACAAAAAGCTGGAAAAGGCTTGAGTTTTCATCTCCAATAAACTAAGTCTCAGATTTTCTCCTCCTCCTGTTTGTTCACAACTTGGAGCCAGTAAGTGACTCCTCATTGAATCATTTAGACACGCAGTGTGTATTAGTCACAACTCTTTGCTTTCCAACACAGAATACAAACAAGGGAGACACCAGAAGAATCAGACAGATCCAGCATTTGCAACTGGAAATTATTGGGGTTTCCGCAATTGGCTGTAGCCAATCAGAGAGAAGTCTATCATATTCCCTGCAACCCCTCATATCCAAACCCCAATCTCCCTACATCACTGACCTCCAGACAAAGTTGCGTACCCTGGCCTGATCTACCTAGTCCCTGAATGGCCCCTATGTCTCACTCAGTTCCCAAATGCCACTGGGTCAAAATCCCAGACCTCCCTCCTGTATGTACAGTATACAGCCTGCAGTGGTTCAAGACAGCCGCTCACCAGCACATTCAGAAGGGCAGCTAGGAATGGACGACTGCCATATACACATCACCAAAAAAAACGAAAAAACATCACATTGCTGTTTGCGAGAGTTCACTTTGTGCAAATTTGCTGCTGCATTCCCAACACTACAACAGGATATTGGTTAGGCCACTATAAGAATACTGCGTTCAATTCTGGTCTCCCTGCTCTAGGAAGGATGTTGCAAAACTTGAAAGTGTGCAGAGAAGATTTACAAGGATGTTGCCAGGGTTGGAGGGTTTGAGCTGTAGGGAGAGGCTGAATAAACTGGGGCTATTTTTTCCCGGAGTGTCAGAGGCTGAGGGGTGACCTTATAGAGGTTTATAAAATCATGAGGGACATGGATAGGGTGAATTTATAGCCAAGGTCCTTTTCTCCAGGGTAGGGGAGTCCAAAACTAGAGGGGCATACATTTAATGTGAGAGGGGAGAGATTTAAAAGGGACATGAAGGGTAACTTTTTCACACAGAGGGTGGTGCGTGTATGGAATGAGCTGCCAGAGGAAGTTGTGAAGGCTGGTACAATTACAACATTTAAAAGGCATCTGGATGGGTACATGGTTAAGAAGGGTTTGGAGGGATATAGGTCCAAATGCTGGCAAATGGGGCTAGATTTATTTAGGATATCTAGTCAACAGGGATGAGTTGGACCAAAGGGTCCATTTCTGTGCTGTACAACTCTATGACTCTATAACTGTGCCTCATTCTCAATGAAGTGCTTTGGGATATCCTAATATCATCAAAATGTCTCAAAAAGAAGTTCATTAGCAGCAAGCTGACTCCTCACTTTGGGGTTTGAGTTTGCAACGTGTGTTAACCAATATGAATGGCCAGCCACACTTTAACTCTCTGAGGCAGGAAGACAGAGATTGGCGAGTGAACTTCACACATAATCATTTCAGTGTTATTAAAAAAATGGCTTTGTGAATTTATTTTTTGGAAACTACAAATTGATTTTATTTTTTAAAAACGGTCAAAGCCACACTCAAATGGGATGGCATGGTGGCTCAGTGGTTAGCACTGCAGCCTCACAGCGCCAGGGACCCGGGTTCGATTCCAACCCCAGGTGACTGTCTGTGTGGGTTTCCTCCGGGTGCTCCGGTTTCCTCCCACAGTCCAAAGATGTGCAGGCAAGGTGGATTGGCCATGCTAAATTGCCTGTAGTGTTCAGGGGTGTGTGGGTTATAGGGGAATGGGTCTGAGTGGGATGCTGTATGGGTTGGTGTGGACTTGTTGGGCCGAAGGGCCTGTTTCCACACTGTAGGGATTCTAATGATTCAAATGATTTGAAATCAGAGTCAAAGATGGCCCAATATTTGCATCACTGTACCTTATATTCCAAAGCCATTGAAATGGAGACAATCCACCTGAAAAGACCCAGGGAACAATTATTCTACAGTACAGATCAGTGCTATCGCCTAGCCAATTCACAAAGCATCCAGTACTATGTCCACTTTCTGAAGAAGGGTCATGTTGGACTCAAAACATTAACTCTGCTTCTCCCTCCACAGATGCTTCCAGACCTGCTCAGTTTCTCCAGTGATTTCTGTTTTTGTTCCAGATTTCCACCATCAGCAGTATTTTGCTTTCGAATGGTTACAAATGTATTGAACCAGCAAACCTTCCTGGACCTTGCCATCCCCATCTCTGGAAACTGATTCACAGCAAACATCCTTTTCAAACCCACTGACTCCCACAATTACCTCAACTATCCCTCTTGTCACCCACCCTCCAGCAAAAGTGTTATCTCATACTCCCAATTCCTCCGCCTCAGCTACATCTGCTCCCAGTGTGAGGCGTTCTACTCCAGGACATCCCAGATATCCTTCTAGGGTAGAGGTTTCCTCTCCTCAGTTATTAAGGATGCCCGCAACCACATCTCTCCCACTTTCCGCACTTCTGTCCTCAAATCCCCTCCCCCCACCCAACAACAATAAGGATACAGACCCCTTGGTCCTCATGTACCACCCCACCAACCTCCAAATCCAACGCATCATCTTCCAAAATCTCCGCCACCTACAATCAGACCCCACCACCAGAAAGCAATTTCCCTCCCCCCGACCCTGCTTTCCGCAGGGACCATTCACTCTGTGACTCCCTCGTCAGCTCTATACTCCCCACACCCGGTACCTTTCCCTATATCCATAAGGGGTACAACACCTGCCCCTATTCTCCCCTCTCCCCTCCGCCCAAGGCCCCAGACAATCCTTCCAGATCCAGTAGCGTTTCACCTGCTCTTCATCCAACCTGATCTATTACATCCGTTGCGGTCTTCTCTATATCATGGAGACCAACACAGATACAGGGACTGGTTCATGAGGCATCTGTGCTCTGCACTCACCGACCAACCCAACCTTCCGGTTGCCATCCACTTCAACTCCCACTCCCCTGGTGACATCCTCTGCTCCCTCCACTGTCAGAGTGAGGCCAAACGTAAACTGGAGGAACAACACCTGATATTTCGCCTTGGGAGATTACAGCCCAATGACCTCAATATTGACTTCACCAGCTTCAAATTCCGTCCACCCCCAGCCTTATCCCACATCCAGCACACCCCGCACCCTCGCCTCCCTGACCTGACCTAACCCTGTCCATCTTCCTACTCACCTATCCACCCCACCCTTCCCACCGACCTATCACAATAGCTCCCTACCTGTATCCAACTATCACCATCTCTCCTACCTTTCCCCAGTCTCACACCCCTCTCTCTATATAATTCTGGGATCTCCTCCCCCTCCCCAGTCCTGACAAAGGGTTTCGTCCTGAAATGTTGACTTTCCTGCTCCTCGGATGCTGTCTGACCTGCTGTGCTTTCCCAGCCTCACACCTATAGGCTCTGGCTTCCAGCATCTGCAGTCCTTACTGTCTCCAAACCTTTCAAAACAACCTGTTGCTACCAAACAAGGCATGGGAAAAGTGTGAAACCACTGCCCTTCTCCTAATCATAACGTCATTTACATACGTTCTATTCCAGATCAGTTTAGCTTCATTGCTAAGCATCACAAGCCGTGCTCACTAATTAAAAAAATAAATGTTTCAAATCACTTTAGGTTCACTTTCTAAGTCATTAAAACATCTGAAAAATCACCTGCCAAATCAAAACTCATTTGTAGTCAAATTAGTTGCAATTAGGCAGTAACTATTCAGAGAAAGCCACACAGGCAGTTTAATGTCCATTTAAGTAGACAAACTGGAATCGTCAGCAAATCTTGTTCTGACAGCCCTGCCCTGGTTTAAGACTTGGTTTTGCTTTGACCTAACCAAATCTATTAAGTCCATTAACGAAAATAATGTGATTTTTATCAAACTAGCAAAATTCAAACATCAATCTGGGATTGAGGCGCCCTGTTTAAATTTCCAATCTCACTGTCGCTGAATCCAGATTCTCAGGATTACCTGACCCTTGAGGTGAACATCTGACCCAGCTTTCAGTCTGACCTATTTCCATCATCTCCACTGCCTTTCTGAGCTCTTTAGTTGCAGAATCGCTCCTGCGTGCCATTGTTGCCTCCCAGCCTGACTATCCTGACACTCTCCCAGCCATCTTCCTTGCAGAAACTGCTGTCTGTGTCCTTCCTTGCACCGACTCCAGTTCACCCAGCCCCCACCCCTCATTCTGCTGCTTGACCTACAATGGCTCCTGGTTAAGCAATGTCTCAATTTAAACATTTTTGTTCTGTGTTTCCAAAAGCCTCTACGGCCTCACCCCCTCCCTTTCTCTTTAATCTCCTCCTCCCTCACATAGCTCCCACTCTCCACATCCCAGGTTTTATCATTCCACCCTGGCTTCAGCCAAATTCCTGAGTTCTGAAATTCCTTCCCTGGCCCTGTCTGCCTCCCAAAACTACTCGCCTCCTTAGACCCCTCACCACCTCTAAATAGCTGTTTAAAACCCACCTATTTTAGCCAAACCTTTATTCCTCTGTCCTAATGCCACCTTATGTGACTCAGCATCAAATTTTGTTTGCTAACACAATTGTGAACTCCACTGCTGTGGACATTCTACAATGTTAACGGCGCTATATGAGTGCAGCTTCCTACTGCTGTTGTCGTCGCCTCTTACCACACAGTCTTTTCCTCGCTCGCCCCTCGGCATTGAACTCTCTGATATTGATAGTCACTTATTGAAGTCCATAATCGTTGCATACCTCAATAATTTCTTCCAGGCAGGAGTCCCTTCTGTCTATCCCTCTGCCCCCAAACCCCAGCACCCCCCCAACTCCTCTCCCCTCCTGCCCATCTATTGCCTGCCCCATTTTAGATCCTCTTGTTTCATATTTAGTGGCTCTCTGGGTGCCTGTATTGTGCAAACAGCACAGATGTTCAAGACATTAATTTACTCCATGGACACATATTCATTTTGCAACATTAAGCCCTGTCACATCAGAAGGCTGTCCGCATTTGTCATGTACTTCCCCTCCGATTTGTTTGGGTGCTGGGGAGGAGCAGAACTGCATCGCCAAGGACAAAGAGATAAAAGTTTCAGGGAATTTGTCTTCCAGTAAAACGAGGTTCTAAATTGCAGCAATTAAACTGACATAGCAATGGCAGCAAAGGGTGAGCTATAGAATATGGCATCATAACCTGGTCACTGCCGTATTGGAGTGGAGAGGGGGAGCTGGGGACAGAAGGAGGAAGAGGATTGAGGGATCCAGGCAGTGGCTGGAGGAGGCTTGTCAATCGAGTTGAACGTGTTGTGAATGTCATATATTGCACAGCAAATGGAAGTGACTTTTGATTGAGTTTAGACTATCTACTCTTGTTGGCCATCCCCTGCTATCCAGCATAGGATGAGGTCATCCAATCCACTGTGCTTGTTTTAGGTCTTTGAAAGAGATTTCCACTTAATCCTACGCCCCATTCCCTTCACTGTAGCCAGGTAATTATACCCTTCTGAAACAAATACAGCTCACTTCCAATACAATTAGGGAAGGGCAATAAGTGTTGACACTCTCATCCAACGATCAGATGAAACATCTTCTCCAAGCCCCCACCTTTGAAAGATCCTGCTGAATGTTCTACCCCAGCCCTTTCAGGCAAAGTGTTCCAGAGCAGAAAAACTCACCGCGTATAAATGTTTCCCCATCTCCCTGTCTCTATAGTCAATGATCTTCGATCAGAGTCTCAGGAAGATGACCTGGCTTTCCAGGACTGGGAAGAGGGGGAATTGCCGTGACTCAGAGGGTTGTGAATCTGGAATTCTCTACCCCAGTGAGCCATGGATGCGCAGGTGGCAATTCTATTCCAGAGGGAAGTGGATAGATTGAGAGGTGAGGGATTTGGGCATGGTGCAGGGGGCTGGCCTGGAGGTCAGTGATCCGCTGTGATCTTATGGACTGGCAGAGCAAGCAGGAGGAACCAAATGGTCCAATCCACTCCTATATCTCATGTTCTTATGTCCGCTGCTTAGTGACCCTCCTGCCACTTAAAGCCAGACTTCCCTATTTATTCTATCCCAGTATATAAGGACACATATAACATTTTTTATAAACTTTGCAGCAACTCATGGAGTGGCACAGTGCCCCTTGACATGGCATCACAGGTCTGTGCCTTGCACCCTACCATGTGGCAGTCCTAATTATTCAGCCTCTCCTTGCTGACCAATTCTGACATCTAACCCTCCAGTGCCTCGAGTTTAAAATCTCCGTTCATGTTTTTAAATCTGTTCATGACCTCGTTGTTCCTTCTACTCTCTGATCCTTTTGTTCGTCAAACCCTCCTCTTCAAACTGAGATCCACACCTTTGGCTCCTTCTGGTCTTAACCAAATGTGTGTTGACCTCACTCTCTGTGCACGTCCTCTGCAGCTGTAACAGTGTACTCCTCGCTCTGTTCTATCACCCCAATATACTTTGTATGGTATGATCTGTGTGTACTGCACACAAAACAAACTTTTCTCTGTGCATTAGGTACATGCCACAATAATAAATCCAACCAAATTCCACTGCCATCTCTTTCTTAGTACTGAGGCAGATTTGGAAATGAATATTTCCCTTCTTAGCCCTGAATGTTTGTAGAGAGCTGGAATCAGTATAATTAGTCAATAGAACAGTTTGCAGGATTTCCTGAGATTTAGGGAGAGATGCTCTTCAATTATATTGAGATACCAATGTAGCAGACCCAGAATATTGAACTAGATAGACCAGCCTTGACAGAATCACTACAGTGTGAAGGCAGACCATTCAGCCAATGCTGAGTCTCAGAAGAGCACTCACCCAGACCCACCCCATATTTCCCAAAGCTAATCCACCTAACCTGGCCAATCTTTGGACTGTGGGAGGAAATCCACGCAGACACAGGGAGAACATGCAAACCCCACACTGTCGCCCAAAGGTGGAATCGAACCCGGGTCCCTGACACTGTGAAGCAGCAGTGCTAACCACGGGCAGTACGGTGGCTCAGTGGTTAGCACTGCTCCCTCACAGCACCAGGGACTGGGGTTTGATTCCACCCTCGGGCGACTGTCTGTGTGGAGTTTGCACATTCTCCCCGTGCCTGCGTGGGTTTCCTCCGAGTGCTCTGGTTTCCTCCCACAGTCCAAAGGTATGCAGGTTAGGGTGGATTGGCCGTGCTAAATTGCCCCATGGTGTTCAGGGATGTTTAGGTTCTGAGGAAGGGTCACCGGACCTGAAACATTAACTGTTTACTCCTTCACAGAAGCTGCCAGACCTGCTGAGCTTTTCCAGCAATTTCTGTTTTTGTTCCTGATTCACAGAATCCGCAGTTCTTTCGAAGTTTAGGTTAGATGGGTTAGACTTGGGGAAATGCCGGGGTAGGGGAATGAGTCAGGGTGGGATGCTCTTTGGAAGGGCGGTGTGGACTTGTTGGGTCAAATGGCCTGTTTCCACACAGTAGAGATTCTATGATTCTATGATTCACCATGCCCCAGACAGTGCAGTAGTCCGAGTCACCCAATGTCTGGAAAGTCTGCGGCAGACACGCTCCATGGGGATGACATTGTTGTGGCTTTAAGTCTCTGGAAGTAGCACAGTTTGTGGATACAGCTGTAGCCACTGAAAGCATATGAAGTATCAGTATTGGTTGAAAACATTACCCCCTGCCCAAACACTAAATTATAAAGATGTAAAACCAGATATGATGTTTTCAAAGTCAAAGCAGTTAACGAGGGGTCAGCATGTGAGTTACAGGATGTATAGTATCACCGTCTGTATCCCAGGATGTAACAAGGCACAGCTGTCTCCCTGCTTCGATGAACCATCAACACCTTTTGCTGCCAAATTCCTCCATGATCAATGCTTTGGGAGACCAGTCAGCCCGTATTAAACGTTACACTAATCTTCACTCAACTGCAAGGCACAACAGATTGATGCAAAATTAACACCAACCACTCATTGTTGGTGGTCTAGATTTACTATACAAAAAAAAGTAACCTTTAGATCTGTTATCAATGCAACATTAATTGAAACCCTTGCAAAACTACAGAGCACTAACCAATATTTAAGTGTGTCTAATTACCAACAATTAAAGACTGGCCTTACTGAATATTAAATCTGACGGGCAGCAAGTCCGATAGCAACAGCAGAAACTGCTGCTTCAATGAATTCCAATGAGAGACACAAGGGTTCAGTTAGAGATGGATGGGATCCTGTCTCCTTTGGGTCCAATGAGTCAGGGTTAAACTAGGACTGTAATTCCCCTACTTAGCGAGACCAAGTCATTGCAGTGTTTCAGACTGTGGTTAGAAGCACACTACCAAGTGTAAGTGACCCTAATCGAGCAATGTCCCACAGTCCCGGATTTAATCAGAGAAAGTCAATTAGCTCGAGGTTTACCGGAACTAGATTGAAACCAATTGCAAAGATATATCAAGGAAGTTCTTTCGCTGACCAGTGCGCTTCTGTTAAACATTTCAATAATCTTCACTCAAATGCAGGGCATAACATATTGGTGCAAAGACCAACCATTCATTGTTGTGGTCTAGACTTAGAATACATAAAAACAGTAACCTTTAGAACTGTTATCAATGCATCACTAATTGAAATTCTTGAAAAATCACAGCCTGTTAACAAAATTTCTCATTTTATCCCTTAATATCACCTTCCCACCATAATCCTCCAGTCTGATGATATCCCATCATCCCTCTTTTCTTCCTCTGTCTCACCCTCCCACCTCATCATATCGCTTAAGCTAACTGCATCAGAGCAGATCCCTTTCCACTCCCCTCCAAACAGATCCATCAGCTCCACAACTTCACTCAAACCAAAACCAGATGTTGGAGGAAAAGCTCAGCAGGTCTGGCAGCATCTGTGGGGAGAAATCAGAGTTAACGTTGCAGGTCCAGTGATCCTTCCTCAGAACACAAAGCCCTCAAACCAATATTCCCACCATTTGAAAACTTCACCAAGGTGAGAACTGTCCTTGCATTGATGTTGTCAATCTCCTACGGAATAACTTCAATGTCAGATTCTTCAGTTTGTTACTTAGGAGACACAACAAGGTCTCACACACAAGGTAAAGGGGCTGATAATAATGTTTAATGATGTGTGGTGGGGGATGATTACTGGCCAGGGCATTTTAGGAGCCCACACACAGTCATGGCACACCTTACCAGCAACAATACAATCTCTTTAAATTTGTACGCTGCCCCTCTTCTAAAGCAGATCAGTGTTGTATTTGCCTCAGTTTTTCAGCTGGAAATCATACAAAGTGTTGAATTCCACCCACACATGATGAGCTTGAGAGTAATCAAATTGTTACTATCTTCACATTCAGCAATCTAACAGCAATTCCTGAAGGTTAATTATGTCCTATATAATCCATCAATTGTATTCTTCCCGTAATCTACTCTTGCAAAGGTATACATTCGAAGCATTAACAATTATCCCAGTTGTTACTGTGGAATTTATTGACTTTAATCCAGCCCTGCATTGTCTAATTCTGTTCAGGATGTCAGATATAAAATACAAAGCTAGTTTACCAGTCTCAAACTTTTATTGGCATTGATATTTTCAATAATAACAATAAATCTTATTAACAATATTATTCATTCCTTTTCCATCATGTTACAATCTAACCACAGGGCCCTAAGGAGCTGTGTCAATGGCAGAGGATCTATATTGGGATATGAAGCACTTCGGGCTTAAGATTCCACAAAACAGTCAAAGAAAGATATAAGAAAAAAAATGCCTCAGAATTGTCTTGGGACGACAGATACGGATTTGGCCTACTCACCGTCTAAGGCCCAAGATGAGGTGGACCTGGAATTCTGGTCAATCCTGTCCCTCATCTGTTCTATTAGCCAGGATCACTCACTCAACCTCAGCAGAACCGAAACAAGAAATTGAACTGACTGGAGCTCTTTTTGTCAAGGAAGGTGAAGCTGAGGAGCAATGTAATAAGGGTCTTCAAGGTTAAGAAAGGAATTGGTCTTTTTTTTTAAATGCATTCATTTGTATTCTTGTGATGCTGGGATCACTGGTCAGCCTGCATTTATTGCCTATCCATAGTTGCCCCTTGGGAAGGTGGTGCTGAGCTGTCTTCTTGAACCACTGCAGTCCATGTGCTGTGGGTTGACCCACAATGCCCTTAGAGAGGGGATTCCAGGATTTTGACCCAACGACAGTGAAGGAACGGTGATATATTTCCAAGTCAGGATGGTGAGTGGCTTGGAGGGGAACTTGCAGGGGGTGGTGTTCCCACATATCTAGTGCCCTTGTCCTTCTAGATGGAAATGGTTGTGGGGTTGGGATGAGCTGTCTAAGGATCTTTGGTGAATTTTGTATATATTTGTAGTGCATCTTGTAGGTATTGTCACATATTTCCCAGTGGGAGCCAGCTCCTGGCCTTGCATCCGGACCCTCTCTCCCCAGGACTCCCCAACTGAGAGCCATTCTCGACCTCATTAACATGTGGTTAGGGGCAAGCCCTCCCTGACAGCAGCAATGTGGGCCTCCAGCCAGAATTCTCCTTGCTGAAGAAGGTTCCGCCCTGTCTTGTCAGAGATGGTTATTGTGCAACATTACTGTAGCATGAAAGTTATTTATTATTGACTCAGTTGTTGACAAGGCCTTGCCAGATGTAGGCATCGGGAGCTTTCATTGAGAATTTGCAAAGGGAGCTGAACAGGTTGTACTCATCTGGGGGCACCTCACGTCTGAACTTAGAACCAACTAAGGGAAGACCATTGATAGACGGTTAAGTCTAGGTCACTGCTTTGAACAATTCCTGTCGCAATGATCAGGTGAACATCGCTCGGGGAAAGAGGCAAAGCTAGGAATCACATTGGTCAAGAATTAATCCAATAAGGAATTTGGCCAATGCATCTTTATGCAGTGATTGGTTTATATGTGGAACTCCCTGTCCAATAGAGCACTGAAGTGAATCGTGTGGATAAAGATAAGAGAAAGCTGTAAAATTGCACAAGGTAGAGAGGATAGAAGGATCAGCTGATGCGATTGGATGAAGATTAAAGGAAGGTAATGTGGAGAATGAAAACAGACATGGGCTTTATTAGACCGCATGGCCTGTTTCTGAGCTGGAGGTCAGTTATGTAATTTCTATTTAAATGACTGGAAAGGGGATTCGAACATTTCACAGTAAACCCTTTTCATATTTCCAAACTCCCAATTGGTATTCTGTATAATTCCATGACATATATGCCTCTCTTCCAATTATAGTCACCCCACTGGGGCGGTGCGGTGTCTCAGCGGTTAGCACTGCTGGGCGCAGCATTAGGGACCTAGGTTCGATTCCACCTCAGGGCGACTGTCTGTGTGGGGTTTGCACATTCTCCCCGTGTCTGCGTGGGTTTCCTCTGGGTGCTCCGGTTTCCTCCCACAATCCAAAATGAGCAAACTAGGGTGGATTGGCCATACTAAATTACCCCATAGTGTCCAGGAATGAGTAGGTGAGGTGTGTTAGCCATACGAAATGCAGGGTTCCAGGGTTACAGGGATTGGGGGATGGGTCTGGGTGCGATGCTCTTTGGAGGGTTAGTCGATGAGCCGATTGCTCTGCTTCCACACTTTAGTGAGTCTATGATTGTCTCTGGACCTCCCTGTTGTGTCTTGGTCACCTCCGTGTCCTGATGGCTTTATCTTTTTGTAAACTCATCTGTTCCTTTAGCAATTTGTCCTTGTTCTAGCTATCTGCTTGGCAGTTTGTCAACAATCATCGCTCTCCCAAATCACTTAGTAATCACAGTAAATGTTTCTCAAAAACAACACAGTCCAGGCTCATAGTCAACAAAACAGAGAAAGTTCACCAAGTGTCTGTATGGTGAATCTTAATTTGCTTCATCTGACAGAATATTGCTGATAATAAGCATTTTGGTACAGTTTGAAAACAGCCTTCTACCCAGCAGCATATGCCTGTCTGTATCATACTGATACTTCTAACCCATTCCCTCATAAAAAACAGTCTATGGATTTGATTTAATTCTGAATTTGTTCCTCATTCATTCTTTAGGAAAGTGTCAGACAGTTGTGCTGGTTCACGTTTTATTTAAGTAACTGGAAGGAAGTGTGTTTCTTGCCTGTGGTTACAAGTCGGCTCGATGTGGAAATCTCTCACAGGAGGACAGCAGTCGCTGACCTCACTGGAATCAGGTTGTGAATTTATAATTTTACTAATTGCATTCATTTGCAAATGTGACTCATCAACAAGGAATCACACAAAGGATGTCCAGGGCTAAAATTTAACTGATATGTATTGTTTTTTTGTCTGACATTTTAAAAACTTAATTGCCCGTTCTTGCAGATCTCCAAAACAACCTACAATTACAATCTGCAGCAGGGGTGCATAAAGACTCCGTACTAGAGTTTGAGGTCGCAAATATTTGTTTTAAAATGTCAGCAAGTGTCTGAGGTGAAGTTAAACTGATTCCAGGGTATTTGTTTCAGGCAAAATTAATTGTTACTCCTATTGGGGAACTGCCAATTGGGACGTGATCAATCTCCACAGGAGTCTGCTCAGACTGAGCCTTGAGAACTTGCTCTGATCTGCCCGATAAGATACAGGGAGACACAAGTATTGGAATCGGTGCTAAAATGAACCACAAATGCCCGGAATGGTCTTTGTCCTTATAAAAGACTGAAGCAATTTAGCAACAACAAGGACTAGCTGAGGTCCTTCAGAGGAATGGGTGTGTTTTGGGTTAACACAGTGTGGAGCTGGAGGAACACAGCAGGCCAGGCAGCGTCAGAGGAGCAGGAAGGCTGACGTTTCAGGTCAGGACCCTTCTTCAGAAATGGGGAAGGGGAAGGGGGCTCTGAAATAAATAGAGAGGGGGGAGCGGTGATAGAAGGTGGATAGGTGGGAGAGAAGACGGACACGTCAAGGAGACGGGGTTGAAGCTAGTAAAGGTGAGTGTAGGTGGGAAGTGGGGATGGGGGTTAGTCAGTGAGGTGGGAGGAGCGGATAGGTGGGAGAGAAGATGGACAGGTCAAGGAGGCGGGGATGAGAGGGATGGCTGGTCTTGGGATGAGGTCGTGGGTGGGGAGATTTTGAAGCTCATAAAGTCCACATTGAGGCCATTGGGTTGTAGGCTTCCAAGGCAAAATATGAGGTGCTATTCCTCCGGTTTCCGGGTGGTGTCATTGTGATATTGTTCTGGCTGTTGAGATAATCCCAGGCCAAACCTCAAGGTCTTTCTTCAAACAATGAGGCAGATTTTCCACTGGCCAGGCACTTGCTATTCCAGTGTCAACTCCCAGCTCTACTGCCACTCCGAAACAGCACGTGAGCCCCAATTGGAGAGAAGAAGCTCTTCAATTATACCCTCAAGGCCTCACTGGTCAAGTGCTGCATTCCCACAGACACCTGGGAATCACTACTGCAACACCATCCAAAGTGAAGGAGGAGCATCAGGGAAGGCATTGAGACTTGCCACCAGGATGAAGTGGAAGCCATCTGTAAACAGCGAAAGGAGCACACTACCCCACCCACCTCTCCCCGTGACCCACCACCTGCTCCAAGTGTAACGGAGCCTGCAGTAGCCATATTGGTCTGTACAGCCAGCGACGGAATCATCCTGAGAGTGGAAGAGAGTCACCCTCATGTGAGAGGGACTGTCGATGAAATGATTCCAGTGTAGATGGCAGTTCTGTGCAGGCTTCCTTGCCATCTTGCAACCTGGCAATAAAACCTCTCTACCCACTTGGTACCCTATTTCACCTGGCACCTTCTCTAGCTCGAAGGGCTGAGTGACCTCCTCTTGTTCCTTTTACTGATGTTAAATAGCGTGCAAGGGAGGAGGGGAGCAGGAGTTTGGCACAAAGTAATGATGCGCAGCTTGAAGAGCCAGTGCAGGCACAATGGGCCAACTGGCCACCTTCTGCACCATAACAATTCTGTGATGGCATTTTAAACCTGTGCTGCTGTCCCTGTTGAGTTTTTGAAGTGAATGGGTGGTTTGATTACAGTGAAGCAGACATCGACTTAGAGCAGCTTGTCAACTGAATATTGGCAAAACGCAAACATTTAGAGTCAAAATGAGTACAAATTATTCCAACAAACAAGCTGTCCCGTTGACAGAGTGAGAAAAGGCCAAATAGCAGAGGTATCCCAAAGCTAAATCTGTCCCCATCGGAGTGCCAGGACCATTGTCCAGGAATTGCTGCAATAGTCTCTGATGTTTGGATGGACCCACGCCTTCTGTTGTGCAGTGGGATGCAGGAGAAGAGATACCCTGACTGAGACCTGGATCTCCATATGGAGGACATTTGGTAATCTCCAAACTACAGCTCATTGGAGCAGGCATTCTGCAAATAAACAAAACCAAGTGATCTCATCAAAAGGCAGGTGTGAGATCCGGCAGTAATCAATCCATCCGCGACACACAGCAATTGCAGATAAATGGTGTGATAAATATCCCAATTAGCTAACAAATTACATCAATCAGCAGAGAACATCAATAGAGGTGATTGAGATGGATAAGATTCTGAGGGGCATGGACAGAGCGGTAGGAACCAGCTGTTCCCTTCAGCTGAAGGGATCAAACACAAAGGGCGCACTTTTAAAGTGAAAGGCAGAAGTAGATTTGAAGAAAATCATTTTTGCCCAGAGGGTGGAGGGGGTCTGGAATGCCCTGCCTGGGAGGGGAATTGAGGCAGGAAACTTCACAACCTTTAAAAAAGTACTTGGCTGAGCACTTGAAGGGTCTCAAAATTCAAGGGCCTAGGCCGGGAAGGTGGGACTAGTGTAGTATATGTGTGGCAGTACAGACTCGGTGGGCCAAAGGGTCTGTATGATTCTACTGGCACGGAAAAGCAGGGTGTTGAATGACATTAACTGTATTTTTAATAGTGGGAAGCCAGCAGAGGATTCAGGACTGGGCAAATCAACTGATAAGTGCTCAACCCAGATTGGCATCAGGGCTCCTGTCTGAAAGTATGTGTGAGCGGGTTGGGTCAGGAATCAATCAGAATCTGGTTGAGGAGATTCCCCCAGTAAAAACTCTAAAACTAGAGCCCCAGCTGTCCAGGGGCTGTGTCAGGAAACCCTTTGCACATATACAGCAGTGGAAAACTGGAACATTGGGAGTTACGGATGAGATGAAAATTTCAAAGTTAAGATTGATATTGTGGGGTAATGGGGATTGGGTCAATGGAACCAAATTGGGTAAATGGAGTTAAGATGTTGATCAGCCATGACCTAAATGAGGGGCTGAATGGCCTCTACCTGCCCCTCTGAGAAATGGCCATATGGAGACAGTGAACAAGATGATGGAATTACATTAGAAACAGATCTTCCTGAGCCACACAGTCTCTCTGCCTTAAACATCCTGAGGTCAGGATTTGAACCCAGGTCAGCAGGACATCGCGGTCTCTCTATGAGCAATCCAGCCATGATACCACTAGGCCATTACCTCACTGTAATGTTTACAGGGACCCAAGTAATCCAGAAACCCAGGTAATGTTCTGCTGACCTGGGTTCAAATCCTGCCACAGCAGATGGTCGAATTTGAATCTGATTTAAAAAATCTGGAATTACAGGGGGTTCCGCTATAATACATGTTCTAGCAATGCAAATTGACTATAACACAATTAACAAATAGGGGAATTCTATTTCTAAAATGCGAACTTCTGTTGGCTATAACACATTTCCATTCAGTAGGCACCTATTCAAGCAAAAGTGATTGGACGTTGGGGCAATTCTTTTCTGACCTTATCGTTGATGTTTTGGAAGATGTTTTTAGAAAGTATTGCAGGAAAAAACATTTGAATTTCAAGATTCTTTTCATCCTGGATAATGCGCCAAGCCACCCTCCCACCATTGGTGAGCTTCCTAAAAACATCAAAGTGCTATTTCTACCCCCAAACACAACCTCTCTCCTTCCACCCAGGGTGCAATAGCAGCTTTTAAAACTTATTGCTTAAGGCACACATTTAAGAGGCTGACAGCAGCCACTGAAGGGGGATAAGGACAGTGTTCTTCAATTTTGGAAGAGCTTTAACATCAAGAAAGCAATTTACATTATCGTGGACGCCTGGGGTGATGTCAATAAGGACTGCTTTACATGCAGTTTAGCAGAAGCTTCTCCCAGATTTTTTTTCAAGATTTTAAAACCTTTGATCCATCAAAAGAGCTTCCAAGAATCAAAGAACATTGTGTTGATCTTGCAAAGCAAGTTGGATTTGAAGAAGTGAAGTGTGAGGATGTTGAAGAGCTGCTTGAGTCCCACAAGAAGGACCTCTCTACAGCTGATCGACAACAACTTGTCCCTGAGGGGCAAGTGGAAACTGGAGATGAAGAAGATGAAGTAGTCCAGGATGCAGCACCATGAGACCTTCTCACTTCTGTTTTGTCTTCTATCCTGAGGGAAATTGAGAAGCAGTTGCAGCTCTTGGAGGACAATGATTACAATGCAGAAAGCTGCAGAGTGGCAGTTCGTGGAATAAAATCTTATTTGGCACCCTATGAACAGCTTCTTCATGAAACAAGGAAAAAGGCAAAGTCTCTTTTAAGCCAACCCCCACGAAACAGTCAGAAAACAATGACCCACAGCCATCCGCTTCTGGATTAACTAATTTTTCACCCTAACCCTGCAACCACAACTGCACTTGAAGATGGTGATGGTGACGACCCTTAGCCCCTGCATTAACAACAGAGCAATCTCAAAACCTTCTTCCCCCATCAAGTCATCTTGACCCTTTTTCAAGATAAGGTGTTAAATTTACATTTATTTCATTATTAGATATGAATTAAACATTTATTCAAACTATTCCATCCTTTGAGTTATGCATTTGAATGAATTCTTTTTTTGGTGGTCTGCCCCTAACCCCGCTTTTCCCATAGGCCCCATTATTTCTATACAGCAATTTTCTATACTGCGATGTTGCACTGGAACCCATCCATCACGTTATTGCAGAACCCCCTGTAAGAGTCTGATGGTGACCATGAACACAATGCCAATTATTGTAAAAACCCATCTGGTTCACTAATGTCCTTTAGGGAAGGAAACTGTTGTCCTCACCAGGTCTGGAAGTGATTCCAGACCCACAGCAATGTGGTTGTCTCCTAACTGCCCTTGGGGCAATTAGGGATGCACAATAAGTACTGACCTAGCCAGAGACGGTCCCTTCCTGAGAATGAATTTTTTAAAAGTTTAAAATTCATTTCTGTTGCTAAGGAAAGTTCGCAAATTGGCAGCAATGTGTACATTTCTATCTGGGTCAGCCTGTAAGGAATAGACCTGGTATTAAGTCAATGTGACTCTTCCACCTTAATTATGAAAGTCTGATTATTTGTTCCTCTGTCTTATTTGGTTTTGTGCAGCACTGAACATGTGACATTCTTCAGTTCAATATCTGAATTACATTGAGCTATCTCTGCCTTTCCACTGTCGAATTAAATAGAAAAGCTTCCCCTGATAATACAGAGTCCAATTCTCCTGCAGGAGTTTAGAGGAAGTAGCGCAAGGGATGGATGGACATCTGCCACTCCCCTCCAACACACTTGAACATTAATCTCTAAGGACAGAAATGTATGATGTCGATCTGAATGAATCAGTAAACAGACTTCTCTTCAATTTCAGAACAGAAACCATGAGAAATTACCCAGCCCTAAACAAAAAGATTCATTTTACCAGTGGCTTAAATTACAAGCTCCTGAATGTTTTTCAATTGACTAATTATGTGGATAACAAGCCTCTGCTTCGTGCTTGGGTATAACTGAAATGTGCAAAGTGCTTAGAATCCCTACAGTATGGAGAAGAGGCCACTGCACCAACTCTCTGAAAGACATCCCACCCGGACCCAATACATCCCCATATTTACCATGAGGTTGTTGGCTTGCTTATCAAGCTGGCGTGTTTTTGTTCAGATGTTTCGTCACCATGCTAGGTGACATCATCAGTGGAGCCTCCGCTTGGAATTTATACTCTCCGGTTCGTTATGGTGAGTACTGTCATTTCCAGTTTTGTTCTGTATGAGTTTGTATATGGAGTCCAATTCTATATGTTTGATGATTGAAGTATGGGTGGAGAACCATGCCTCTAGGAATTCCTGTGCGTGTCTATGTTTGGATGGGGCCACTAAGGTTACCTTGTCCCAGTTAAACTGATGACCTTCATTGTCTGAGTGTACCGATATCAAGGAGAGTTCATCGTGCCATTTTGCTGCTAGCTGATGGTCATTATTTTGATGGCTGGTTTCCTTCCTGTCTGACTGATATAATATTTGTAGCAGTCGCTGCATGGTATTTTGTAAACCACGTTGGTTCTGCATGTTGTGGGAATGGGGTCTTTAATCCCTGTGAGTGTTTGTCGTAGAGTGTCTGTGGGCCACCACGATTCTGAATGGTCTTAGGAGTCTTGCTGTCAGTTCCAACATGTTCCTGATGTAGGGCAGTGTGGTCAGTGTGTTAGGGCACACTGTGTCCTCCTGTTGTGGTCTGTTTTGTAGGTATCTGTGGATGAAGTTGCGGAGATAGCGAGGATTTTGTATAAGTGTTCTTCCTCTTTCCTGCACCGTTCTGGAGCGTTGCAGTGTCCCCTGGCCTGTTTAAATACTGCCCTAATGCAGCTTTGTTTGTGGGTGTCGGGGTCGTCGCTGTGGAAGGTAAGGGTTTGATCTGTATGGGTTGCTTTTCTGTACTGAGGACTGGAACTCCCTGTTTGTCAATCACTTTCTATTTTACCAACCAGAAACAGAAGCTGATTGTTGGTTTCTTCTTCCCTTGTGAATTTAATCCCTGTCAATATGCTGATGAGGTGGTGGGTCTCTTCTAATTTGTTGCTTTTAATGATGACAAATGTGTCGTCTACACATCTGATCCACAGTTTCGGTTGAATGTGGGGGAGGGTGGTGTGTTCTAGTCTTTGCAATAACTGCTTCTGCGATGAGTCCTGAGATGGGCGACCCCATTGGTGTACCGTTTAAATGTTTGTATACCTGACCATTGAAGACAAAGTGTGTGGTGAGGCAGAGGTCTAGTAGTTTGAGTATGTTGTCCTTGCTGATGGAGCTGCTGGTCTGCATTGCTGTTTCCTCTAGTAACGTGGCCACTGTTTCTTTGGCTAGTGGAACGTCGACTGATGTGAATAATGCTGTGACGTCAAAGGATTCCATAATCTCATCATCGCTGATTTTTCTGTTCTTGAGGGTATCGAGGAAATCTTGGGTTGAGTGGATAGAATGAGGTGATCTGTCTACTAGGTGTCCCTAGTAGCCCCTTACGTCTGTGCTAGCTCTGCAATTGAGTATTTTGACTGAGTACCATTCTCTTGCTCCTTCCTTATACATTGTTTCTCTTTAAATAACCATCCAATGCCTCTCTTGAAGGCCTCCGCCACATTTGCAGGCAGTGCATTCCAGATCCTAACCTCTCACTGTGCTTAATATTCTGCCTAAGCTGTGCAGAAATCAGCAGCTGGCTGTGTAAGACTTTGCATTTGCGACTTTTCCAAAACATTTTCAACCTGCTCCCTCTCACTCTTGATCCTTTTGCAACTCTGAACGGCTTCTCCCAATCCATTCCACCCAGGCCCTCTGTGTCGATCCTATTCCCCTTAACACACCCTGCAAAAGCAAGTCCCACGTTCTCCCGACTCTCTGAGTGAAGACGTTTCTCACAGATTCCTCGCTGGGTTTATTAGTGTCTGTGCTATATCGTTAGTCCTTTGGTTTGGTCTTCTCCATAAATGGAAACACCTCCATGACATCTCACCTCCTGTTTAAAGATGTCCATCTGCCCACTCCTCTGTGTTTTCCCCAAATACAGGGTCCCAGCCTGTTCACTCTTTCTGCATAGTTATACCTCTCAGTTATCATTCTTGTAAATCTTTTTTGTACCATCTCTTTTTGCCATTACGTCCTCTGTAAAACGTGGAGATCCAAAACAAACAATTTGGCCACTTTTTGATGATACAGCCTTCTCCTTTTCTCCTTCAATCCCCCTCATCCCTAATCCAGAGACACTGACTCTGTCCAACACACAGTCTCTGGGAGCATCAAGTACCTTCTTTAGACACAGCAAACAGCCCTCCCCACTGCCCCCCACCAAAGCCCACACCTTGGCTTTGCTACAAATAGATTTCAAGTTCAAACAAAACACAGAGGCTTCATGGGGAAAAAGATTCCCTGCACCCAGGTAGAAACAGGCATTGAGGCCAAAATCAAAAGAGTTTTTCCGAAATGAACACAGGTTTAACACAAACCCACCTGCTGAATGGAGCCACAGACCAAATGTCCCACGAGAGGAATATTTTACAAAAACCCAAACAACAGCTCTGCGCTCCGGCGCACTGCACCCAAACCCCAGAGGGTATACTGTAGGAAACTCGGCGCCCACCCTCCAACAGTGTGGTGTTCCCTCAGCACTGACCCTCCGACAGTGCGGCGCTCCCTCAGCACTGACCCTCCGACAGTGCGGCGCTCCCTCAGCGCTGACCCTCCGACAGTGTGGCACTCCCTCAGCACTGACCCTCCGACAGTGCCCACTCCCTCAGCACTGACCCTCCGACAGTGCCCACTCCCTCAGCGCTGACCCTCCAACAGTGCGGCGCTCCCTCGGCGCCCACCCTCCAACAGTGCGGCGCTCCCTCAGCACTGACCCTCCAACAGTGTGGCGCTCCCTCGGCACCCACCCTCCAACAGTGTGGTGTTCCCTCAGCACTGACCCTCCGACAGTGCGGCGCTCCCTCAGCACTGACCTTCCAACAGTGCGGCGCTCCCTCAGCGCTGACCCACCGACAGTGTGGCACTCCCTCAGCACTGATCCTCCGACAGTGCCCACTCCCTCAGCACTGACCCTCCGACAGTGCGGCGCTCCCTCAGCACTGACCCTCCGACAGTGCGGCACTCACGCAGTGCTGTCCATCCGACAGCAGAGAGCAGACGCCCTCAGTAGTGCATTGATTATGTGTATGAGAAGCCAAAACCTTCATACACAGACATACAAATGCAATCATCTGGGCCAACACTGACACAGCCTCAATGATAATCAATCCGAGCTTCTAACTTTCTGAACGTGTGGTTTCGAATGTATCAAATGGCAGATCAGCAGGAGGCAGGGATCGCTGCTCTGCTGTCCTTTGGCCTTCATCCCAACCAGTAAGCTACCTTTTCAACTGATCAATTACTCCCACAGTTGGTCCTTACTTTTACAACGGATATTAATTACAAACGATGCTAGCTGTCTTTGATTCAGTCAGTGTTGGCTCAAGACAATCTGAGGGATATAATTACTCTTTGTATTGACAGCCCTGTGCTCATCGTTCAGGTCTGAGCACGAAATTGTAATTTCCTCCTTGATTGCCTTGAGTCGGCTCAGTGTGAATTTTAACTGGGTAACTGTCAACGCTGGATCTTCCTGCCACGTGAGCATTAGGATAATGGATGGATTTGAGGAACTCAATCCCTAAAGCACCTTCAAACATCTGAGTCACTGGAGTCAACTGATCATGAATTGGACGAGTTTCCAGGCAGGTCAGGAATTCCCATCTCACCTCATCAAGTTGTCAATTTATTTCCCTAGTGCAGGATGTGGGCAAGCGCGGAATTTCTTGCCAGACCATATTGCCCTTGAATGGAATGGCTTACTTGCATATTTGTATTCATTGGATGTGGTATCCCTGGCTGGGCCAGTAGTTATTGACCATCCCCAATTGCCCAGAGGGCAGTTGAGTGTCAACCACATTGCTGTGGGCCTGTAGTCACATGTAGGCCAGACCAGGTAGGGATGGCAGTCTCCTTCCCTAAAGGACATTAATGACCCAAATGGGCTTTTCCAACAATCAACAATGGGTTCTTGGTCATCATTAATTCTTAATTTCATACTTTTACTGAATTCAAATTCCACCATTTGTCGTGGCAGGATTTGAACCCTGGTGTCCAGAACATTAACTGTGTCTCTGGGTTAAAAGTCCAGCGATAATATCACTAGGCCGTTGCGTCCCAGAGATTTCAGAGGGTAGTTAAGAGTCAATCACATTGCGGTCTGGAGTTACATTTGGACCTTTCTCTGTAAAGATGGTATATTTGTGAACTGGTGAACATGAAGTGAACACAAAAGGGTCAATGGCCACAACCACAAAACACCCAAATGTGCCAGTAATGCCCATCAGGAAATGAAGGCTGCAGGTATAGCCTACACATGACTCCAGTCCCACAGTATATTTGTGAGTTTTGAGGATAGGAGAGGGTTAGAGGTGATCTGGAGAGAACCGAGAGTTCAGAACACAAGTCCCATTGAGAAACCTCTCCATAATGAGACACCAACATCCTATCACCTTATGCCAACAGACTAAAGTCTGATTTCCTGGGTGAAATAACTGCACAGAGGCCAGTATCCCATCACCAACTCATCCTTTAAGCGTATATGCAGAGTACATGGACTCTGTCCAGCTTACTCAGAGCCAGTCCCTAGAATGAGTAGAGTCTCTCAATCTCCTGTTTATATCTGTCAGCCAGCACTCCCTAATTGGCCCAGGTTAACTGCCCCAACCAGGGATCTCAGAGTCAATGGATCCACCTGGCCCTTGCTCCAATCACTATAATGGGACTTCCTACTAAACTTTATCAATTTGCTCCCCCATTGTCCCTGAGGATATTTTACTGGGTTCTGCATCTGGCCATGATTTCTGTCAGAGTATAGAAAGGACATGAAGGTGATGGGAATCAGGAACTGACTGCCTGTAAACATGGGAGCGGCAGAAACCCTCATCTCAATGAAGAAGGATTTAGATAGGCACTTGCGATGGCAAGGCTAAGGGGCATGTGCTGGGAAAAGGGATTAGAATAGCAAAATGGTTGTTTCTGAGTAGCACAGACATGATGGGCCAAAGGGCCTTTTTCTGTGCTGTAGATCTCTATGATTCTGTATTTCACAATGGAGCACATCACAAGTAAATATGACCAACCACAACCCTCTAGAATCTCAAGCATATAAACAACCTGTGCATTGATAGTGAGTCCTTGATATCATCATAGAATCCCTACACTACAGAAGCAGGCCATTCGGCCCATTGAGTCCACACTTACCTTCCAAAGAACATTCCACCCAGACCCACCTCCCTACCCAAGCTCTGTAACCCTGCATTTCCCAAAGCTAACCCACTTAGCCTGCACATCCCTGGACACTATAGGAAATTTAGCATGGCCAATCCACCCTGACCTCAGCACCTTTGGACTGTGGAAGAAAACCCACACAAACATGGGGAGAATGTGCAACACAGACAGTCGCCCCAGCATGGATTCGAACCTAGGTCCCTGGCACTATGAGGCAGCAGCGTTAACCCCTGAGCCACCTGAAATTACTGAATCTCAGGATCATTATGCATAACACAAGACCTGATGAGAATTTCTGAACACCATCAATAAACATGCTCTTGGTTTATAATTTACCAGGAATATATCCTTCTTTCTAATGGTTATTGTTTGCATACATTAAGATAATCTCAGCATCTCACAATTTATGCAGGCACATAAAAATAAAGATCATTAAATCCTTTAAGAATTTGAACACCACAGCTAACTCACAGACAAAGCTTTAAGATGGTTGTTCATTGTTCCAGGTATCCCAGAATTGAAGGAGAATTATCCTGTTCTGAGAAAAAGTTACTGTACAAATGTCACCCACTCAAGGATCAGAGGTTTACTCTGTGGTGGATGGAAAGAAGGCCTGGGGTGCTCAGTGGTGATGGTGGTGGTGGGGGTGTGGGGGGTTCCTGTTTGTACAAGCTTACATTAAGTATTACATAATATTTATATTTAACATTAACGATCTGGACGAAGGAACTGAGGGCATTGCTGTTAAGTTTGCAGATGACACAAAGATAGATGGAGGGAACAGATAGTTTTGAGGAAGTGAGGAGCTCCAGAAGGACTTTGACTGTTTGGGAGAGTGGGCAAAGAAGTGGCAGATGGAGTACAATGTGGGAAAGTGGGACGTTATGCACTTTAATAGGAAGAATAGAAGCATGGACTAATTTCTATATGGGAAAGACTTCGGAAATCTGAAGCAGAAAGGGACTTGGGAATCCAGGTTCAGGATTCTCTTAAGGTTAACATGCAGGCTCATTTGACACTTGGGAAAGCAAATGTAGTGTAATCATTCATTTCAAGAGTTCTGGAATACAACAGCAGGGTTATACCACTGTAAAAGGCTGTGGTCAGACTGCGTTTGGAATATTGAGAGCAGTTATAGGCCCCATACCTAAGGAAGGATATACTTGCATTGGAGAGGGTCCAGTGAGGTTTACAAGAATGATCCTGGGGATAAAGGGCTTGTTATATCAGGAGCAGTTATATCTATACGCAATGGAGTTTAGAAAGATGAGTGGGATCTGATTGAAATTTACTCCTGGAGAAGGTGAGCTGCTTTCTCAAATTGCTGCTGTCTCTGCAATATAGGTACACCCGCTGCGGAGTTAGTTACAGGATTCTGATGCAGGAAAAACAGGCCATTCTCTCGATCTGCTCTGTGTTGGTGCTTCTGTTCCACACAAACCTCTTGGTTTCAGGCCATCAGAACGTCCTTCCATTCCTTTTGTCCCTATCCATCTTCCCCTTCAATATAGTGACGGCTTCACCTTGGACAATCTCTGTTGGAGCGAGTCCCACATTCTCCCCCCTCCCCAACTCCCTCTGGGAGTGACTCCCACATTCTCCCCACTCCCCAACTCCCTCTGGGAGTGAGTCCCACATTCTCCCCCACTCCCCGAGGAAAGAGGTCTCTCCTGAATGACAGTTTTACATGGATGACCCCTGCATGTGGCATCATCTTCTCCACCTCTACTATGTCCAGTAAGATACAGGAGCAGAATTAGGCCATTTGGCCCTTTGAGTCTATTCTGCCATTCAATCATGGTTGATATATTTTTCAACCACATTCACTGGCCTTCCCCATGTAACCCTTAATCCCTTACTAAGCAAAAGCTCATCTATCTCTGCTTTAACTACACTCAGTGACTTAGCCTCCACAGCCCTCTGTGACAGTGAGTTCCACAGATTCATCACATTCTGGCTGAAGAAATTCCTCCTCGTCTCAGTTCTAAAGGGCCATCACTTCACTCTGAGACTGTGCCCTCAGGTCCTAGCCTCTCCTACGAGTGGAAACGTCTTCACCATGTCCACTCTACCCTGGCCTCTCAGGAACTCCCACAGGGAATTGGGGAGGGGGGAGAATGTGGGACTCACTTCTGCAGGGAGTTAGGGAGTGGGGGAGAATGTGGGACTCACTCCTGCAGGGAGTTGGGGAGGGGAGAGAATGTGGGACTCACTCCTGCAGGGAGTTGGGGAGTGGGGAGAATGTGGGACTCACTCCTTCAGGGAGTTGGGGAGTGGGGAGAATGTGGGAGTCACTCCTGCAGGGAGTTGGGGAGGGGGGAGAATGTGGGACTCACTCCTGCAGGGAGTTGGGGAGTAAGGAGAATGCAGGACTCACTCCAACAGAGACTGTCCAAGGTGAAGTGTGTCGCTACATTGAAGGGGAAGATGGATAGGGGCAAAAGGAATAGAAGGACTTTCTGATGGCCTGAAACTAAGAGGTTTGTGTGGAACAGAAGCACCAGCACAGAGAGAATGGCCTGTTTTTGCTGCATCAGAATCCTGTATCTAACTCTGCAGCGGGTGTACCTATATCGCAGAGACAGCAGCAATTTGAGAAAGCAGCTCACCTTCTCCAGGAGTAAATACAGATGAGCAGCGAATGTATGCCTTGCCAGCAATGCCCATACCCCATGAATGAAAGCCAAGAAGCAGCTTCCTTAGGGTTAGGAATCCAGATGGATAAAGGATAGGAACATCAACTGGGGTCTATTGATGGTAAAAAGGGAAACTGCAAATGTTGGAAACAAACAAGGGGTCAAAGGAGAGAAGGTGGGAAAATGCCAATTATATCAAACTTTAACAGGGCATCATCCCACCCTCTCTCAAGCTAAAGTGAAAATTGTGACAGGTCATTATTGTGAGCTTTTGTGCTTTTTTTTTGTTGATAAGACCCATCAGGGAGGAGGGGGTGGTGTAGGAGGATGAGAGAGTTACACTGACGAAACTAACATTGGAGGAAATTATAGTCATTATCCCGGAGGGGTCTCAACATTAGCTAAGGCATTAATCGACATCTGGCAGGCCTGTGGCTTCAACTCACCACCCGAGGATGGCTTAAAGAGGGAAACGCAACTCATGTGTCTGAAGTTCCCGAGAATTCTTCCAAAACTCTTTAGTTTTTAATCAGTCCATGTCTGATGAAACAAGGTTCCTGAACGTGGTGATTTCATTCTCACCTTTGTTTTAATGGCTGCTCTTGCAATCTTTTCTGGGGACTGTGTTATTTCATTGTTTTGAAACGTGGAAACATAGAAAATAGGAGCAGGAGTAGGCCATTCGGCCCCTTGAGTCCATCCTGCCATTCAATATGATCAAGGTTGATCATCCAACTCAGTTCCCACTTTCTCCCCCACACCCTTTGATGCCTTTAGCTTTAAGAACTATATCTAACTCCTTCTTGAAAGCATTCAGTGTTTTGGCCTTGACTGCTTTCTGTGGCAGAGAATTCCACAGGATCCCCACGTTCTGGGTGAAGCCATTTCTCCTCATCTCAGTCTGAAATAGCCAACCTCGCATCCTAAGACTATGAACCCCCACCCCCCACCCCCGTTCTGGAGGATCCACCTTGTAATGTTTTGTTTTAAATTCCCATCTCCGTGCCCATGATCGTGCCTGTCCTTTACCCCTGTGACTTTCTCAAGGGCCAGCCCCGAGATATCGCTGTTCCTTCAGCGTCACTGGGTGAAAGTCCTTCCTAATGCCGTTGTGGATCTGCCTACAACCAATGGAAGGCAGCGGCTCATGATGGCAGCTCACCTCGAGCACAGCCAGTGATGGATGATAAATGCTGGGCCCATCCAGTGACACCCACATCGAATGAATGAATAAATAAAAACCCTCCATCTCCAGTTTCCCACATAGGCCTCACTTCAGCCTCACCCTGGCTGACAGGCATGCTACAACTCTCCACCTCCGTCCCTTCTTTCACTGTGCCTTTAAAACCTACATCGACAACCAGGTTTTTGATCATCTGCCCCAAATAGTTCAGTGTCAAATTTTGAATGCCATATTTTCCTTGATAAGACCCTGAGCTGTTTACACTGTTTTAAAGCTGCTAGATAAATGCAGTTGCTGGTAGTGTACTGTAACAATTACCAGTGGTGGCCGTGAGTGAACCTGCAATAAAACCATTCAAATGACATGAGGTCAGGTGCAGAGAAATATTCAGTTTGACCCTGCCCCCGGTGTGAGGTTTATTTAATAACTAGCCCTGTCTTTCAGAGGTGATCACCCACACCAAGCTATTTGCAAGCGCTGCAGCTATTTTGTGCATGGGATGATCCCATAAACAATGTGTGTAACAGACCCCGGGAGGAATGGGAGCAGGCCATTTCCAGCCTTTTCCACCATTCAGTTAGCTGAGGGCTGACCTGTATCTCAACTCGCGACCGCATTCCCACATTTCAGCCAAAACCTATTGAACCTCAGCCCCACAATCTTTTCAGAAGAAATTCAGACAGAAGAATTCTCGATCATGAAGGGGACTAAAGACAACCTCGATCCAGAACGTACCCGACGTTAACACCCTTCTCATTCTCATCAGGAATCACCAAAAGCTCCAAGGATCACTGAGGAGGGAAATCACTCAAAACTGATCACTATCCAATTGGTCCCTTAGCTGCACATTTCCCTCCTACCACCCCGTTTCTGCTTTGTATCCCAGGCTAACTTGTTGCTTTGCTAGTTAGTTAAATCATTTGTTAAATGACAGCGACAGCTTGACACTTCGCTAACTCAGCAAATGTAATAACATCTCCCAAAATGTGTGGCAGGGGGGTTGAAGATAACAGCAATCACCAGATACATTTGTCTGTCTTATTCATTTATGGAGAATGCTGGAGAAACTCAGCAGGTCTGATGGCATCTGTAGGGAGAGAAGTAGCTAGTGTTTCAAGTTCAATATGACACTTCCTCAGAAGATTCCAGTTCTGAAGAAGAGACATGCTGGACTCAAAATATTAGCTCTGTTTCTCTCTCCACAGATCCTGCCAGACCTGCTGAGTTTCTTCAGCATTCTCTGTGTTTGTTTCAGATTTCCAGCATCTGTAGTATTTTGCTTTTATTCAATCATAGGATGTGGGTGTGTCTGTCTGGGCCCAGCATTTATTGCCCGTCCCTAGTTGCCCTTCAGAAGGTGGGGGTGAGCTGCCTTCTTGAACCGCTGCAGTCTGTGGGCTGTGGGTTGACCCGCAATGCCCTTAGGGAGGGAATTCCAGGATTTTGACCCAGTGACAGTGAAGGAACGGCAATGCATTTCCAAATCAGGATGGTGAGTGGTTTGGAGGGGAGCTTGCAGGGGGTGGTGTTCCCATGTATCTGTTGTCCTTGTCCTTCTGGATGGAAGGGGTCGTGGGTTTGGAAGGTGCTGCCTGAGGATCTTTGGTGAATTTCTGCAGTGCACCCGACAGATAGTGCTGTTACTGAGTGCTGGTGACGGACGGAATGGGTTTAGAAGGTGGAAAACCAGGTAAAGGTGGGCCACGTGCCTTCGGCTTCACTTCAGTAGCAGAAAGTTTGAAGGATCCAAAGAGATATGTAATGTAAATCATCAAAACAGCTTGAGAACATGTTGGCGCTATCCCATGGGGAAGAGGTAAA
>JAHRHZ010000001.1:1974699-1992234 GCA_024137785.1 Ginglymostoma cirratum
GTGTACCAAACCATCTGTTTGAAGCTCAGAGAACCCAGTCTCAGTTTTGTGAAGGCTTCAGGAAGAGGCTATCAGATTCTCAAGAAGGGAATTGAAGTTGCTGATGAGATGTGAAAGAATTTTCTCTGGTGTGAGTCCTGTTAAGGAGTGCTGTTAGGATTATTGGGATTGTATTTCACCTTACATTTTAAAATGTTTAAATTTGTGTTCTATTTAAGTAGTCTGCTTTATTCTATTTTATCCTGATTCCTTTGGCATAAGGCATCTGTTTTATCGTTAAATCTGAATCTGCAGCGTTGTCAGTGGATATTCCAGTAAAGGCCATCTGAATCAAGTAAAACAAAAATGATTTATCAAGCCATTAGACAGCCTGGGATCTGCCTTGTCCAGTAGTGACAGCTGGGATCATAACATGAGATCTAGAATTGTTTTATCTGTGGTTTACAGAATTGAATCAAGTGTCAAATATGGCTAGTTCTGACCTCGAAAGTTGCCATTGTTTTATCTGTGCCTTACAGAATCTTCCTCAAATGTAGGTACTAGCTATGACTGTTCCATTGTTCAAGTATTTTTATCTTGAAAGTGTTAATTTTATTATCTGATGGTTTTAATTGAATGAGGAAAAAAATGTTACTGTCAGCAATATTTGTAAGCAGGCATCTTTTGCTATTGGGCACACCATCAGCCATCTTATGCTACTTAGTGAAAGCTGGCCCTATCAATCTACACGAGTACAGTATCTCTCCTGTTACCGCCATGTTGTAGTGTCAGCTCGGTCAAGCTCAGGCCAGAATTCTAAGTCACTCTTAAACAATATTTATTAATCGACTATACTTGGAGATAAAGCTAACGAGCAACATCTCCTGTGCTCCAAAGCTTTCACCCTTCCAGCAAGAGTATACGCACATAACTACTGACGTCAAATTTCCTCAGAGCCAGCTCTCAGAGTGAGCAGAACCTCTGACCCTCCTGTTTATATCTCCCAGCCAGGGCTCCCCGATTGGACCAGATTAACAGCCCCAATTAGTGATCTCATATTCAATGAGGTCCACCTGCTGACCTAGTTACAGTAAAGTTCTGTCTCTACAATCTCCACCTGCATACACTTGTAATCACCTTTGTTTAAGTTTAAAACATTAGCCTTAGACTGAGTAGTTGCCTTCAAAAGGGAACTGAATGTATACGCAGAGGGGAACATTATCGGGCTCTGTGTAAAGGTTAGAGAAATGAGTAAGATTAACTAAGTGGCTCTTTCAAATCCCAGCACAGACATAAGGGGCTGAATGGACTCTTTCTGCACTGTATCACGCTCCCATTCTCCAACCTGGCCAGAACTTACCACGTGCTTTCACCAGGAGCATGTCCCATGGAAGTTTGGAGGTCTGTGGAAGTTGAGTCAAGGTGAAACGTGGCCACTGGTCCCAGGGAGAGCTCAGGGCGAGTTTGTTTCATTGAGGTGATAATGATGACCCCAACCTCACTTGAAATAAAATGTCGGTGCCTGAGCCTGGGGGAGGATGGGCAGTGAGAAAGTTAATCAGATTAAGGAGTTTGATTTGCATCAAAATGCTAAGAAAAGGCAACATAGAGAAATATTGACAGAGAAATGCTGGAGGAAGCAGAGTTTGGAGACTGTTTAAATCTGGCAGGTCATTCATTCCCAAATCAGACAGAAGGGGAATAATCATTAAACCATTGTCCATGACCTGACTGTACCTGGACCAGCAACATCCCCGTTTCTGGTGATATTTCCTCAGTGATTTCACAGACTTTCTTCCTGTGGTGCATTGTTTTACTAAACTAATCCTTTTGATGACAGTTTTAAATTATTATGTTGAAATGTGTTATCGCATACACCTCAAGCTGAACAGAGGCCATTATCTCAAACTAAAGCAAACAAACATTTACAAATTACAGTAACACGGACCACAGAAAAATGACAAACATTTTTAATAGTTGATGTAAGTTGCATGTCAGTTGAGAAGCTGTGTATGGTTTGATTAGCGTCACAACGTACCACTGCACATGTTCTCTCAGAAATGTATCTGGGAACCTGCTCCATGGCTCATTGCAAATGTGCACATCACGCAGTCTTCTCCCTAGCTCCCCATTCTCCCTTCCCCTGGTCTCCCCGTCTCCCCTTTCTCCTTACCTCCCCCTCTCCCTACCCACCCCTCTCCTTACCTCCACCTCTCCCTACCAACCCCTCTCCTTACCTCTCCCTCTCCCTAACCACCCCTCTCCCTACATCCTCCTCTCCCTACCACCCACCCCCTTCCTTTTCTCTGCAATTTTTCTGCCTATCTCCAAATCCCTTCCCCTAGTTTCCCTGTCTCCCCTATCTCCCACCTCTAGGTCTCATTTCCCCTGGTCACCCTCTCTCCCTGTCTCCCCCTGTCCTTTGGTATACCACGCTTCCTGCCTCTTGCTCTTTCTGTCTCTCCGCGCCTCGCCCTAATTCCTGTCTCACCCTCTCACTGTCTCTCCTTTTGTCTCTCAATCCTCTCTCTCCCTCTCTCTCTCTCTCTCTATGTCTCTCTCTCTTCCTCTATCTATCTCTGTGTTCCTCCCTTCAATGTTAGGGGTAGAGTACTCAAGGGGTGAGTACTGTTTGGGTAAACAATGCAATGAGTACTGGGGGTAAAGAATGCAGGAAAATCCTGAGCTTTCTGTCCATTCTTGGCCTTCTGTGCTGGCTGTGGTTTGCAGCTTGTGCCTCCCACACACTAACACTGTGGAACTGTGCCCCTTCCTGTGAGCAATGGTTTGAAGGTATATATTGGCTGTATCAGCAGCGGGTGATCAGAATCTCAGCCTGAGATGCCATGTTCATACCAGTGTTGCTGAGGTGTAAGATTATCTGACCTCAGTCTGTGTGAAGTGTAACTCTCGGAAATGTTCACATCACAGAATATAATAAACCCTAATGCAAACACCATTCTCTATCTGCAGCATCCTGACATCACCTCAGCTCATACGTTCGATAAATGCTTTCCTCCTGGAGTCAATTGAGCTTTTAGTGGGTGAGAATCTGCCCATAATGAATAGGTCAATTGTCTGGCTATTATCTTATCAAGAGATTACTTAGTGAATACTGTAGGCATGTCACTGTATCACTGAACTGAACTCGCTTTGCACCTTTTCCCCAATGTTTGCAATCTTCCTCAATATCAGCAGTGAAACTCAATCACTGATCCACGCTCGTCATGAGTCCAGAGTTGCATAGCAACCAGAGTGGAACGGCAGGCCTGCAATGGGCTTACAACCTGTAGGGTAGTGGATCAAAACCATTCCCTGCTATTTGCACTTTCTCATGGTCACTGGGAGTATGCATGGGCTGATCCCGGGAACGTTACTCTTTTGTGCACACGGCATTTTTCTTCCAGTTCTGTCATGCAATGGTTATCGCTTCCACTTTACACACGGAAACCAGAAGGAAATATTTACAAGAGCTGCTGGTGGTGAAGCGGTAGTGTCCCTACCTCTGAGGGTTCAAGTCGCACTGGTACACAAGTGTGTCTCTGAAAAGGTTGATTAAAAGATAAAACCCTTGTCTGTGCAATCTATTTGAATGGGCCCAATTGTAATGTTTGTAATGAGATCAGTCAAGTGACCTTATAGAATATGAGTTCCCTGATTGGGGGCAGTTAACCTGGTCCAATCAGGGAGCCCTGGCTGACAGATATAAACAGGAATGTCAGAGGTTCTGTTCACTCTGAGTCCTGGCTCTGAAGGAGCTGGATCAGTGTCAAGGACTCTCCCTGTGTAAATAAAGGGTGACTTGGTGATGGGATACCGGCCTCAGTGGAGTTATTTCAGTGGCGATGAGGGAAAAGAAATTTACAAGCAACAATCATCTTTGAGTTGGGTAAACATTTCTGTCATCATATTATTTGGGAAGCTTGACTTATTGGATCCTGCAGGTGACTGGGCCCAGTATATGGAAAAAATGCACTACTTTCGAGGCAAATGACATTGAGGCAGATGAAAATCCATAAGTAACTCTTCTGACAGCTTGTGGGTCCGCAGCTTTTTCAGTTATTAGGGCCCTAACTTTACCAGAGGCACCAAATACTAAAACCTTTCCAGAAGTGATGGATTTATTTAGGGAATATTATGATACCAAGACTTCTCCAATTCTGAGATACCCTCAGTTTTACTCAGCAATTCAAGAACCAGGGGAATCCATGTCGCGATTTTTGACTAAGTTAAGACAACTGGCAGAAGCATGTGATTTTTGTTTAACCCTTAATGAGATGCAGAGAGAACCATTTGGTATGTGGGATTAATGATGGAACCATGCAAAAGCACCTAGTAGCTGAAGCCCGGCTGGACTTCAAACAGGCAGCTACAACTGGCTTTGTCATTGGAAAATGTGGCCAGTGGAGTTGTAGGGCATTCCCATGGAAGAGGATACCCTTGTCAGTCCTCCTGAGCTTGGGGGACACCACTCGAGTGAAGTTGATTGCATGTCCTCACTCAGGACATACCCTGAACAGAGCGTCTCTAGGTGAACCCACAGCAAAAACCCCAAAGCCAAGCCAAGCCTCGGCCAAACAGTTAATATTTCCTTCAGGATCCAGGCCAGCAAGCCATTGTAGTTGCTGCCGGTAGGCAGACTGAAGATGGCTAGAGAGTCCTACTATACTTAAACTGAGTAAGAGAACTCATAGGCCAGTATCCAGGAAAGTATACACTCTGCAAAGTCCACCTACATCTGGTTTAGAACAGCTAAATTGCTTAGCAACATCCAAATCAGAACGCACTTCTAATGGCGGTCAATACCAAGGTGACTGTTTCAATAGTCACAGAGCCTGTCTTTAACAATATTCGTTCTGGACTCCAATCCTTAAATTTGTGCAAGTCCTCAGTTCAACTGAAAACTTATACTGTGGAATAGATTAAGGGACAACTTTGGGTCCAGTCCCTTATGAAAAGGAGCTGGTTCAGTTACCATTGGTTGTAGTAAAAGCCTCGGGCCCAAGCCTGGTAGGGCGAAATTGATTGAGAAAGATTCACCTTGATTGGCTCAACATTTTTCAGTTAGAAAATGGCCACCTGAGTGAAATCCTAATTAAAAAGTAGGGGTAGAAACCAGGGGGCTGGAAAATGAAGGAATCATCAAACTAATCCAGTCTGCAGAATGGGCAGCACAGGCCGTACAAATTGTAAAGCCCAAAGGATCAGTTCGCCTTTGTGGGGATTTTAACAAACAGTAAACCACTGCTCACATCTGGATAAATGCCCGGTACCTCACATGGAGGACTAATTTGCAAAGCTGGCAGGGGAGGGATTGGGGGGAGGCTGTCCTTCACGAAGCTGGACATGAACCATGTGTATCTACAATTGTAATTAGATGAGGATTCCCAGAAATATGCTACAAATAATAACCATAAGGGTTTGCACCAATATGTGAGACTGCCATTTGGGGTATCATCAGCTTGTGCAATATTTTTAGTGGACAGCGGTGGTAAGATCTACCCCAGGTCACCATTTATCTAGATGACATGCTAATAACAGGGAAATCCAATAAGGAGCACTTAGAGAGCTTGGACACTGTCCTTAGATGTTTCTCCCACGCGAGCATACACCCTCGAAGGGAAAGATGTGTATTCCAGGTACTCCAAGTGACCTTCTTGTTGACAAAGCAGGTTATACCATTGGAAGATAAATAAGGGCAATCGAAGGTGCCTTCCTCCTCTGAACTGGAGCTTACGACTTTCCTTGGGCTGGTGAACTATTATGGATAGCTCACACATAACTTGACCTCTATCCTTGCACCTTTGCATCAACTCTTAAAAAAAAGTCAACCTTGGAAATGGTGGCATAGACAAATATAGCTTTCAGGGAAGTGATACAACTATCATCCTCTAAGGTGTTGGCACACTCCGATCCCAACCAAGATCTGGTGTTGGCACGTTAGCCTCCCCCTATAGCATTAGGGTGGTATTAGCTCATTGGTGGCCCAATGGAGGGGAATGGCCAATAGCATATGCATCCAGGACTTTGGCTTATGTCGAGTGTAAATATTCCCAGATAGAGAAGGAACATTCGGCAGTCATATTTAGAGTCAGGAAGTTCCACCAATATCTTTACAGACATAAATTTGTCATAATAACGGATGACAAACCCCTGCTAGGGCTACTGAATGAGGGCAAGGCAGTGTTGTCCATAGCTTCAGGCCACATTCAACAGTGTGCTTTCTTATTAAGTGCATACAAGTTGGAACACCATCTGGGGGGGGGAGGTATTTAAGTTGTTGTTCCCACACAAATGGTCCCGTCACTGAGGCAAAAGCCCCAGCACATGGCTGGGCCAAAAGGCCAAGAACAGCACTTGGTCTGAGCCGATAGGCGCCATCTGGGAGGCCAAGAAGCAAATGCGGATGCATTGAGCTGCCTCTTGCTGGAAGAGTCTGCTCTGGTTTTAAACTTTCTGAACACACTCCCAGTCACAGCTGACAATATCTGAGTTTGGACACAGAGAGATCCCAGTCCTAGCAAAACGGAAATAGCTGGTGTTGATGGGGAAACCAAAGGGCCATCACAACCAGAACTGAAACCTTTTTGGACCTGGAGAGACCTGATCACGGTAGAGGATGCACATTATTATGGGGAGCAAGAGTGATTGTCCCGAGCAAAGGTCATCGCCAGATTCTGGATAAACTCCACCAGGGTCAGCTCAGGGTTTCCAAGATGAAGATGTTGATGAGAAGTTCTATCTGGTGACCAGGTTTGGATACAGACACAGCCATGTTGGTGGGGCAATGCCCAGAGTGCCAACAAGGACAGAAATTACCACCAGCAACTCCCCCACATAAGTGGGAATGGCTGGGTAATCCTTGGGCTCAGTTACACATCAACTATGCAGGTCCTTTCATGGGCTCAATGTCCTTAGTCACTATGGATGCCCACTCAAAGTGGCTGGATGTGTATAGAGTCCATTCGTCAAACACAGGGACAATGGTAGACAAACTGCGAGAATCTTTTACAATATGCGGACTCCTGGAAGTGTTGGTCACTGACAACAGGCGAACGTTTACCAGCAGGGAATTTCAGTGTTTCTTAAAGTTGAATGGGATTCGACACGTGAGGACAGCTCCATACATCCATCATCCGAAGGCCAGGCAGGAACAGCAGCCCAAAGTTTGAAGACAGGCTTAAAGAAACAGCCTACAGTCTCACTCGATACCAACCTGTCCAGCTTGCTATTTGATTATACGACCACCCCTCATACAACTACAGGGTTAGCTCGAGTGGAGTTGTTACTGGAGGTCAGGTTAAATCTGATCTTCCTGATTCAGTGGGGGCGAGGGGGTACCATAGGGTGAAACAGTATCAGGAATGCCAATGCCAGGCACAAGGCTCCCTTAAGGAAGAGAGACAGTTTACTTCAGAGGGCCAAGTCTGGTGTAGGAACCACAGGAATGGCCCTGCATGGGTAAGAGGCATGGCCGATGCAAGCAGAGGCCCAGTTATTTATACTGTCTGGGTAGGTGTGGCAGACCTGAACAAGCATATGGATCATATGAAAGCTGAAAACTCACAAACAGTGCGGGAGCAAAACATGCCCAGCTACTCATCTGCCTTTCCGAGTGTTCCAGAACACATGAGTTCTCCCTCTCCATCAAACATTGAAGATACCTCGGGATCTGAGATGAACAGTGTATGTTCAGTGTATGTCTTTGCTGCCTGAAGAGGAGAATGAATTTCTTCTGAAACTCTCCGGACTAAAGAGGTGAGCTACAATGCATCACACACACCACCATCCCCCACCCCCTTATTGGAGGCAGACTTGAAGGAACCTGACCCAGTGCTAAAATGCCCCAGGAGGAGCTACAGAAAGACTCAGAGGGAGAGGGATGTAGCGATTGTAATGAGGTCAGCCAGATGGACCTCATACAGTAGGAGTTCCCTGATTGGGGCTGTTAACCTGGTCCCATCTGGGAGCCCTGGCTGACAGATATAAACAGGAGGGTCAGAGGTTCTGCTCAGTCTGAGAGCTGGCTCTGAGGGAGCTGGATCAGTGACAAGGACTCTCCGTGTGTAAATAAAGGGGTGACTCAGTGATGGGATACCGGCCCCTGTGGGGTTATTTCACCAGCCCAACGTAGTCACCTTTCATTTTAGTGAAACACAGATGGACCAAAGACATTGTTCAGCTGCCCAGCACTAACCCTGCCACCATTACAGTGATCAGTGAACTTTAGTGATGCCAAGTTAGCAGTGAAGAAAGACAATCTTGCATTTGTATAGTGCCTATCACAGTCTCAGAATGTTCCCAAGCACTTTGCAGTCAACGAAGTTAATCCTTTGCCGTGTAGTTACTACAGCAGGCAAGCTGAACCCTGCAACCACCCAAACACAGCAATGAAACAGCCTCTCAGGGACTCCCAGCCCAGAGTATGGGTCAGACCTTCTCTCATGGATCATGCCCCACCCATGCAGCCTAATGTTCCCTATCCATCCCTAATGCTCCCATATACCAATGTTAACAGGCATACCCACCGCCAACATCCTTCATCCACCACACAAACTCCATGAACATCGACAGGACAAAATATATAGAAAGGTAGAAACTAGGAGCAGGAGTAGGCCATTCTGCTCTTTGAGTCTGCTCCACCATTCACTATAATCATTACTGTTCATCCAACTCAGTCCCCTGTGCCCCCTTTCTCCCCACCCCCTTACCTTTAGCCCTAAGAACTAGATCTAACTCCTTCTTGAAAACATTCAATGTTTTGGCATCAACCGCTTTCTGTGACAGAGAATTCCACAGGCCGCCCCCCCCATGCTCTGGGTGAAGACATTTCTGCTCATCTCATATAATTCTGGTTGGCTGGTTTCTATGTTAATAATGACACTGTATTGAGGAAAACATTCACTGTCAATAGGTTTTCACTAGTTGGACAGTATTCTTTAAATTCATTTATGGGATGAGGGCGTCGCTTGCCAGGCAGCATTTATTGCCCATCCCTAATTGCCCAGAGGGCAGTTAAGAGTCAACCACATTGCTGTGGGTCTGGAGTCACCTGTAGGCCAGACCAGGTAAGAATGGTAGTTTCCTTCCCTAAAGGACATTTTTGAACTGAATGGGAATTTCCTGACAATTGACAATGGATTCATGGTCATCATTGGAATCTCAATCCCAGATTTTTATTAAATTCAAATTCCACCATCTGCCGTGACAGGATTTGAACCTGGGTTCCCAGAACATTACCTGGGTCTCTGGATTAATAGTCCAACCAGGACATTGCTGCCCTCAGGTTCCAAGCATTTGTGCACCTATTTATACACAATCCTCTCCACAGTTACCAGTAAGAGGTGATGGCCCATTGGTATTATCGCTGAACTGTTAATCCTGGTAATGACTGGGCACCTAGGTTCAAAATTGAATCCAATAAAAATCTGGAAGTAACAGTCTAATGATGACCATAAATCCATTGTTGATTGAAACCTTACTAATTGCCCTTAGGTAAGGAAACGGCAAACCTTACCTGGTCTATAATATAAAGGAGAATGTAAGAGAAAAGAACAACTAGCATGGAGCAGTTGGGCTGAATGATCTTTTACTGCTGGAATATTCTACATGGCACACAACATTAATGGATCCCAATGATGGGATTGAAAAGCACTGAGATTGAAGTGTCAGGGGAGGTGAACACTAGAGAGAAAGGCAGAGAGAGAAGTCACGTGAGATTTGGGAGCAATAATCCCAGGTCAATAATTCTGCTAACTCTGCATTCATCTCACACATGGAGAATGATCCGAGGAGAGGGCCTGGAGAATTCCAGGCAAGGCCACCCTGGGATAAACTGATGAAGAAACTACAAAGAAAATCAATTTGCAGCTTCTTTAAAAATAAAATTTATCTTCATTGCCAGTAAGCTGCTAATGAACTGAGAGAGACGGGTAATCAGAACGCAGCAGGGTTTGTCATCCCACTGCACAGTTTAATCCTGCCCTAGTTGTTTCTCAGCTTGTCTGGGTTATTGCTCACAGCAGCGTGGCTGCTGAACTCTGCACAAACACAGAGAAACTGGACAGACTGCCCTCCAACTGATCCCCTGCGTCAGAGTCACTCAAATAAACAGACAGCACATTCTGAGCTTTCTCAAGATCCTCGATCACATTGCTCAGATTCTCCATCAAGAGAAACAGACTCAAAGTGTCAAAGCTGTTATGGTGTGGAGACAGATAGCTGAACGAAATCAGCCTTTCTGTCTCTGTATTCACAACATAGTAAACATTAAACTGTCAAAGACCCCACAGTAGTGGCTCCTAGGGCTCCTAACCAGGCTTTTCAACAACCAAGAGATAACAAGGTGTAGAGCTGGGTGAACACAGCAGGTCAAGCAGGATCAGAGGAGCAGGAAGGCTGACGTTTCGCTCCTCTGATGCTGCTTGGCCTGCTGTGTTCATCCAGCTCTACACCTTGTTATCCCTTTTCAACAACCAATCCCAATTTTTATAAATGATTAATTCCAAATAGCGGTTTTCTATCTTAAACAAGACACTTAGCAATTTATTAAACGCACAATGACTTCAGCAGAACAAAATTAAACATCATAGCGATCTGACTAATGTCCATGCCTTAAACCTGAAAAAAGTCCCCATTCACACAAGCGACAGACAGACAGACACAGTTAAGAGATAACTAAAAGAAAATGACAAAAATGACCTGATTAATTAAATTTTGCAATGCTTCATTCCCACTGAATCACCTTTTTTCTCATATCTCTCAATCCCTCTTAATCACCTTTACCCTGTATCCTCAATCACACTTAATCACCTTCTCTGCAAATCCATCAATCCCCCTTAATCCCATTTTCCCCACCTCCATCAATCACCTTTCCCCATTTCCCAGGCGTAGATGTAGATTCCTTGGTTCCTTTTCTGGAAACGTCTATCAGGGTCACCTTCTTAGTTTGATCAGGGACAGGGAGTAATATTCCTAACTCAGCATTCTACTCTCTGGGCTTTCCGAAGCTGGTGTGGGAGATTAGACAGGGGGCTTTCAAATCTTCACACTCTCTTGTCAGCAGCCAAACTCATCTCCTCCAGAAAACACAGTTAATAAAAACCAGTTCAATAAAAGTTCAATTCTAGTTCCACCCTCAGAGACTGACCATCGCTTGCCAAGGCCTGAATTAATATTCAACATCTGCCATCTGCTTGGGTAGAAGATCTCTTCCAGACTTGCCAGAACCAATTCCCAAGTATTGACCTTATTCATAGTCAACCTCTGCTATGGGTTTAAACTCAACTCTTGGGGCTACTGTGTCTGTAATTAATAATCAGGCCGCAATTAACCTCCAGACCAGGGCCCACAAACAAACAGAATCGTTTCTGGATCTGTTCTTTTTCTTTCACCACAAAGTTTCACAAAGTTCCCATCATCTTCAGCTCCAAATTGATAAAGGAATGAAAATTTAAAAATCATGAAAGTTCAACAAATTATGTAATAAGGTGGAGATGGGAGAATGTGGTGAGACAGTGGGGAGTAAGGAACAAATTAAGGATGTGGCAAAGTCGAGATAAGATAAACAAAGCGAACTGGAAGCGATAGCAAGAAGGTCAGTAGATATTTTTGAGGGTTTTTATGCCATTTTCACAGTTTTACATTCCAGTCAAGCCCCTATCTGAGCTGCTGCAATTAATCCAATAAAAGGTTAACAACCACTTTGGAAAAATACATCCCTAACTCAAAAGTAAACACATGGAGCAGATTTAAATTAGGTTGTGTCAGTGAGGGACTGGGTCTCCTATAAGACAGATTCTGCTCGAGGGCGATGAAAACTGAAGGTTTTTTATGAATAACTGTGCAAGGGCAGGTAGGATTTCCAATTGCAACAGCATGTCCTCAATCCTGACAGACACTGCATACTACAATCTGCCCCAGTTAATTAAGTTGTGTTCACAAACTGGCCCAGTGTCTTCATTTTGAACCTCTGCAGACTTGATGTGAGCTCATCAGTGTTGATGGGGATTAATGCGGATTCTCAAACCTCCCAAAGGGGATGGTTCAATCCCCAGCCAGGACTTCCTTTCAGCTCCATCATCCTGTAGTGGTGATAAATCTCCTCTCTGTGAGCATTGGCGCCTGTTCAAATGGCCAGCTTTGACATCCTCAATAAGTGAGCTTCTCAATGAAAGCCAGGATGGGCTATCTCTGCCACTCAGAGAGTGGCCACCAGTGCATTTCACTGACAGGGAGATGGGACAAAGAGGTTTCTAGATATTTTCTAACTGGCCTATTATGACCCACCTCTGGAGCAGGTGGGGCTTGAACACAGACCTTCTGTCTGAGAGGTGGGGACACCACCACTGCACAAGGCCCTGCAGAACGATCTGTACGCTGTGTAACAGATCCAGTGTGTGCTGCGTTTAGCCACATGAGTGAAAAATGTAACATGCCGGCATGCCACGCCCTGAGTCTGTTGGCTGTGTCTGTAATATTAATTCTTATCACTCTCAAGCATTAAATTAAACATTTTACTTCTGTGATCGATATTATGAAAGAGTGGCAAGGATTTCCATGTGGGTGCTCAGCACCACCAAGTGGCAGTGCCCAGGATTTGTACCAACGATCTCTCACAATAGCAACTGGCCCAGAGTGTGGTGGGGCTGGGGATGGTGGGGTACGGGGGAATGCAGGGATCAGTGGCTGAGAGCGAGATAGAGAGAGAGAAAGAGAGGGAATCTGCTTAGAGCAAGTGAGCAGCATTCTAGCAACAACAACGTTCATTTATATAGCTACCCTAATATAACCAAAACCCAAAGGCCACTGCACAGGAACGTCTCCAGGCAAAATTTGACACTGAACCACAAGAGATTTTGTTGGGTGGCGGGGAGTCATAATCTCAAACTGAAGCAGCTGATGACACTGCCCCCAGTGTCGCAGTGATTACAACTGAGCAAAGACAAGAAAGCGGAATTGGAGGGAGTGTAGGTCAGACGCTGGGAATCCTGCAGCGAGTAACTCCCCTCCTGACTCCCCAAAGCCTGTCCCACCATCGACAAGGCATAAGTCAGGAGTGGGATGGAATACTCCCCACTTGCCCTGGATAGGGCAGCCCCAACAACACTCAAGAAGCTCGACACCATCCAGGGCAAAGCAGCCCCCGCTTGGCTGGCAGCACATTACATTCAGCATTCACTCTCTTTGAAGCTGATGCACAGTGGCTACAATGTGAAGGGCCCTCTCTGTTAGCACTGTGAGCTTTCCTATTCTCTCCAAGATTGACAGCAGTTCAAAATTGCAGCTCACCACCATCACCTTCTCAAGGGAGAAAGGAGGAATGGACAATGCATGATGATGCAGTGCACAATGCCCACATCCCCTGAACAAACAAGAATAAAACCCTCGGATTTTGCCGGAAGATCTCAGCAGGTCTAGCAGTATCCGTGGAGATAAATCAGAGTTAACATTTCCAGTCCAGTGACCCTTCCTCAGGACTGGGTATTATGGGACTGAAGAAGGTAAGAGAGATAGGGTGAGTGAGGTAGTGCATAGGTCAGAAAACAAGATGAGAATTGTAATACCCAATTTTTGTTCGTTCTTTCATGTGATGCGGGTGTTGCAGGTATCTCCAATTGTCCCTGACTTGAGGGGCTTGCTTGGCTATATCAGAGGGTAGTTAAGAGTCAACTACATTGGTGTGGGTCTGGAGTCACATGCAGGCCAGACCCGGTAAGGACGGCAGATTCCCTTCCCTTAAGTGAAACAAGATGAGGTTTTACAATAGAGATAGTAGGAACTGCAGATGCTGGAGAATCTGAGATAACAAGGTGTAGAGCTGGATGAACGCAGTAGGCCAAGCAGCATCAGAGGAGCAGGAAAGCTGACTGTTCAGGCCTAGACCCTTCTTCAGAAAAGGGTCTAGGCCCGAAATGTCAGCCTTCCTGCCCCTCGGCCTGCTGTGTACCTTGTTATCTGAGGTTTTACAATAATTTATTGCAATCACTGTTACTGAGAATCACATTCAGATCTCATAGTTTCAGAATTAACCTGTCCAGGGATGGAATTACATACCTTTGGCTCGTGTGGGACCTGAACCTGGGTCATCTGGTGCAGGAATAGGGACACTACCGCTGCGCTACAAGAGCCCAGCTTTTGGTTTTTAGTTCATTGGATTTATGTTTCACTGACTGTCATAGCGGAGTTTGAACTCACGGTCTCTGGATTGCTAGCCCAGTAACACTTCCATTATGTGCTGGTGACAGAGCTATACTGGACCAGGAGCCAATGCAGGGTCAGTGAGCAGAGGGTGATGGGACAACAAGATTCGGTGTGAATTATTGAGGAGTGGTTAACCTCTGGTTGACCTATGGCCTGTTTCCTAAAACAGGAAAAGTGGGATTGATGCAGAGTGGGGCGTGTTGGTGTTAGGCTGTTTTCTGAAGAGCTGGACTGCAGCTGGTGAGGTACTGACAGGGGGAACCTGGTGTATAAGGGAGAACAGTGAGGAAGACAAGCAGGGAGTTCGAATGTGGGCAGGGTGGACAAAAGTTAGAGAGGAGTCTCTGACACAAACTGCACTGAAGATCCATGCCTTGAGCAATCTTCACATCCTCAAGGAGACTAACGTGGAGCTGCAAGCTGTAGCTGTGACACCACACAAGAGAGGGAACATGCCTGTGACTCTCAGTGTTGCGTTATGGCCCATCCCTCCCTTCAGATCATGTGTCGACACAGAAAGTCTTCTGTGTGAGCGGGCATAGAGACACCAAGCTAATTACACAGCCGAGTGTTCACAGTCTTCACAGGATTATCGGAACTTTAAAAATATACATGATGCATCTTACACTATGAGTTTATTCTGAGTTATGCTGACGATGAGAAGTGTTCTAAGGTGTGAGAAACTGTCAGCACTTTCACACAGCAATTGCTACTTTAAATCATCTTCCACTTTGTAAATTTTCTGTTAGCTTCAGTCTCTCTGATCAGCATTAGTCTCTGCACCAGCAGCCAGCAAGATGTCTCTGAGGTAGCTGGGTTGGAGGGTGGGTTTAAGCAGTTTGGTCCATCTTGTTGGTTTCATCCCCACCTGCTGCAGATCCTTGAGATCCTGGCCAAGTTGGTCCTGGCACCAAGACACTCCTGGTGATGGTAACGGGCATTGCAGCTCTGTACCCAGAGTGGCGTTAACTGACCTTGCCACTCTTCATGTGTTGTATGATGGAACATGGATTTATTTGCCTGAGGGAGGATGGCACGTGATAAGTAACAGAAGATTTCCTTGCCCATGTTTGAGCTGATGCTGTAAGATGTCATGGGATCCAGATTCAACATTGAGAGCTGGTGTGGATCAACTCTCTGCTGACAGCTGACCCCTCCCTGTGGGGGCCAGTACACATCGGGAATGGCGATGGTGGAATCTGGCACATTGGCTGTTAGCTCTCAATAAGTAAGGGTTTGGTGAATTTTAAACAGGTTGGGATCCGACTGATTTATTTCCTAAATAAAAGAAAATGAAAGAACTACAGATGTTGAAAATCTGAAACAAAACCAGAAGTTGCTGGAGAAGCTCAGCAGGTCTGGCAGCACCTGTGGAGAGAAATCAGAGTTAATGTTTCTGGTCACGTGAGGAAAGATCATTGGACCTGAAACATTAACTCTGATTTCTCTCTACAGATGCTGCCAGACCTGCTGAGCTCTTCCAGCAATTTCTGTTTTTGTTTCAGATGAATTTCCTGGTGTTGAATTCTCATTACCTTCAGCTTCTACATTACCCAATTCCAAACCAAGTTTTTAATCTGGGCTTCTAGGCCAGGCCTGTTCGATCAATGCCAATCGAACTGCCAAACCTACGGGTTGATGCTTTGAACCTTTGTATTAATTATTTCTTTCTCCCCCACTCTCCCTTTCCTGGAGTGGGGTTTGCTTTTATCGAATCCTGGCCTTCCTCCGGTACCAAGTGTCCAGTTCCAAGCCCTGGTGTATGTGGCATGGTTTCACCTCCAGCCACTCCCTTCTCATTCTGCATTCCCAGTGTCCCTGTGTGTCAATTTGGATGTGCTTTTCATCTTTCATCAGTGACGTTTGCAGGGTGTTGCTGACACCACACCTCGAATATTGTGTGCCATTTTGGTCTCCTTTTAGAAATGCATCAAATGTGGTTCAGAGGAGGATTACTGGATTGATCCCTGGAAGGAATGGGTTGTTTGAGGAGGAGAGGGTGGACAGCCTGGGTTTGTTCCCACTGGAGTTTGGAAGAGGGAGGGGGTGATTTGATTGAAGTGTATCAGACCCTGAATAGTCTGGACACGGTGGATGGGGAGGGGATGTTTCCTCTTGTGGGTCAGTCCAGAACCGGGGGTCGCTGATTTAAAAACGAAGGGTCACACTTTCAGGACAGAGATGAGGAGAATGTTATTCTCTCAGGTTTGTGTGACTGCCTTAGGAGGCAGGTCATTGAATATTTTTAAATAAGTTCCGGTTAGAATTCAAGATCTATTGGCAGGAGGTGGCAATGTGAAACCAATGAGCCAATGAGCTAATTGAATGGCAGAGCAAGCTCAAGGGGCTGAATGGCCTACCCTTGACTCCTATTTAGTACTTTCATATCACATGATCTTGAGTCTCCGCTCGCCCCAACCAAATATTGTCACCTGTTTGTCCAGCTCCAACGTTTATAAAGAAATGAAAATTTGCATTTACTTAGCGCTTTTCACTAGCTCCCAAATCCCAATGCTTTCCAGTCAATGCAGGACACCTTGAAGTGTTGTAATGCAGGAAATGCAGTAGCCAATTTGCCCAAAGAAAGCTCTCGCAGACTGCAAGGTGACAACGCCCTAATTCACTGTTTGAGAGACTGAGGGATAAATATTGGGCCCAGGACATGGACAGAGTGGGGTTTTGGGGGGGGTGGGGGTGGGGGTTGGAAACTGAACCCTCTGCTTTTCTTGGAATTAGTGTCACATGATCTTTTATAGCCATCTGAAATGACTTCAGTTTAACATCTCATCCAAAAGACAGGACCCGTCGACAATGCCACATCCCCTCACGGCCGCACTGGGAGAGTCAGCTAAACACCAACTGAGGAAACAAATAAATAAAACAACAACAACCTGCATTTAGGCAGTACCTTTAACAAAGTAAACCTCACAAGGTGCTTCATTACACAAAACTTCACAGCAAGGCACATTAGATACACAGACGGGTGACTAAAAGCTCAGTCCTTAGCGTTCAGCTGGAAGGGGAGTGTGGAGCGGACAAGGGAATCGCGGAGGGAGTGGTCCCTCCGGAAGGCAGATAAGGGTGGGGAGGGAAAAATGTCTTTGGTGGTGGGGTCTGATTGCAGATGGCGGAAGTGTCGGAGGATGATGCGTTGGATCCGGAGGTTGGTGGGGTGGTACCACTCCCTTGTCCGCTCCACACTCCCCTCCAGCCCCACCACACCTGGCAATTTTCCCTGTAACCGCAGGAAGTGCTACACCTGCCCCCACACCTCCTCCCTCACCCCAATCCCAGGCCCCAAGAAGACTTTCCACATCAGGCAGATGTTCACCTGCACATCTGCCAATGTGGTAT
>JAHRHZ010000001.1:1992913-2013861 GCA_024137785.1 Ginglymostoma cirratum
ATACAGTTCCTGAAGGTGCTGAGTCTCACTGGGATACAGTTCCTGAAGGTGCTGGCTCTCACTGGGATACAGTTCCTGAGGGTGCTGACCCTCACTGGGATACAGTTCCTGAAAGTGCTCGCTCTCACTGGGATACAGTTCCTGAAGGTGCTGGCTCTCACTGGGATACAGTTCCTAAAGGTGCTGGCTCTCACTGGGATACAGCTCCTGAAGGTGCTGACTCTCACTTACTGTTTGATCATGAGCACATTTGTACCACCATTAGTTTACCTCTGTGCTCGTTCATGTGTCAGTGGCTGTTATGTTTTGTGATTCCTATCATTATAATCCCTACAGGATGCCCTCCCGGTCTGAGGCAATGGGTCACTGGGCAGCCATGCTCCCTGCACTCCTCAGGGCTTCAGAAATATTGACAACCTATAGCAGGAACCTCGAAACACTGGAGAGATTGCAGCAATGGCACCTTTAAAAGATCCTCCAACTTGCTGACTAGAAAGACAATCCATCACAGTGTCCTCTCCCGAGCCAACTGACTTACCATCAGGAGAGAAATCCCTGGCTATCAGTTTGGCTGCACGGAGTGTATTGTCCGAGTGCCTGAGCCCAGACTCCTGCAATCAACAGCTCATCTGACAACTCGGTCACAGCAGGAGATCCCGGTGCAATGTCGGGAATACCTTAAGGACATTGTCCTAGCCTCACTAAAGAGAACAACACATGTGAGATCCTGGCTTGCAGCAGATCAACATGAAGCAGGTTCACTCAGGGAGGCACCAAACACTTTGAGAGGCTTGGTCAGGAACACACGGAAAAGTCGATGTGTCAGAGACAAGGACACGAAGCTGCAAACAGCCCACAGACAACAACCTTTTCGAGCTTCATTTGCCCCTGTTGGGGCAGAACGTCCAGTTTGTGCATTGAATGTACCAGCCATGTTCAACCCTACTCAAACGGAGTGATTCTCGATCCTGAGGGATTGCCAACAGGAGTGTGCATGGATGAGTGTGAGTCTGTCAATGTGTGTGCGTGTGTGTCATTCTAAATTCAGGATAAACCTTGTATTTCGAAGGCTCCTGTGAGTTGCTGGCTTCCCAGTAAAGCACAAACACTGGGGCTAATGAGGGGACTGTTTCTATGAAATCACCCTCTCGATCAGTTCAGGTCTTCACCCAGAGCGGCTCAATGTTCTCATTAAACTGACTGTCACTCAGTCACATCCCCAAAACTCAGAGAAACCGATTATTAAAGCCAGCAGGCAAGAAGATTCCAAAGTGTGTAAGCGGTCACCATGTCAACCAGTTTCGTTCTGCCGTGAGCAACATATTAACCTGTATAAACACGATGATAGTGACGAGTTTCTGTTATATCTGATGCATTCAGCACTTCCTAATAATACGGAAAGTCCACCCAAATTTTACAAATTTCACGATTTCAATAAATGGGATGAGCAAACAGGTATATAACATGCAGGTGTGTAACGGCTAACAAGTGGGGTGTAACATGTTAATTTGTAACAGGTGGGCAGGTGACAAGCAACTGTATACCAATTGACCGTGTAATAGGTGAGTGAGTGAGTGAGTGGGTGTAACGGGGGATGTGTAATGTATAGGTTTATAACAGGTGATTGTATGACGGGGCTGTGAAATGGGCATAAGAGATAACAAGGTGTGGAGCTGGATGAACACAGCAGGCCAAGCAGCATCATAGGAGCTGGAAAGCTTGACGTTTCGGGAAATGGGCAAGTGTGTAATGTACGAGTGTGATAGGCACGTGTGTAAAATGGGCTGCTATGGGCTAAATGCTAAAAGGATGTTTCCCCCTCCCAGGAGAGCCTAGGACTAGAAAACATAGTCTCAGAATAAAAGTAATCAATTTAAGACTAAGATGAGGAGGAACATTTTTTCTCAGAGGATTGTGAGTCTTTGGAACTGTTTTGTTTGAATTTACTGATCAACCTGTTATTACACACCTCTGGAGCAAGTGGGACTTGAACCCGGTCTTCTAGTCCAGAGGTAGGCACGTTACTACCGTACCACTCCTTTAAGGGAGAGAGCAGGATAAACAGGATGAAGGATAGGGTGAGATGAAGAAAGGTGTGGAGCAGAAAATTCTAGCACAGTGCAGATTGGCTGAATGGTCTATTGCTGTGTTGTGAATACTATTCTATTGCAAGGGGTGTGAGAAGCAGCAAGAAAAATAGAATGTAGAATGGGGAATAAGATAAAGATAATCTGAAAGCTCATTAAATTAATTGAGAAAATGTCATTTGCCTTTTTATCCCATCTGTACACATCAGTAAAGGTCTCCCCTGTCAGCTAGTAATTGTTCGAGTGCTGTCTGCCTCTTAGTTCTGCTTTAAGAGGGACTGAGTGTGACAGAGAGAAAGAGAAAAGAAAACTTCTTCCTTTATCCTTCCCTGGGATGTGGGTTTCACTGGTAAGACCAGCATTTGTTTCCCATCCCTAATCGTTTCTTGAACTTTTTTGTGTTTTGTTTGGCCATTTCAAAGGGCAGTTAAGAGTCAATGATATTGTAGGACTGGAGTCACTTGTAGACCAAAACAGGTAAGAAACTCTGACCATGTTTCGTCAATGAATAAGAAACAAAAACCTATTTATTTTAACAAATATAGCCTCTCACGTGAGTCAAAAACAGACGATTAATTACTAATGCGAACCTATCTTTACCCCCTTCCATTTCCCATGCACATGCATTCGCTCACACTTAGGAAAGCCAGATGGATGAGACAAACAATATTTTTTAAGAATACCTGATGGGAAGGTAAGGGATAAATAGCACCTAGTCTTGGACAAAAGTCCAAAAGCTGAGAGGCTGTTTCCCCTCATGGGAGAGTCTAGGACCAGATGGGCATAGATTCAGAATAAAGGGATGTCAACTTACAACTGAGATGAAGAAGAATTTCTTTTCTCAGAGCATTGTGAGTCTTTGGAACTCCTTGTCACAGAGAGCTGTGGGGACAGGTTTGTTCATATTTCAGGCTGAGATTGATAGATTCTTGATCAGTCAGGGGAATCGGGGTTACGGGGAAAAGGCAGGAAAGTGGACGTGAGGAATGTGGGGTCAGCCATGATCCTATTGAACAGCGGAGCAGGATCAGGAAGCCAAACAACTTATTTCTCATCAGAAGCAAAAACAGAAGTTGCTGGAAAAGCTCAGCAGGTCTTGCAGCATTTGTGGAGAGAAAGCAGAGTTAACATTTCAGGTCGAGTGACCCTTCCTAAAAATCTGAGGAATTCTGAGGTAGGGTGTCTCGACCCGAAACGTTAATTCTGTTTTTCCTTCACAGATGCTGCCAGACCTGCTGAGCTTTTCCAGCAATTTCTGTTATGGTTTCTGATTTACAGCATCCGCAGTTCTTTCAGTTTTTATTTACCTTACTACTTATGGTCAAGCCAAAATGACTTTGTTACAGTTCTTTTTGGAATTTTGGTGACAGCACCCTGTTGTTGATTTCAGTGACCCTAAATTCAGTTGCTGAACTTAAGTCTTGGCTGATTTGGACGTTTTCTTCCTTTTCACAAAGTCTTTAATGTTACTTCATTTCCAAAAAAAAAGCAAAGAGTGCGACTTCACTTACTGCGGGTTTTCTTTTTGCAAGTCTGTATCCCAAATGAACTCCCTCAGTCCCCTGGCAGCCATGTACAACTAATTCAAAGCCTGATGATGTGAAGCTTCTTTATTATTATTCTGATATGCCTGTGCAGGCAAGTAAATAAAATTATCAAAATCCAGTTTCTTAAAAAATACATGCCTTTGTATAACCAATAATTGACAGAATTATGCTTTCCTTTGAGTTCTTAGAAAGAACACGCCCATTCTCTGCTAAGAGCAACTAGGGACAGGCAATAATTGCTGGCCAGCCAGCAACACCTATACCCCTGAGTAAATACAAAAGAAGCTAAGCACTCCAAACTACCAGTTTTTATTTATTTAAAGTAAAATATCTGATACCTTTATGATAGAAAGAATCATAGAGGTAAAGAGAAATATTGTCGCTAACAGAATGCAACAGAGACAGACAGACAGACAGACAGAAACAGAGAGGAATCTCTTCCCTACTTGTAAAGAAATCTTGCATCTTGTGAACTTTAACTTTTCCCCATCAGCAAGACCCTGATGGAAGCTTATCACATAGAGTCATAGAGACAGACAGCACGGAAACAGACTCTTCAGTCCAATTCGTCCATGCCAATCAAATATTCTAAATTACTCTAGTCCCATTTGCCAGAATTTGGCCTGTATCCCTCTAAACTCTTCCTATTCATACACCCATCCATATGCCTTTTAAATGTTGTAATTTTACCAGCCTCCACCACTTCCTCTGGCAGCTCGTTCCATACACGCACCACCCTCTGCGTGAAAACATTGCCCCTTAGGTCCCTTTCAAATCTTTTCCCTCTCACCTTAAACGTATGCCCCTCTAGTTTTGGGCTCCCCACCACACAGAAAAGACCTTGGCTATTCACCCTATCCATGCCCCTCATGATTTTATAAACCTCTATAAGGTGACCCCTCAGTCTCTGATGCCCCAGGGAAAATAGCCCCAGCCTACTCAGCCTCTCCCCAGAGTTCAAACTCTCCGATCCCGGCAACATCCCTGTAAATCTTTCTGCACCTTTTCAAGTTTAACAACATTCTTCCTGTAGCAGGGAGACCAGAATTGCACACAGTATTCCAATAATGGCCTAACCAATGTCCTGTACAGCTACAACATGACCCTCCCAACTCCTACACTCAATGCACTGACCAATAAAGACAAGCGTACCAAACGCCTTCATCACTACCCTGTCTACCTGGGACTCCACTTACAAGGAACTATGAACCTGCACTCAAAGGTCTCTTTATTCAGCAACACTCCCCAGGGCCATTCCATTAAAATATATAAGTCCTGCCTTGATTTGCCTTTCCAAAACACAGCACCTCACATTTATCTAAGGAGCGAGGAAGAGACTGCACTGTGCCACAGGTTGTGGTCAGAAACAATACTAATCGTTGTGCCAGATTTTCAGAATACTAGTTGATGAGAAAAGCAAGGAAACCTTTCAAAGGTGAGTTGGGTGACCACTTGGAAAGTTTTTAGCACCATGATTGCAAAAGGCACGGATTAGCTGGATAGCTCTTTCACAGGACTGGCACAGGTACAATAGTATGATAGGTCTCCACTGTGTCACTCAATGCGTTTTTGCAGCTGGATTCTAACTATGCAAAAAAACTCCTCAATCTGCGCTTCGTGGAGAATGACAGATATCTCACTGCAGCCAAATTGAGAGACTCAGTGGTGAGTAACAACACAATTGCGTGGGCTCATGTCGTCTAATTGAAAATCATTAGACTTTGACGTCTGTTTTCCACCATATTAATTAGATGTGGGAGAAAGACATGAACTCGTCACTGATACTTGTTCCCAGAGCAAGCAAAGGACCAAATAATGCATAAATGGAGAGACACAGTCTGCCAGTACATTTCTTTATTAAACAATTGCCCTTTTGGGGAAGACCAGCAGAAATCCGATACAGAGACGCAGAGAGTGACTGTGTCACTCAACCAGGCTTCTGGCTGTTTTTCACTCTACATTCAAACCGCTGGTAATATCATCATCATTTAATGGCTAAATCTACAGGTACCATGTACACACCATGAAAACCAGCTGATTCAGCCAGTCATCCAGCACAGAAACAGACCCTTCGGCCCAACCAGTCCATGCCGACCATAATCCCAAACTAAACTAGTCCCACATGCCTGCACTCAGCCCACATCCCTTCAAACAATTAATATTCATGCACTTATCTAAATCTCTTTTAAACATTGTAATTGTACCCACATCCATTACATCCTCTGGAAGTTAATTCTACACTCGAACCACCCTCAGTGTAAAAAAAAATGCCCCTCATGTCTTTTTTAAATCATTCTCCTCTCACCTTAAAAATGTGCCCCCTAGTCTTTAAATTCCCCAAACTAGAGAAAAGACAGCTGCCATTCACCTAATCTATACTCCTCATTATTTAACAAACCCCAATTAGATCACCTCTCAACCTCCTACGCTCCAATGAAAAAGGTCCCAGCCTATCCAGCCTTTCTTTATAACTCATACCCTCCATTCCCGGCAACATCCTGGTAAATCTCTTCCGAACCCTCTCCTGCTTAATAATATCCTTCCTATAACAGGGTGACCAGAACTGAACACAGTGCTCCAGTAGAGGCCTCACCAACATCCTGTACAACTTCAACATAACGTCCCAACTCCTATACTCAAAGGCCTGAGCAATGAAGGCAAACGTGCTAAATGCCTTCTTAAACAGCTTATCCGCATGTTACCATTGTGACAATTTTCAGCAAGACCGTACATGCTGGTACTGTGCTTACTTGGCTAATTCAGCACGAGAACCGGAAAAGTCAATGCACTTTGCATCTGAAGCTACGTTCAAAGCAATGTGTTTAAATCCTGCCAAGACCTCAGGCCTCTCTATCTCTGCACCCTGCTCCAGCCCCACAATCCTCTGCCATCTCAGTGAATTCTGGTCTCCTCAGGTTCCCCAGTTTCCATTGCTCCACCATTCAGCTGGGCCTAGACCCTGGGTCTGAAATTCCCTCCTTCAACCTGGTGGGGGTGAGCTGCCTCCTTGTACCGCTGCAGTCCATGTGCTGTGTGTTGACCCACGATGCCCTTAGGGAGAGAATTCCAGGATTTTGACCCAGCGACACTGAAGGAACAGTGATTATATTTCCAAATCAGGATGGTGAGTGACTTGGAGGGAGACTTGCAGCAAGTAGTGTTCTCATGTACCTGCTGCCCTTGCCCTTTAGGATGGAAGTGGTCAAGGATTTGGAAGGCGCTGTCTGAGGACCTTAGTGAATTTCTACACTGCATCTTGTAGGTGGTACACACTGCTGCTACTGAGCGTCGGCAGTAGAGGGAGTGAATGTGTGTAGATATGGTGTCAGTCAAACAGGCTGCTTTGTCCTGGATGGTGTTGAGCTTCTTGTTTGATGGGGACAGTATAGAGGGGGCTTTACTTATACTTTTATCTAACCCCATGCTTTACCTGTTTTGGAAAACTGCACAAGCATAAATTTTAATATATTTCTGTTGTTGGAGCTCATTCAGGGAAGTGGGGTTTATTCCATCACACTCCTGATTTGTGCCTTGTAGGTGGTGGACGGGCTTTGCAGAGTCAGGAAGTGAGTTAATCGCTGCAGGATTCCTAACTTCTGACCTGTTCCTGTAGCCACTGTGTTTATGTGATGAGCCCAGTTGAGTTTCTAGTCAATGGGCTCTTCCATCATTGGGGATGGGTATATTTCTGGAACCTTCTCCTGCAGTGAGTTGTTTAATTGTCCACCACCATTCATGATTGGATGTGGCAGGACTGCAGAACTTAGATCTGATTCATTGCTTACCTCTGTCTATCACTTGCTGCTTTCGCTGTTTGGTGTGCAAGTAGTCCTGTTTGGTGGCTTCACCAGGTTGACACCTCATTTTCAGGTCTGCCTGGTGCTGCTCCTGGCATGCCCTCCTTCACTCTCCATTGAACCAGGGTTGATCCCCTGGCTTGATGGTAATGGTTGAGTGGGGGATAAGCCAGGCCACGAGGTTACAGATTGTGCTGGAGCTGTTGATAGCCCACAGCGCCTCATGGATGCCCAGTGTTGAGTTGCTAGATCTGTTTAAAGTCTGTCCCATTAGGCACGGTGATAGTGCCACACAACACGATGGAAGTTACTCTCAATGGGAATTTTGTCTCCACAAGGACCATGCGGTGGTCACTCTTACTGACACTGTCATGGACAGATACACCTGCAACTGGCAGATTGGTAAGGATGAGGTCAAGTATGTTTTTCCCTCTTGTTGGTTCCCTCACCACCTGCCACAGACCCAGTCTAGCAGCTATGTCCTTTAGGACCTGACCAGTTCGATCAGTAGTACTGTTGCCGAGCCACTCTTGGTGGTAGACATTGAAATCCCCCACCCAGAGTACATTTTGTGCCCTTGCCATCCTCAGTGCTTCCTCCAAATGTTGTTTGACATGGAGAAGTATTGTTTCATCAGCTGACGGAAGGTGGTACATAGTAATCAGCAGGAAGTTTCCTTATCCATGTTTAATCTAAAGCCATGAGACTTCAAGGAATCCGGGATCAATGTTGAGATTTCCCAGAGCAACAACCTTCCGACTGTAAACCACTGTGCTGCCATCTCTGCAGGGTCCATCCTGCCAGTGGGACAGGACATATCCAGGGATGGTGACGGTGGTATCTGGGACATTGTCTATAAGGTATGATTCCGTGAGTATGACTCCGTCAGGGTGTTGCTCGATTAGTCTGTGAGACAGCTCTCCCAGTTTTGTCACTAGGCCCCAAATGCTAGTGAGGAGGACTTTACACAGTCAACAGGGCTGTTTCTGCCATTGTCTTTTCCACTGCCTGGGTCAATACCAAGAGTTCCATCTGGTTTCATTTCTTTGTTGAGATTTCATAGCAATTGATACAACTGAGTATTTATGAGGACAGTTGAGAGTCAGTCACATTGCTGTGGGTCTGGAGTCACATGTAGGCCAGACTAGGTGAGGATGGCAGAGTTCTTTCCCTAAAGGGCATTAGTGAACCAGACAAATCCGTCTGATAATCGACAATGGTTTTATGGTCTTCAGTTGCTTCTTAATATCAGATATTTTTATTGAATTTAAATTTCATCATCTGCTGTGGTGGGATTCGAGCCCAGAACATCATTTCAGAATGAATTTCAGAATTTCAGAATGAATACTCTAGTGGTAATACCACTAGGGCCATTACCTCCATCTCAATTGAAGTGTGGTCTGAAAATCACATGACTGATTATTGTGTGGTTTTACTTGTATGGGTACAAAAATACAGGAGAAAAAAGTGTAAAATTCATTTAATACGTCTTCACCCAACAAAGCAAATTTTCAGAAATGAACACCTTTAAAGACTGTGCCAGTAATCAACGAAAGAACGCCAGTTTCTCACACAACCAATCCTCGGTGAGTTCATCAATGTTCCGAATCTCAAACACCTGTGTTCAGTCAATGAGAGAGAAAGGGGAGTGTGTAAGCACCATACGTACATACAGCTTCTCACCAATCACTAACGGCTTACCACTAATTTTGCAGAGCTAAAATCAATTCTCAATTAGAAAGAATTAAAGGTTTGAATGCTTTACCAAGAACATCACTTGCTCATGAGACTTTTATCATACCATGTTTCTTACCCGAACTACAACACAATTATTTTGGCCTAGGATGGTAGTGCAGTGATATAGTCACTGGGCTTGTAATCCTGAGCCCTAGGCTAACAGTCTGAGGGCAACGTGTAAAGACCATACCTTTTTATTTTTCTGTATTTTTGGAATGTGGACTGAAATGGGAAAAGAACTGCCTAACAGAGAAGGACGGAAGAAGGAATTACTGTAGTTTTGAAAAACAAGTCACTGAAAATCATTATGTGTTGTCTTTACTCTGCGCCTCTGTTCAAGCAATGGAAAAAGCTGTTTGCAGATGGGTTGACGCTTGTGCATATGGTGAGATTTGGCCGGCAACAGGTTGCTGATTGGGTAGTGGAGTTGTGAACAGTTGTGGATGACAAAGGTCATTATCCTAACAACAACTATCTGATTGGCTCCCGGGTAGTTGAACAGCTTGTGGATGCGCACAATGCTGGCAGAAGCCTTTGGACTGCTGCAAAACAGACGACATATCTTTTTCTCCAGTAAAATACCTAAAGTCTGAAGAAAAACAGTTTATTTTCCCTAAACAAAAAAAAACCAAAGAACCAAATCAGAAACAAAAACAGAAATTGCTGGAGAAACTCAGCAATTCTGGCAGCATCTGTGGAGAGAGAGCAGAGTTATTGTTTTGGGTTCAGAACAACCTGTTGAGTTTTCCCAACAATTTCTGAGTTTATTTTCCCTCACCTGTTGTTGAAGCTGTGCCCTTTAACCAATAACTAAGAGACATTGCAGTTGGTGAACCAACCACCTGTGCCTCCTGCGAATTATTGAAAGGAACCAGAGGAGAGAGTGAAGATTAAAAATACCCTGACAAGCAAAAGTATCATTTAAACACTGAGGGCTATGAACTCTGTGGGCCATGAACCCTGTGAATTGAGAACCCAGAGGATTTGGAATCCCATGGACTGTAAACCCTGTGGACCAAGAACCCCATGAACTGAGAACCCAGAGGATTGGGAACTCTGTGGGTTGGGAACTCTGTGAATTGGGAACTCTGTGGACCAAAAACCCTGTGAACTGAGAACCCAGAGGATTGGGAACTCTGTGGATTGAGAACGATCTGGACTGGGAACCCTATAGATTGGGATCCCTGTGCTTCCCCAATTTATTTTTCATTCTACCCAAAACACCTTTTTTTTTGTCTGTTTGTTTGTGTGGATTTTTTTGTTTGAAGGGGGTCCAAACTTAACTGGTAGACTTATAAGTCAACAGTTCATAGTTGCTTACTTGTGGTTAGAATCTATTTATCTTAAAGAAGAGGATCCTTGTTTTAAAAAAACAGATTTTTAGTGTGTCTTTTCTGTTGACCTGGGTCTATGTGTCAGGTAAATTGCAGACTTTGCACGTTTTGATAATAGTTTTAACTGTTGTTATAACTCCAGGAAAGCTGGGCTTGACTTCCAGTGCCTTCTCCAGTGCAATGTCACAATGAAAGCTCATGGAATTGGAGTTCACTTAACAAACTTGGAATTAAAAGCTAGTGTCAGCTAATGGTGAGAATGAAACTACCATCAAATATTGTAAAAATCCATCCAGTTCACTAATGTGCAGGGAGAGAAGGAAATTTGCCGAGCAAGCCACTCTATCCACTATCAACAAATGCCGGTATTGTCAGTGACACCCACATCCCATTTATAAAAATCATACAGATAACCCCCAAGGTTATAGGCAGTCTTCCTCATACTCGTTTGGATTAGCCTCAAGAGGCGTAGACCTGTGGGGCAGGTGGTGAGAAAAGACCCAATATAGATGAGCTATTCATACAGTGAGTGCGCACCAATACTACTCAAAGTGACTAATCTGTCACCGAGTGAGATCCCAAATCATGAAGGAATATAGAAAATGTGAAGCACGCCAACAAACATTTGAAAGTCAATGGAACTGAAGCTTGTTTTCAGTTCCTTTTAATGATAGGGAAAGGATGTTGACATAACCGGAGCAGAGATATATATTTTCTATTTGTTTCTGGGAAACAAGTGTCACCAGATGGCCAGCAATTGTTGCATTTCCTAAGACCTCAGAGGGCTTTTCAGAGTAAACTGCACATGCTGGAGTCACATGTGGGCCAGACCAGGTAAGGACAGCAGATTTCCTTCCCTAAAGGACATTAGTGACCCTGATGGGGTTTTACAGCAATGGTTACGTGATCACCCTTCTGGGTTGTTATTGAATTCAAATTTCACCATGTTCCATGGGGAAATTCAAACCCATGAGCCCAAAATATCAACCCACTGCCTCCCCAAATATAACAAAATAAAACTGAGACAGAAATAAAAGTGCCAAGAACTGAGAGAGGACTGAGTGATGTACAGAAGGAAGTGAGGATTGAAGCAGTGTTGAGACACATTCAAGTGTTGTGATATTTGTGTAGATTCTGTACAACACTGGGCCAAATCTGTTTGTCACGTTCAATTCCTTATGATGCCAAGGTTCTGGCATTTACGAGAATTGTTGTGGTTGAGACCCTGATATTTCCAACATGACACATGATCTCAGCGTGAATTAAAATGCAAAGCAATCCGTCCACTGGAGCACTGGTGTACATTCCCACCCCAATGAAGGAGACCACTGGGAACTGTAGGGAGTCTAATATAATCACAGAAAAATCCCAAAGCAAATCAAACAAAGTAAATCGCTCTACAATGTGTTGACTGCACAAGATCCCATAAACTATCATGTTTGATGGTGCTAATTGACAGCAGAGTTGACCAGAGGAATTGGTGCTTCATGTTCAAGGTGATGCCACATCTCCCCAAACCCCAGCAGAGCAGGGGCCTCTATCACATTGTAGCTGAAGGACTGCACCTCTGACAATATGGTACTCCCTCAGTCTGGCAAGGGAGAGCTGCTCTAACAATTTGGAGATACTAAGTGGGGTTTACTCCCAGGGTTTAGGACTCTGACACTGGGGCCACAGGCTGAAAAAATTCGGTCCATGTTTCCTCTCTGGCCACAATATCCAGGAAGATTCCTGCTTTGATTACCAGCTTTGTGTGAGTTAGCTGATCTGAACTGGGTCAGCTGTGGTAGTGAGGGTGTACACTGGGTTATGGTAGGGACACTCTTTCCTCTAACTGATAGCCAATGGCCAGCAATAGATGTAAGCATTGAGAAAAAGTGAGGATCTTTGGATAATCTTGACAATCCTTTGACAAATTTTGGATAAGAATGTGATGCTTGGTTGAGAGTGGGACGGTTGAGTGAGAATGGGAATGATCTGTGGTGATGGGATTTGCTGAAATCCACCAGACTTTCTCCACAGTCATTCCCAGGATGGGCACAGTTTGTCCATTCAATGACCCCGCAAACCCACTCTCTCGCCTCAAACCCAAAGAACAGGTTAGGTGTTACACAGCATCCCATGAAACTGCATCCAATGCAAATCACAACCTCCCCAAGCAGAGTAAACTAATGGGAGTCTTTAATAAGAAATGGTATTGGGCAGTGTATTGAAGGGCCCCTGTTACAGAGATGTACCCACCTTGGTGAGCTCTCCAAGTTGCACCAGTCTGTTTTTACTGCCGGCATACATCATCTGCTGTTGAGGGTTACATCCTGCAACCAATGGTGAGAGCAGTTAGGTAGGTGCTTCCAGCCAACATTATGGATTGCTACCTAATGAGTCTAATCAGGACACTGAGAGAGGGAAGGGTGACTCCAGGACCATAGAAGAATAGCGACGGTACCTACTGCAATGGGACAACGTGGGATTCTGGGAGTAACTCCAGACTATTCTGTAAACCAGCAAGTATCGATAGCACACAACCCACAGCTGAGTAATGGTTGATTAGTGACATACTTGCATCTCATTAACTCAACAACTGGTAGCCTCATTCATGCCTTTATTATCTCCAGACTCAGCTGTTCCAATGCTCTTCTGGCCAGCTTCTGCACTTCATCATATTAGGATCATCCAAAACCACACTCTCTGGATCCTGGTTTGCACCATGTCTCATTCTCCAGTCACCCTATTGTCCATTGTTCTACAAATGTTCCAAGTTCTCCTATGTCTCATGTTTAAAATTCACATAATTATGCTCAAATTTCTTAGTCCTTCCTATCTCTCTCACCCCTACACTCCTATATCTGCAACCTCCTCTATCCCCTACTCCCCTCCCTATATCTGTAACCCCTGCAACCCCTAGAACCCTCCCTATCTCTATGATCTCCACCAGCCCCCATACCTCTCCCTATATCTGTACTTCGTCCAGCCCCTATACCCCTTATCTCTATAACTTCCTCCAGCCCCAACACACCTCCCCAGCTCTGTAACCTCCTCCAGCCCCTACACCCATTCTCTATCTCTGAAACGACCTCCAGCCCCTACAGCCCTCCCTATCTCCACAACCACCTCCCACCCTACACACTTCTTTAGCTGATTGGGCCCAAAGTGCTGGAATTCACTTCTTACACCTCTCCATTGTCTAGACTGCTGTGATATACCCACAGGTTATATCATCTGGTGACACTCAGGCCTGAATCTAACTCACTCAAAACTTGATCGGAGAACTAAAATCTGACCATGATTTACATGAGAGCTCACACTCGTCTTACATAAAAACACCAGAGGCCTACACACACCAGGTAATTAAAACCCCAGTATTGGCCTAAGTTCTTTGTAATACCACAATTTTACTTTGAACCAGAGTAAACCTACCTCTACACTGTTCTCATCAAACATTCCCAGACAAGTGCAATACAGTTTTAGATACAGAGTAGAGCTCTGTCTACTCTTTTAAACTGAGCGTAATGCGACCTCTACACTGTCCCCAGCAAGCACTCCAAGAGAGGAACAGCAGGGGGTTAGATACAGAGTAAAGCTCCCGCTTATCTTTTAAATTTAAAGTAAAGCCACCTTGACACTACATCCATCAAACACTGCCAGGACAGGTACACATGCGGTTAGTTATGGAGTAAAGCTCCCTCCAGAGAACCATGGTCTGACTGAACTTGGTGATATATTGCCCAGGAGAGCAGCCCTTTAGCATCTCTAAGTGCAATTAAAGATTTGTCCCCAATTTGGGGCTGGCCTGTTCACTCATACCACACCTGCTGAGTGACAGATGAGAATACCCAAACACATTGCCTTTAGAGTCAGCACAGCAAGAGTTTATGAGGTCAACCAGATTCAACAATTATTCATAGAGTCATACAGTTGTACAGCATGGAAACAGACCCTTCGGACCAACTCGTCCATGCCAACCAGATATCCATATTAAATCCCATTTCTGATGAAGGGTCTAGGCCCGAAACGTCAAGCTTTCCTGCTCCTATGATGCTGCTTGGCCTGCTGTGTTCATCCAGCTCCACACCTTGTTATCCAAATTAATCTAGTCCCATTTGCCAGCATTTGCCCAATGTCCCTCTAAACCCTTTCTATTCATATATCCATCCAGATGCCCTTTAAATTTTGTAATTGTACCAGCCTCCACCACTTCCTCTGGCAGCTCATTCCACACATGCACTACCCTCTGCATGAAAAGGTTGCCCCTCGTGTCCCTTTTACATATTTCCCCTCTCACCTTAAACCTATGCCCCTCTAGTTTTGGACTCCCCTACCCTGGAGAAAAGACCTTGGCTATTCACCCTATCCACACCCTTCATGATTTCATACCTCTATAAGGTCACTCCTCTGTCTCTGACGCTCCAGGGAAAATAGCCCTGGCCTGTTCAGTGTCTCCCTAAAATTCAAACCCTCCAACCCTGGCAACATCCTCGTAAATCTTTCTGTACCCTTTCAAGTTTAACAAGATCTTTCCGATAGCTGGTCCAGGAGATGAATCTGTGTTCTTACCTTGGGGGCTGCTGAAAATCAAGCACATTGGGTAGGACACCCTCTTGTCATGATGCACATACTTATAGCTATAAACTATAAATCTGAACCGTTGTCAAGGAAACAATAAAAACCTGTCTCATTATATGTAGAAAGGATAAAAATAAGCATTGTTCATTGGGACTTCAATAATTATAATCAGTAATTACGCAGATAATTAATAATACAGTAGCTTCCCCAATAACCAGAAGCAAGAAATTGCTTGTGTTTAAACATTCATATTCTCCACTCATCGCAATCCATCCAGTCAAATTGTTCCTCAGTCAATTATCCAGAAATTCTGGTCATACTTGTACAGACAAACTTGACAGTGAATTTGAAAACAGCCACGAGAGACATGAGTAGCTCCTCTGCTTTGACGCCATAGTTTGAGCAGACAGGCATCAAACACTCCCAGGACAGGTATAACCTGGGAGTAAGATATAGAGTAAAGCTCTCGCTATATTGTCCCATAAAACACTCCCAGGACAGGGACAGCATAGGGTTAGAAACAGAGCAAGACTCCATCTACACCGAACCCATCAAACACTCCCAGGACAGAGACAGCATGGGGTTAGATACAGACTAAAGCTCTCTCTACATTGTCCCTCATCAAACACTTCTAAGACAGGTATAACCCGGGATTAAGATACAGAGTAAAGCTCTCTCTATATTGCCCCATAAAATACTCCCAGGACAGGGACAGCATAGAGTTAGATACAGAGTAAAACCCCGTCTCCACTGTCCCAATCAAACACTCCCAGGACAGAGACAGCACGGGGTCAGATATAGAGTAAAGCTCTCTCTATTGTCCCTCATCAAACACTCCTCGGACAGGGACAGCATGGAGTGAGAGGCAGAGTAAAGCTTCCTTTATTCTTTTAACTGTTTAAAAGTATAAGTCGCTTACCCTTTTAGACAGTGGAGCAGGTGTTGTTTGAAGAGAGGTGTAAGTGGGATGCTCAGGTTATGAACGTAACAGCAAGAATAGGCCATTCAGCCCCTCCAGTCTGCTGGATTCATTAGCAAGTTGAATTACACATTCCCATCTTCCCCTTAAAATATTTAATTCCCCTGCCCAACAGGAATCTACCCACCTCAGTATTAAAAATACTGAATGACATCTCCTCCATCGCTTTCTGGGACAGCGAATTCCAAAGTCGCACAATGTTTGAGAGAAAAAAATTCATCTTGTATCTGTCCTGGTACAGGGACCTATAATTTTAAAACAGAGTCCCCTTGTTCCAGACTGACCCACAACAGGAAATCACTCTCATCTCACCTCTTTCTTCCAAGTTTGAACTAAGGTTGTGATGAGGTCAGGGGCTAAGTAACCTTGGTGAAATCTAACCTGAGCATCAGTGAGCAGATTTTGGTGAGCAAGTGGCACTTTATAGCAGTGTTGATGACCGCTTCCAACACTTTACTGATGTTCCAGAGTAGACTGATGGGGAAGTAATTGGCTAGGATAGATTGTCTAGGAAACATATTTTCCCCATCTACCATTCAGGATCTTATACACTTCAATCAAATTACCCCCTCACGATTCTAAAGTCCAGTGGAAATGAACCCAGTCTCATCAAACAATCCACTCCTTTCAGGAATCAATCCAGCTGACCTCCTCTGAACCACATCCGATACATACACAACCTTCCTTAAATAAGGCGACCGAAACTGCGTGCAGTATTCGAAATGCGGCTGCAACATTCCTGTACAACTGAAGCAAAATCTCCTTAATTTTATGTTCAATTTCTTTCATAATAAAGGATAGAATGCCATTAGTCTTTGTGATTATGTGCTGTACCTGCACACTAACTCTTTGTGGCTTATGTACTAAAACACTCAAATCCCTCTACACCTCTGAATTCTAAAGTTGGACTCTACTTAAATCATACTCAGCTTTTTAAATTCTTGCTGCTGTAGTGAACCACTTCACATTTTGCTACATTATCATCCATTTGCCAGAGTTTGCCCACTCATTCAACCAATGTATTTCACAATGAGGTAGGTTTTTTTGTGTTGAAAGGATATCGAGGCTGTCTCTCTGGAAGTTCATTCCTCAGTTCATCTGGAGAAATACCCTGAAAGGAAAAGACTTGGATATAGAGAAGGATTACCACCCATGCAGTCTTATAACATGCACAATAGATACCTGCCTGCAGACTGGAGCAAACAATTACCCTCACATTGCACATTTTTATATTTATTCAGTCACAGGATGAGGACATTGCTGGCTAGGCCAGCATTTATTGCCCATCCCTAATTGCCCAGAGGGCAGTTAAGAGTCAACCACATTGCTGTGGGTCTGGAGTCACATGTGGGCCAGACTGGGTAAGGATGGCCATTTCTTTCACGAAAGGACATTAGTGAACTAGATGGGGTTTTCCAACAATCCACAATGATTTCATCATCATCATAAGTTTTTTTTATTCAATTCAAATTCCACCATCTGCTGTGACAGGATTGAACCCAGGTCCCCATAACATTCACACACAATTCAACTTTACAATGTCTGCTTTGGACACGCACATAGCGACCACGAAAGGGTCAGGAAGATCCCAGATTTATTCTAATCTGGCTCATTTCACCCAAGATGGAGCATTGCAACACTGGCAGTGGGAAAATCAGCAGGGATTCCTGCAATGAGGTTAAGTGCTTGTGATGATCAACACAGGAAATCCTATCAAGATGTCATCCATTGTCTGGACTCACGTGTGAAGAATATTGATTAACCATTAAGTGGTAGAATCGGTGAGTTCGAGACTGGGGGTAGAAGGGATAATTCTGCATCTCCATCTTCTGTTGATTTTCCAAATGCCAGAGTGGGAATGGGAGATTGTGTTAGTGTAACAATTTGAGACGGAATAACAAGGGTTAACAATTCTAAAGGGATGTCTATCTATCTATCTGTATAGATACGGATGTAAATATAGATATAGATATAGATACGGATATAGATATAGATATGGATATAGATATAGATATTGATATTGATGTAGATATTGATATTGATGTAGATATCGATATTGATGTAGATACATAGACAATGTATTGACTGCTGGATTGTGCACAAGATCCCATAAACTATCATGTTTGATGGTGCTAATTGGCAGGAGAGTTGACCAGAGGAACTAGCGCTTCATCTACATAGGATATCTATCCTCCTGGATACAATCTGCACTTTGGGTAGCTGACTGCTTGCTTCATCTTCCAGGGGTTTTATAGTTCGATTGGTCATATGACTCCAGCACAATTCCATCTACAACAAGAACTTCATTTATATCAATCAATGTAATTTTAAAAAACTGAGGTACCTTCTAGGAGCATCAGCAAACACTATTTTACACTCAGTTACATAAAAACGTGACCAAAAGGTTGGTTGAAGTGGTAGGTTTTAAGGAGAAACTTGAAGGAGGAATGTGAGAGATTGGGAGAGGTTTAGGCAGGAAATTCTCGAGCTCAGGGGGCCCAGGCAGCTGTTGATGGTGGAGAGATGAAAATTGGAAATGCTTTAGGCCAAAACTGGAGGAGGGCAGAGATTTCAGAGGGTTGAGGTTGGAGGTGATTTCTGAGATTGGGAAGGATGAGGTTATTGACGGATTTGAATACAAGGGTGATAATTTTAAAATCATTATCGCCAGTGTAACACGCGCTCTCTAACATTCCATATAATGTACAAATTGTTAGTAATATTGCTTCAAGACACTTACCTCGTGCTCTTCCTCCAGTACCATCTGTTGGTTTTCTCTGTCAACTTTGACTAGAGAACAGGAGATAAATGAAATGTTGATACTTGTAAAAGATGAAGTGTCTTCAAGGGGATCAGTGGGCAATTGCATGGCACAATATAAAGTGATGTATCATGATTTTAAAACAGAACGTCATCTTTGGAATGTGGACCTTGTTGACAAGGTGAGTAGTTACTACCCACACTGGTCAGTCCTGAGAAGATAGTACTGGGCAGCTGGAATCCCAAAGCTTACAGATCTAAGACAACTGAGTGACCACTTCAGAGTCATCCAGGTTTGTGCGGGACTGGAATCACATATAGGTCCAGAGTGGGTAAGGACAGTATTGGGAATTTTACAAAGGACCTCCTTCACTGCAGATTTAATGCCCGTGAATTTGAATGGGATATCTGAGTGAGATGATGTGAGTTTGGACCTCTGGCCTCAGAGTAACCACGAACTCACACAAAGGGTTCAAGGATTCACTGTCTTGGGCGAAGAGGGTGATTTAAGGGTTGAGTTGCCTCCCCTGTCTATTCTGTCTGGACACAACTTTTCCAGAACCCAAATATGGGAAGTATTTCAGAGTCTGGCAATGACCTAGCCTTGGGGCTTCTCTTATTCTCCCAGCAAACATTACTTGTGTCTTTGGGAGGGACATTCCCTCCTGCACTTCAGTGGGTGGCAATGTAGTGGTAATAGCATTGGATTAGTATTCCAGAACACGAGGCTAATGTTCTAAGTACATGGATTTGAATCCCACCATGACAGATGGTGAAAGTTGAGTTCAATGTAAAAATCTGGAATTAAAGATAATTTAATGGCAATTGTCGCAAAAGCATTTATCCTTGTCTGACCTACACATGACACCAGAACCATAGTGATGTGGTTGGCTCTTAACTGCACTCTGGGCAATTAGGGATAGGCAATAAATGGTGGCCTAGCCAGTGATGCCCACATCCCTTGAGTGAATAAAAGAAAAATTTACAAAGGACCAATGCGCACGCACTCAGGGGATACACGGTCACACTCCTTCACCCTCACCTTCTTCACCCCACAAGAAATCAAGTAGCAATCTGGTAGGGGTAAGGGGTTGAGGGCAATGGGGCAACCCAATACCGGGTCTTCAGATCTGCTCCGTTAGCACAGGTATAAAGTGAAGAGGAGGAATCCCTGCTCACTCCATTGGAACAGGAGGAGATGCCCTGTGTTGGGGAGAAGGGGTTTGGAGGTAATTGTACGTAGGCCTAGTTGCCATGGCACCGGGCACTCTTACTTACTGATGATGGCAGCATTGGTTGTCTCTTTGCGGAAGCGGAACTTCTTCAGCTTCTCCAAAAGCTTGGGGTCTACTTCACACACAACCAGTGAGTCTGACTAATAAGAAAGAAAGCAAGGGGGCTTAAAACAAACATAGCATCGCCCACCATGCACAGAGTATGGGGGTGTAAATGACATCTATTCTTATTTCTTATGTTCTGATTAAGAGATCGACTCTCAAATTTCAGAGGAGAATAAGGGGATTCTCCCCAGTATTCTTGCCAACAACTACCTAACCCACATCATTAAAAACAAATTGCCCAGACCTGGGCTGCACAGTTGCTCAGTGGTTAGCAAAGCTGCCTCACAGCACCAGGGACCTGGGTTCGATTCCACCCTCAGTCTGTATGAAGTTTGCACATTCCCCTGTGTCTGTGTGGGTTTCCTCTGAACAGTCTGGTTTCCTCTCACAGTCAAAAGGTGTGCAGGTTAGGTGGATTGACCATGCTAAATTGTCCCATAGTGTAAACAGATGTGCAAGCTAGGTGGGTTAGCCATGTGAAATATGGGGATAGGGTGGGGGAGTGGATTTGAGTGGACACTCTTCAGAGGACTTGATGGGCTGAATGGCTCGCTTCCACACTTTAGGGATTCTATGAGTATCTGTGAGATCTTTCTGTGCACAAACAGGCTGCTGTGTTTACAACAGAGACTACACTTTATATAAATACTTCATCAGTTTGGGGTTTCCAGACGTTGCGAAAGGTGTTATGTTAATCCAAGTTAACAAGCATGGGGCTGGATGAACACAGCAGGTCAAGCAGCATCATAGGAGCAGGAAAACTTGACGTTTCGGGCCTAAACCCTTCTGATGAAGGGTTTAGGC
>JAHRHZ010000001.1:2028098-2045474 GCA_024137785.1 Ginglymostoma cirratum
AATTCACCAGCTCTCTGTGATCATTTGCAGTCAGCTGTACAATATTAATGTGGTGATCTAGATACAGTCCCTGGGGAGCTGGTGGGAGTAAATTTAGTACTTATAACTTTCAAAAGAAATTTGGATAAATGCCTGAAGTAGGAATATTTGCAGGGTAATACGGGAAGGACAGAAAAGTGGAGTTCATTGAATAGATCTATTCAATGAGACAGCATGGCCAGGATGGGCCAAATGGTCTCCTTTTCGAAACACTGAACGTGCTGGAGCCATTTTCTGTAGCCGGCTGAGGTGACTTGGCTGAGGTCTTCAAGATGGTGAAGGGGTTTGATACAGAAGACCAAGCACAAATCTAACTCTGCAAGTGAGTTAAAGTAAAAACAAGGAGCTGGAGAAACCCAGCAGGTCTTGCAGCTACTGCAGAGCAAGAAACAGAGTTAACAGTTTGAATCCACTATGACTACTTCAGAACTGAAGGGGTTTGGAAAATTTATGATTTTTTTTAATGCTGTGGACAGGCTGGAGGGTCGGCGGGGGGAGGAGAAATGAGTAGAACAGCTGGAGCAGGTGGGCCAAATGTCCTGTTCCTATACTGGAAATTCCACCCTGTGTCCTCATTTTATAAACCAGATATTGGGATGCCGTGATTGTTTTTCTGTCATGTGCAGATGAGCTCTCCATGGTGCTGCAATCTTATCATCTGGCCAGAGACGGGAGTGTGGGCTCCCGAAGGAGGAAGGAGACAGAGCTAAGCTACGCACGGGCCTCGCCGGTGAGCTGCCAAGAGAAGTCACAAACATGGGACTTCTTTAAGAAGTTGAACGAGCGCTGTGTGGAGTGCAGCCTCTGCCGAAAGCAGCTGTGCTACCACAACAGCGCGACCAGTCTGCGGGAACACCTGAGGCGCAAACACAACCTCAGTGAGCTCGACCTTCGCCAGTCACAGGATGAGGGCTCCTCCTCCTCCGAGTCCATGGGCCAGGAGCTCGAAGTGAAGAAGAACAAACCCGTGAGCATCTCTGAGCTTGTCCTGCACGATGCCAAGGCCTGCTCTGAGAAAAGAGAGGAAGTGATCAGCAACCTGATTCTGGGCATGGTTTTCCGAGACCTCCAGCCTATTTCTTTCGTCAATAACGAGGGCTTTAAGAGGCTGCTTGGCTTTCTGGAGCCAGGCTATAAGATCCCATCAGGCGTTCATTTGACTGCGAGCCTGAGACACAAATACACCATTGCTAAGTTACAGCTGGAGCACTACCTACATTCCGTCCCCTCTCTGACTCTCTCCACTGACACCTGGACTTCACAGGGCAAGCAGACCTACCTCACCGTTGTGGGGCACTTCATTGACTGTCGCTGGCGCTTGGCTCGCTGCGTTCTCAAGACCACCCCCCAGTACAACCCAGCACCAGATTACATCGGCGAGCTGCTCTACTCGGTCATCAGCGAGTTTGGCGTCTCCTGCAAGGCAGTGAACTGCGTGGTGCATGACAGTGCAGGTAACCTGATGAGCAGCTCCCGGCTGCTGCAGGAGCGGTTTGGCTGGTCAAGTCTCTGCTGTGCTGGCCGCATGCTGCAGCTGTGCATCAAACTGGGGCTGCAGGTGGAACAGGTACAGCACACACTGAGCGTCGCCAGGCGCATCGTCAACCACTTTGTGCACAGCGCCCGGGCAAATGCGGAACTCAGCACCAAGCTGGCAGAGATGAACAAAGAGAGACTGGTGTTGGTCATAGACACTGCTACTCGCTGGAGCAGTACCTTTGACATGTGCGAGAGACTGTTGGAATTGCGATGGGCAGTGAGCATGGTGCTGGAAGAGGATCGAACTGGGCACATGACTGTTGAGAATCTGTCTGACCACCAGTGGAAACTCTTGCAGGATCTGCTGCCTGTGCTAAAGACTCTCAAAGTAGCATCATCTTTCCTTAGTGAAGAACACAATGCTTCTGTGTCCTCCTTGGTCCCATGTCTTCATGGGGTGATGACAGCTCTCATGCAGCACCACGGTGACCCAGGCTGCATCGTCAAGGCAGTAAGTGCAAAGATCAGGACAGAGATTGCTAAGCGTTGGCGTCTCCCCGATGACGACGAGATGATGGAGAGTCCAGCCATCGTGGCCTCCTTTTTAGATCCTCGGTTCAAGGATCTTCGCTTCCTGAGTGCAGACATGCGAGACAAGGTCCACAACAAGGTGAAGAACATGCTGTCCAGCGCAGTGGCCAGCCCTCGGTCCCGGTCATCCAGCTCCTCCTCAGACGAGCACAGTGTCACAGACCATGAGCAAGGCAGCAAGCAGCGTAGTCGCAAGGGGGGCCGCAGACCCAGCCAGTGTGAGTATGACCTCCTGTTTGGTGAAGACCCCATTGAACGGATGCCGGAGATTCACCAGCAGCTGGAGAGCTACCTGGCAGAGCCCCTGCGGAAACGCAACACCAACCCCTTTGATTGGTGGAAAAACAATGAGCATCGGTTCCCAGCAGTGGCAAACCTAGCCAAGCAGTACCTGGCCATCCCTGCCACCTCCGTCTCCGCTACCAGAGCTTTCTTCTGTTCCAGCAGCATCCCAGACCAAACCAGGTCAGCTCTGTTGCCGGACAACATTGATCAGATACTGTTCCTGCACAAAAACTTTGATTACATCGAGTCACTAAAAAGATACAGGCAGTGAGGTGCCATCTGTTTGTGGAGCTGCATGCCAATATCGTGGACAGATTTCATTTCTTCTTTTCCTTGGATTCCTTCAAATCATCTGCCGATTGGTTTGTCCGATTAGAAATGGACGCAGATATAAGTCATTCAATGAGATCATGGCTGTTCTGATCATCCTCAACTTCACTTTCCTGACGTTTCCCAAAATATTTGAATCCTTTAATGATTAGTGTACTCCAGACTAAGATAGGGAGATATTTAACAATCCAGCCTTGACAACTTTCAGTATTGTACCTGGACTATGTCTGTGAACCGCCGCGTTGAATGTTGCCAGGTAGATTGGTCTCAGCTGCAATACCTTCCTTAGACAATCTTCTCTCTGGGGTCTAATGGATATTGGCAGGGAATTGGAAACCAGGCTTTTTATGCACCCTAATGAAGAGGAGAATTGAATTCCTGGCCCCAATCTCATCCAGGGTGTGCTGAGAAATAACCAGGACTCCTGTTGAAAACAAAATTCTTATCCAAAAACCCCGTAATGTCCATTAATTGGGTTTTTGACATCTGTGGCCCTTGGTAAAAGAACTGAAAGAACCTACATTTTTGTAACTCTTAGCACCTCGTTGGGCCCTCTCAAGTGCTTTATAGCCGGAGAAGAGTTTTGTTTGAAGTGTTCTAATGTGCAATATCAGTGTAATGCAGCCAGTGGTGCACAGCAAGATCCCACATACAGCACCTGCAGTGCCCCCTACTAAACAGTATTTAAAACCTCAAATCCAGCTTATAGCCGAACCGGGGATCCGGTCTGACTGTTTGTGTTCAGTCATTTGCTAACACGACACACTTCTGGTCCTGTCCACTTCTGGTCCTGCGGCGCCCATTGCCTGACCCTTGCTAGGCGAGCACCTTTTTGCTTTGTTACAAAAGGCAAGCTCGGGGACAGTGGTGGGAGCCTCTGCGTTCACCCAAACTGTCAAAATCTGGAACCGGTATCCCAGGATTTGCTGAGACTGGCAGCTGTAATGGGCCAGTGGAAGGGATAGAATGAATTGGACCGAATGGTCAATCCCAGACTAAACCGGAGTGTGTTCCTGGGAGAGGGAGGTGCAAAGTGTACATAAGATTGAAATTTAATAAGAGCTGCTTGTAAAATGGACACTCATTCCAGTGTCTCAAACTGAAAGAGGGCAGTTAACTGTCAGCTCGTTCTCCATACGTTACGTTGCAGGAAATGGGAGCGGAACATTACCAGAGTAAATGCAGAAAGAAGTCATGGCCTGCGGGCTTCTGCAGAGTTTCACGAGTTGTTTTGCTGTTATTTGCATGATGAACATACAACCAGCAGGTTATCTCCAGTGCTTACCTCCCTTTGTGATTCGGTGAACTCTGTGTTGTTATAATGCTGTGCTGGAATGGGCAGCAAGAGTGAGATTCTGAGGCAAACTGTGGGGTAACCCTGCTCCGTGTAAGCATGTGGCGATTTAACTAGTAACGCGTCATCCCGTGTGTTTTGCTTGTTCTTTCACAGGATGTGGGCTTCACTGGCAAGGTCAGTATTTGCTGCCCATCCCTAATTGCCCTTGCACTGAGTGGCTTGCTGGACCATTTCAGGGGGCAGTTAAGAGTCAACCACATCACCATGGGTCTAGAGTCATGTATTGACCAAACCAGGTAAGGATGACAGATTCATAGATAGTAAGAACTGCCGATGCTGGAGTCAGACATAACACAGTGTGGAGCTGGAGGAACACAGTAGGCCAGGCAGCATTAGAGGAGCAGGAGCACTCAGTGATAGTAAGAACTGCCGATGCTGGAGTCAGAAAGGTCCCGACCCAAAGCGTCAACTTTCCTGCTCCTCTGATGTTGCCTGGCCTGCTGTATTCCTCCAGCTCCACACTGTGTGTTATTTAAGGATGACATATTTTCTTCTCAAAAGGGCAAATGGATTTTTAGGATGCATGTACAGGCTTTAAATTCAGTTTAAACTGGTTCAGCTCCTGCAGACAAAATGGAATGCTGGAAGCTAGGAACATGTTGAGGAAATGGTCACAACATTGGGATGTTCAATTTTTTAAAAAACTGTACTCTCCTGACAAAACTGGAATATCTGGTCATCGTGTAAAATTATTGTGGCAATTATTTTCACTCAATGTTCTCCTGGAAACAGATTCTCCTATGTACTGTTGTTAGAACTAAACATTCCTATTAAATCTTTTTGTAACTTCTACTTAAAGAAAAGCTGAAGAAGTTCTCTAGCCCTTTCAAATGGCTAAAATCTTTCACGTCTGGTGTTGCATAAGGTAATGTCCTCACAGCGTTAATGTTGGAGACTGTATTAAGCTTCACCCAATCTGAAGTGTCACGCAGCCTTGAGTGAAGAATTGGGAGCCCAGCTCGAGATGCTGATGGTGTCAGACATGTCATTCCTGGCTCCTGTTATGTCTTACTAACCAATGTAACTCGTGCATATTGCTATCATGCAATAAACTACTTTTGGTGTTAACGCAAGTTCCCCTTGTGAAGATCACTCGTCATTGTTACACAACCAGGCCCTTGAATGCAGTATAGAAAAGAGGATTGGTGGCAGCACTCTACCCCAACTATTAGCTGGTAGTGGTTGGTTTGACAAGTATACAACATGGTGATCAGAGGTATGATCATTGTTTAATTACCTGAAGGTAATACTGGTGAAGAAAAATATCCACTTTATACGGGAGAAAAACTTTCAGCTGACCAGTGAGTTTACCACTTTAAGAACATGACCACTTTAAGAATACATAGCCAGCCAGCAGCTACGAGAACTTGAACAGTGAAGCAGACGGCGGAACTCTTTAAAGGAACAGCAAGATAATTGCAGCACCCCAAACTAAAAGCTCTGTCTCCGAGCTGATGGGAGGTGCAGGAAAACAGTGTGTGAAAGGGCTATTAAAAGAGTAAAAAGGCTGGCATTTCTTGGGGAAATTGGTGATCCCACTGACTTGAGTTTAATAGAACATGCTTACATTAATGGGCATCTCAATGATTTTAAGCTTGATGCAGGAGTGAGTGTTTGAATAAATGGCTGAATAAATCAAAGTTGCATCTCCAAGGAGATGAGACAACATGCTCAAGGTGGAATAATTCTGGAGAGTGAGACATACTATAAATAAGTGCAACAGAAAGCACTTAAAAGAATTGAAGCTACTGTTATGGGCCAGACAAAGACCCCTTCAAAATATATTCTGAAGGTAGCCTAGACCCTAACTTTTTCTCATGTTAAAGCTAAGTGTAAGGTATTGCATTCCGGATGCAACTTGTTTGGTCAAATTATTGACTTTAAGCAAAACACATTTTATTTTTACACTACAGTTAAAATATAGACAAAATAAAAGAATTGGCTTAACTGTAACTATCAAAATGCTTAACAAAGTAATATATATATATTAACTACAACTAATTAACTGTTCCAATATAGTAACATCCCATAAACACACTCTTGGCAAAGGCACATTCAGTAAAATAGATTGTCTCATATGCAATTCTCGCAGCAGGAAGAGAACCTCAACTATGAGCTGTAACAGAGAGAGGAATAACAGCTTCCACATCCAGCTTCAAGACCCCAGCAACTGCTGAAAGGTAAAACTAAAAATCCTGGTTCTGTGGCAGCTTGACCCCACTCATTCAGGCTGCTTCTATTTGTTCCAACTTTTTGAAAATAAAACCCAAGTCCTCTCAAACTGTTTACCTTATTGGTTTTGAGCAGACTGCTCGACACCTCTGTCTCAATCTTCCTTCATAAAAATACCAGGACAAAATACACCTCTGAAAGCCACAGTATCATCACAGTACACGTCATTCACAACCAGCACTTCTCACTTTTGAGCCTCCGTGTATATCTTGACCTCAACACCTTTGAAGGAGTGGGAAGAGTTTGGTTAGTTCCAAGGGAGAAACTGATTCAGCAACAAACAATATTGACCAATCAATAAAGGGGAAACCAACAGAAGATTTAATTGGTTGCCTAGAATCATTGTTGAACCTAATAAATCTATTGACATTATCTCTGTTGACATAAAAGAATTGTTCCATATTTTCAGCAGGAAGGAAGTCTTTGGCTTTACGGGACTGGCAGAAGTATTTTCCAATTCTTTCACTATTTAAAAAAAAACCTTCAGATGTCCAAAATCAGCAAGGATGGACGAAAGAAGCAAACACAGAGAACAAGAATGAGGAGTACAACCCACTTGGGCTCATTGAGGAATCTTTAACCAAAGTTGTTCAGATAGCAATACATTCCAGTAAACAAATTGTGACAGAAGATTTTACTTTGACATGAGATGATGAGTTGCCTCAAATTCGTGAGCAACATTTCCATCTTTTGTCTTTCAAAAATAATTATTAGTACCAGTGACAGAGATAATGCTAAGTGTCATGAAAGGTGTATAATTGATATATAATACCATTTTTGGAATTTAGATTTCAAATCAGGGCCAGGTGAATGTTGGATACTTCAGTGAAGGGTTTCCTTGTCTTAGAAAAAGTCAAAGATTCCTTTTGAAACAGTGATTTAAGTATAACGTTTTGTTAGAGAGCAAGTGACCATGGATCCCTGTGGTGTTAATGGAAAGATGTTTATACTTTTGGGTTTATGACAGGAACAGTAAACATGTAAGGCTAATTACTTTTTTTTGCAATTCAGAAGAATCAAGTATGAGCAAGTTTTTTTAATTCAGTCTTGCTTTTAGATGTCAACTTAGACTTCTTGCCGAGAAACATTTTATTTTATTTTCAGGGAACAATTCACCTCAGCAGAATGGTTTAGTTGTGAATCCTCCAAACCAGGGGAGTTTGGATAGACATTTGCAGGCTATTAGAACTGAGTCAGTTTAGGATCTTGGATTTTCAAAAAGCTCATGACAGCAGACCTGGAAAGGATTCATTGAATTGCCTCCACAGCCCACAGCAAGGTAAGTGTAAGGAGTCAAATAATTGACTTAGTTAAGGTCAGGGTGTAGTTTCTCTGGATTTGAGTCACTGTAATAAATTATGTCAATTGTTTTTCTGTCTGTTTTGAGATATTTTGTATATATTTAGGTGATGTTTTTAAAAATTTATTCTTTTTGATTTATTGTCACATGTACCTAAGTACAATGAAAAACTTTGTGAGCAGTACAGGCCGATCGTAGCAACGAGGACATACAGATCATAGGGTGAAAAAATACTTGGACAGAGTAAGGCATACAGGTTACATTGCACAGGACATGCACTAAGCAAGATCAACATTAACAAGATCAACATCATTTGAAGCCAGAGGGGTCCATTCATCAGTCTGATAACAGCAGGGAAAAAGCTGTTCTTGAACCTGTTGGTGCATATTTCAGGCTTCTGTATCTTCTGCCTGACAGAAGAGGTTGTAGGAGAGCATTACCAGGTTGGGATGGGTCTTTAATGATGTTGGCAGCTTTTACACAGCAACAAGACATTAAATGGAGTCCTTGGATGGGAAGTTGGCTTCCATGGTGGTCTGGGGTGTGCAGACAACCTTCTGTAGCTTCTTACAGTCCTGTGCAGAGCAGTTGTCGTACCAGGCCATTACGTACCTGGACAGTATGCTTTCAATGGTGCATCTGTAGAAGTTGGTGAGGGTCCTTGTGGACATGCCAAATTTCCTGAGCCACCTGAGGCAGAAGAGATATTGTTGTGCCTTCTTGACTGTTGCATCTATGTGGAAGTCCAGGACAGGTTGTTGGTTATTGTCATTCCGAGGAACTTGACTTTCTCGACCTTCTCAAACTCCACTCCGTTAATGTAGATGGAGTCATGTTCTTCTCTTTTCTTTCTGAAGTAAATGATCGGCTCTTTAGTTTTGCCGACATTGAGAGAGAGGTTGATATCATTGCACCACCTATCTATCACCACTAAATCTCCTTTCTGTATTCTGACTCATTGGTGCTTGATATCTGTCCTACCACGATTTTGTCATCAGCAAACTTGCAGATGGCGTTCATTTGGAATTTGACTACACAGTTGTGGGTGTACAGGGAGTACAGTAGGGGGCTGAGAATGCATCCTTGGGGGGGGCTCCAGTGTTGAGTGTTGTCGTAGAAGAGGTGCAATTGTCTGTCTACACTGATTGAAGTCTATGGGTCAGGAAGCTGAGGATGCAGTTGCAGAGGGTGGAATGGAGACCTAGGTCTCAGAGTTTTGAGGTCAGTCTGGAGGGGATAATGGTGTTGACTGTAGCTCTGCCTTCAATGAGCATGAGTCTGACAAAGGTGTCCTTGTTGTCCAGATGTTCCAGGGATGAGTGCAGGGCTAGAGAAAAGGCATCCACTGTGGACCTGTTACTATCAGTAGGCAAATTGCTGGGGATCGAGGCAGGCTGGGAAACTAGAGTTGATGTGGGCCATGACCAGCCTTTTGAAGCACTTCATGATCATAGAGGTCAGAGCCACTGAGTGGTAGTCATTGAGACACATTGTATGTACTTTCTTAGGTACTAGGATGATTGTGGTCTTCTTGAAGCAGCTGGGGACTTCAGCGTGTAGGAGGGAGAGGTTGAAGATGTTGGTGAATACCTCTGCCAGCTGGTCCCCATGGGATCTGAGCGATTGACCAGGGACATCGCTTTCCTTGGGTTGACTCCCAGGAAAACCAATCTAACGTCTGCAGCAGTGACAGTGGGAACAGGTGTATCTGGGGCTGTTGGGGCAGGTGACACTGCGCCGCTGGCATTCTGCTCAATCTGAGCATAGAAAGCATTGAGTGCATCAGGGAGGGATGTGTCTTTGTCCCCTATCTTGCTCTGTTTCATTTTGTATCCCTTTATGTTGTGTAGGCCTTGCCACAGGCAGCGAGAGCCTGTGAGATTGGTTTGGGCCTCTAACTTGGTCCAGTACTGCCTCTTGGCATCTCTTATGGCCTGGCGGAGATCGTATTGGGATTTTCTCTATAGGTGTGGGTCATCCACACCTGGTCTTCAGTAGGCAGTGCATTTCCCGGTTCATCCAAGGTTTCCACTGGAGAACACCCGGATTGACTTCTTTAGCAAATGCGTGGAGGACTGCATGCCAATGAAATCCGTACAGTAATGGCATACTTTTATGTAATTTATGGCTCAATTTATGTTGTTAAAGCAGCAGCGTGTGAAAATGCCAGATCCACCAGGAAGGACATCATGGAGGGCAACTGAAAACATACAACCAAAACTCAACAGGTTTAAGTAAGGAGCTCACTTATTACATTTTCTGTAATAAACTTCTGTTCTGTTGTTAAAGCAAATCAGCACCCTTGTCTGAAAATGTCTCGAGAGCCAACAACTGTGCTGACTAACTGAACCATAAAAAGATCATCTATTAAGCCAAGTTTCATCGTGGGATCTGGTTTGTCCAGTATCACCATTAACTGGATTTAACAGAAGTAAGTAGCAGGATGTGACAATGCCTAGTTCACCAGGAGGACAGCACAGAGGACAAATGAAAACATACAAACAAAACTCAACAGGTTTAAGTAAGGAGCTGACATACTTCCACACAGATGTAACAGCAGACTGAGAGTAAAGATTTGCTTGAACAAAGTGGAAATGAACTGCATATGACTCCATGGGAGCCAGACCAATTGACTGATTGCAGACTCCATCAAAAAGAAGAAATTGCCTGGTTTGAACATGCAGGATGCTGGAAGGAAGAAAATACTTGTTTCAACAGAACAGCCATCTTCCATGATGGTCATTAATGAGTTTAACAGTTGTCCAGACGAGGTTTAGCAGCCAGCAACCTCAGTTAGCGAGGACTCGCTCTTGTGCAAAGGGAATTCAAGGGATTGGCTCATCCAGTTGTGCTAATGACTAACCAGTGGGTTTAGCAGGAATCACATCCTCTGCAAAGGATATCCGTGAGACAACAAAATCATCCGGCAAAGAAAGTAGAACATAGAACATTACAGCGCAGTACAGGCCCTTCGGCCCTCGATGTTGCGCCGACCTGTGAAACCGATCTGAAGCCCATCTAACCTACACTATTCCATTATCATCCATATGTTTATCCAATGACCATTTAAATGCCCTTAAAGTTGGCGAGTCTACTACTGTTGCAGACAGGACATTCCACGCCTTTACTACTCTCTGAATAAAGAACCTACCTCTAACATCTGTCCTATATCTATTACCCCTCAATTTAAAGCTATGTCCCCTTGTGCTAGCCGTCACCATCTGAGGAAAAAGGCTCTCACTGTCCACCCTATCTAATCTTCTGATCATCTTGTATGTCTCAATTAAGTCACCTCTTAACCTTCTTCTCTCTAACAAAAACAGCCTCAAGTCCCTCAGCTTTTCCTCCTAAGACCTTCCCTCCATACCAGGCAACATCCTGGTAAATCTCCTCTGTACCCTTTCCAATGCTTCCACATCCTTCCTATAATGTGGCGACCAGAACTGTACGCAATACTCCAAGTGCGGCCGCACCAGAGTTTTGTACAGCTGCAACATGACCTTATGGCTCCGAAACTCAATCCCTCTACCAATAGAACGTAACACACCGTACGCCTTCCTAACAACCCTATCAATCTGGGTGGCAACTTTCAGGGATCTATGCAAATGGACACTGAGATCTCTCTGCTCATCCACACTACCAAGAATCTTACCATTAGCCTAGTACTCTGTATTCCTGTTACTCCTTCCGAAGTGAATCACCTCACACTTTTCCACATTAAACTCCATTTGCCACCTCTCAGCCCAGCTCTGCAGCTTAGCTATGTCCCTCTGTTATCTGCAACATCCTTTTGCACTATCCACAACTCCATCGACTTATAGTGTCATCCGCAAATTTACTTACCCATCCTTCTACGCCCTCATCCAGGTCATTTATAAAAATGACAAACAACAGTGGCCCCAAAACAGATCCTTGTGGTACACCACTAGTAACTGAACTCCAGGATGAACATCTCCCATCAACCACCACCCTCTATCTTCTTCCAGCTAGCCAATTTCTGATCCAAACCGCTAAATCACCCTCAATCCCATGCCTCCGTATTTTCTGCAATAGCCTACCATAGGGAACCTTAACAAACGCTTTACTGAAATCCATATACACCACATCAACCGCTTTACCCTCATCCACCTGTTTGGTCACCTTCTCAAAGAACTCAATAAGATTCATGAGGCACGACCTACCCTTCACTAAACTGTGTTGACTATCCCTAATCAAATTATTCCTTTCTAGATGATTATGAATCATATCTCTTACAATCCTTTCCAACACTTTACCAACAACCGAAGTAAGGCTCACTGGTCTATAATTACCAGGGTTGTCGCTACTCCCCTTCTTGAACAAGGGGACAACATTTGCTATCCTCCAGTCTTCTGGTACTATTCCTGTAGACAATGACGACATAAAGATCAAAGCCAAAGGCTCTGCAATCTCATCCCTAGCTTCCCAGAGAATCCTAGGATAAATCCCATCTGGCCCAGGGGACTTATCTATTTTCACACTTTCCAGAATTGCTAACACCTCCTCCTTATGAACCTCAATCCCGTCTAGTCTAATAGCCTGTATCTCAGCATTCTCCTCGACAACATTGTCTTTTTCATGTGTGAATACTGATGAAAAATATTCATTTACCACCTCTCCTATCTCTTCGTACCCCACGCACAACTTCCCGCTACTGTCCTTGACTGGCCCTAATCTTACTCTAGTCATTCTTTTATTCCTGACATACCTATAGAAAGCTTTAGGGTTTTCCTTGATCCTACCTGCCAAAGACTTCTCATGTCCCTTCCTGGCTATTCTTAGCTCTCTCTTTAGGTCCTTCCTGGCTAACTTGTAACTCTCAAGCGCCCTAACTGAGCCTTCATGCCTCATCTTTACATAAGCCTCCTTCTTCCTCTTGACAAGAGAATCAACTTCTTTAGTAAACCACGGTTTCCTCGCTCGACCACTTCCTCCCAGTCTGACAGGTATATATTTATCAAGGAAACGCAGTAGCTGTTCCTTGAACAAGTTCTTCATTTCAATTGGGCCCAGCCCTTGCAGTTTCCTTCCCCATCATATATACTGAAGGTCAGAATAAACAGTCCTCAAGGCAAGAACCTGCCAATCTTCCAACCCCAAAGATAATGTCATTGGGGAAGAATGGTGAAACCTCCAGGCAATCTGACTTTGAGAAGTCTGCGACTCTGGGGTGGGGTGTGGAGGTTGGGCAGATAGTGATTCATGTAAAAATAGTGATATACCTGCATATTAATAATGGGGAGAAAAGCTTGGAGGGTGGTGTTATTATAAGGTAATAGTTCTGGTACAGTTAATGTTGGAGATTGCCTTTGGCTGCATCCATTCTGATGATGTCATGCAGTCTTCCATGGAGAATCCGGGAGTCCAGTTCAAGATCCCATTGGGGTCAGACATACCATCACAGGCTCCTGATTGCCTGGTTACACAAAATTAATAACACTGGGTATTTTGTAAACAGCCTGTTCAGAGATGACACACCTCTGGAGCAGGAGGGACTTGAACTTGGGCCTCCTGGTCAAAACGACTAAAATTATAAACTTGAGATAACAAGCATGGGGCTGGATGAACACAGCAGGTCAAGCAGCATCATAGGAGCAGGAAAACTTGACGTTTCGGGCCTAAACCCTTCATCAGAAAATCAATTATAAACTATATATAAAACTATATATAAAATTATAAACTTGGACCTGTTGAGATCATGTAATAAACAGTATCATGTTACGAAAAATGCATCTTGTTAAGACCCACTGGTCATCCTTCCTCTACCACTATAGGAAGGATGTGTTTGTATTTGAGACAGTGCAGAGGAGATTCACCAGGATGTTGCGTTGGGTGGAGCAACTCAGCTATGAAGGAAGACTAAATAGGCTGAGGTGGGTTTCCTTAGAGACAAAGAAAGCTGAGGTAGAGCCTGATTGAGGTATGCAAAGTCCAAGGGGCAGAGATGGGATAGATAGGGACAAACATAACATCTCATGGCATTCTCGGAGTTCTTAATTTTTTCAAAGACATTTATAGTGTCCCTAAAGTGGGATGCCTAGAATTCAAATACAAATGCTTTGGCTGAGCCTACCCAGTGATTTATAAATGTTTAACCCAAATTTTGTTTTGAAACAGCCTTTCCAAATTGTCCTTATCCCTTCCAGAAATTTGGTTTTATGAAGAACGCAGAGTTTCTGATAGTGTACCCCTTCAATAACTGGACTGTTACTTCAATTACTTCATTCTTTTGTTGAAATTAAATAATCTTTTGACTTCATTCTGCTATCCAAAATAAAACATTTTCTGCATTATGTTTCATCTAGCATATGCTTGGCCATTTCACCAGCCAGTCCTGAAGTCCATCACCACCCATCACAAATGTCTTTGTCTTTTTCTCCATCCTTGTTTTTGAGGATTGGGCCATGAGCTTCCATTGGATTGCAGTATTTTGGACCAATAGTTTGACATTGCCTTCTGTAGGTTGGCTGACCAGGAGACTCTCATTCTCTCACTACCTGCTGTCAGCCAGATGGGAAGGATTTGCAAATATAAATCGAAAAAACTGCTGATGCTGTAAATCAGATACAAAAACAAAAGTTGCTGGAAAAGCTCAGCAGGTCTGGCAGCATCTGTGAAGAAAATTTCAGAGTTAACATGAGGTGTTGGGCTTTGCTGGAACACTGCAGAAAGCCAGTGATAGAGATGTTGGCCAGGAGCAGAGTGGTGCGTTAAAGTGGCAGGTAACAAGTAGCTCAGGGTCTTTTTTGCGAAAAGAATATAGATGTTCTGCGAAGCGGTCACCCAGTCTACGCTTCGTTTCCCCAATATAGAGGACCGAGTGCAGTAACTAGATTCTGGGAAGTGCAGGTGAAGTATTGCTTCACCTGGAAGGTATGTTTGGGCCCTTTGATACTGGGGAGGGAAGAGGTAAATGGGCAGGTATTGCACCTTTGCCGGTTACAGGGGAAGGTGCCGTGGGGCTGTGGGTGGGTGTTGGGGGTGAAGGAAGAGTGGACCAGGATGTCCTGGAGGGAACGGTCCCTGCAGAAGGCAGACAAGGGAGGGGAGGGGAATATGTGTCTGGTGGTGGCATCTTGTTGGAGATGGAAGAAATGGCATTTATGATCTGGATGTGGATGCTGGTGGGGTGGTAGGTGAGGACTAAGGGAACCCTAAATCCCTGTTGCGGGAGGGAAGAGAAGGGATGAGGGCGGAAGTGCGGGAGGTGGGTCGGACCCGGTTGAGGGCCCTGTTGACAACGGAGCTGGGGAGTCTTCGGTTGAGGAAGAAGGTGAACATTTCAGAGGTTTCCCTTGTCAAAGTTGGTCTCATCTGAACATATGTGCTGGAGACGGAGGAACTGAGAGAATGGGATGGAATCTTTACAGGAAGCAGGGTGTGAGGATGTATAGTCCAGGTTGCTATGGGAGTCAGCGGATTTATAGTGGATATTAGTGGTCAGTCCATCCCCAGAAATGGAAACAGAAATGGAAGGGAAGGGAGGAGTCAGAGATAGACCAGGTGAAAGTGAGGGCAGGGTGGAAATTGGAAGTGAAATTGATGAACTTTTCTAATCCGGGCGAGAGAGGGAAGCAGCACCGATGATATCATCAATATATTGGAGAGAGAGTTGTGGTTGGGGGCCGGAATAGGACTGGAACAAGGTATGCTCCACATACCCCATGAAGAGACAGGCATAACTAGGGCCCATGCGGGTATCCATGGCAACCCCTCTGACCGGAAGAAAATGAGAGGAGTTGAAAGAGAAGTTGTTGAGGTTGCTTGGCCGAGCTCATCCTCAGAGGAGGATGGTGGGTGGGGATGGTTCAGGTCTTTGCCCCAGGAAGAAGCGGAGAGCCCTAAGACCCTCCTGGTGGGGAATGAATGTGTAAAGGGATTGCATGTCCATGGTAAAGAGGAGGCGGCTGGAACCGGCAAACTGGAAATTTTGAAACCGGTGTAAAGTGTCAGAGGAATCATGGATGTACATGGGCAGGGATTGGACCAGGGAGAGAAGACTGAGTCAAGGTAGGAAGAGATGAGTTCTGTGTGGCAGGAGCAGGCTGAAACAATGGGTCTGCCCGGATAATCCTGTTTGTGGACTTTTGGAAGGAGGTAAAAGCAAGCTGTGCAGGGCTGGGGTACTATCAGCTTGGAAGCAAGGGGGGGGGGGGTGCGGTGGTCACCAGATGAAATGAGATCCATGACTGTAGCAGATACAATGGCCTGATGTGCCATGGTGGGGTCATGGTCCAGGGGAGGATAGGAGGAGGTATCTGAGAGCTGGCGCTCAGCCTCTGCAGTGTAGAGGTCAGCACGACCCTTATGTGCAGGCTTAATAACAAAGTCAGGTTAGATCTAAGCACACTGAGTGCGGTCAGTTCAGAGGGAGATAGGTTGGATTTGGTGAGAGGAGCAGAGAAATTGAGGCGACCAATATCACGTCAACAGTCCTCAATGAACAGATTGAGTGCAAGTAAAAGGCCAGAGGGAGGGGTCCAGGTGGAGGGGGAGTGTTGGAACTGGGTGAAAGGGTCAGTGGGACGGAGTGAGGACTCTTGTCCAAAGAAATGGGCACGGAGGCAAAGACGGCGGAAGAAGAGTTTGATGTCCTGTTGTGCCCAAAATTCGTTAAGGTGGGGACGCAGTGAAATAAAGCTTAGGCCTTTGATGAGTACAGAACGTTTGGCATCGAAGAGCAGAAGGTTGGCAGGGATGGTGGATACCTGACAGGAGGTGGGGTTGTGGGAGGGGATAGAGTCGGAGGGAAGGGGAGGAGAGGAAGTTTCCAGAGGGCCATGGGTAACTTTGAGTTGTTGTTTCTTGTGGACCAGAAATTCCACAACCAAGTAGTTCTGGTGAGGCAACCTGGAGCTTCTGGTTCAGAGGTAGAGATGATACTCATTCTGCCATAAATCCTCCCAACCACAGCACCAGTCACTAAGCTTCTGAGTTTTCTGTGGTTTGCAAACTTTGAAGGTATGCTGTTTAGACCTAAGTCCAGTTCATCAACCACAGCAGTGGTCCAAATACCATCATCTGAATATTGCCGCGTCTGCTGGTTTGAGAAATTATTATTCACCATTACAGTCCTTTCTACCACTTAACCATTTTAAAATCCAAGTAGCCTTTTCCCCTTTGTCCCAATGGGATAAGTCCATTATTTTTCACGACACTTCCACGAGAATAACCAGACTGTGAATACCCCACATCACCATTTCCTTTATTTAACAACAGATTTAAACTGAACAAACCCCCAATTCCCTTAAATAAGGCAAAGAACTGCAGAAACTGGAGATTTGAAATAAACAAACACTTTTCCTCTGAAGAAAAGTCAGACTGGACTCGAAACCTTAACTCTGCTTTCCCTCCACAAATGCTGCTCGACCTGCTGAGAATCTCCAGCAATTTGTTTTTATTTGTTCCAATTGCCATTAACATCTATTTTCCAAATTCTAGTTTATTTTCTTCCCCCCGGATTGTAGTTTGTAAAATCTATCCCCCCGCAGAAATAGGATTGAATTCCCTGAGGGGCTACAGGTTTTGTCCCGCGGGAAACTCTGGTCTAAAAAGTTTCTGAAAACTTTCCCAGAAACTTTAAAGAGGGTGGAGCTGGCGACCCAGCGTTTCCGGGTTAAAGGTCGCGGCTTCCGGCGTCCATCTTTGCTCTGTTTCGCGTGAGGCCGAAAACAAAAAGCGGCGGAAAAATAAAAATAGAGAAATGGTGAGAGATTTTAAACCGGGGACGGGGTCCGGGGGGGGG
>JAHRHZ010000001.1:2045874-2063791 GCA_024137785.1 Ginglymostoma cirratum
CCCCCCCCCCCCCCCCCCAGACCCGGTGATTTTTTTTTTAGGGGGTTGGGGGGTGGAAATCAGGCCCTTCCCTCCAACACTTCCCCCTCCCCCCAAAAAAACAAAAATCTCATTCTTTTCCCTATCCCCATCCCTCTTCCCCCCCCCCAAAAAAAACTTATCCCCCCCTTTTCCCAACAATCCGTGTCCCCCCCTTTTCCCAACAATCTGTGTCCCCCCTCCTTTTCCCCAACAAACTGTCTCTCCCCCCCCCTTAAGTCCGCTCACAACCCCCCCAGTCCTCTCAAAAGTAACCCTATCTCCTCCCTGACCCCCAGATAAATTTTTAGTGGGGGAGGGGTCAGACCCTTCTCCTCTTGCCCCTCTTCTCATCTCCCCCCATCACCCAGAAAAAAAACCTTCCCACCTCCCCTTTCCTTCCAAAAACCCTATCTCCTCCCCCATGCCCCTGTTCCCAAATAAATACCTCGAGGAGAGAAGTCAAAGTCTTCTCCCTTTTCTGATCCCCACCCCCACCCCCACCCCCACCCAAAAGCAAAACCATTCTTCCTCCCACCCCCACCACTGAAAACATCCATTCTCCCACAGTCTCCAAAGGGGTGGGGTGGGGGTGCCAGGCCCTTTCTTTCCTCTCTTTCTGTCTCTCTCTTTCCCCATACCCCACGGGAAAAATAACAAATGGTGGGAGGTTCAGTCACTGGAGGAAAATGTCCTTCCTCACTCTGCAAACAACCCAGATTGCGGTTGGGGGTTGGATTTCAGATCCTAGCCCCAACTCTCCTCTATCCCCCTCCAGGATAACTGTAACCCCATCCTCAGATAAACCCTTAAGGTAATCAATTCATCCTCCATCCACCCCAAATCAAAATCAAAGCTAAGAAAATTGCCCACTTATCCCTTAAAATCAATCCCAATTCCCAACACCGTTTCACCCCCCCTTAAAAAAATACACAAACTTTGGGAGTGCGTCAGATCCCAAAAAGACTCAATCTCCAACACGCTCCATCTCCCCACCCCACCCCCAATTTGTTACAATTCACCAGTTTGCTGTCTTCAGTCTGTCAAAGCCTCAGATCTTTAAAACGTCATTTTTGTTTTTAAATCCCATTGCGGTTTCAGCCTTCCTTTCCTCTAACCTTCTGCAACCCTCTAAGATCTGGGCTAGATGAATTGGCCATGCTAAATTGCCCAGTGTTCAGGGATGTGTAGATTAGGTAGGTTTATAGAGGGATGGGTCCAGGTAGAATGCCCTGTTTCCGCACTGTAGGGATTCTATGAATCTATGATCTCTGATCAATGCACTCCACCGGTTCTGGCCCCTTGTCTATCCCTGGGTTCTGATGAAGAGTCAGTGGACCTAAAACATTAAATTGTTTTTTTGCTTTCTACAGATGCTGCCAGACCTTCTGAGTTTCACTGGCAATTTGTTTTTGTTCCCAATTTTAGTTGTTCTGCCATTAGGTCAGAATGTTCAGCTGCCTGAGCCCAAAGTTCAGGAATTCTGTCCGAGTCTGTCTATGTCTCAGTCTCCGGCTGTCTCACTCCCCTCCTCCAATACACTCCTCAAGAAAAATTACCTCATGTTACCCAGTTTTTGGTCACCTGATTTAACAGCCTTTTGTGTGTCTGTTTAATAATTGCACCCGTGAAGCATTCTGTTAGTACTTTAAATTTTATGTAAATGCAGGATTTTGCAATTTAGCTAATGGTGAGGAGGATTCTCTGAGCTCATCAGTGAAGTAGCCAACTGTCAAATGCGTACCCAGACTAATAATGACTGTAACTTAAGTGACATGAAATCAGTTTTAAAAACATATTGTGAAAAGTGTATTTGCCCAAATTGTTGAGAGAATGTGAAAAACATTGTCGCAGGAGGGTGTCTGAAACGTTTGGGAGAATTTGTTTCAGAGGAATGCAGAAAAGGATGGTGCATTTTGTCTGCCAATGATTGAGCAGCCTCTCTCAAAACTTGATGCTTTTCCTACAGCTTTTAGTTCATGTCACTTTCCTATTTACTCTGTTCTAGTCGCACACGATTCTCCTTGTACAACCTACTAAACGGCCAGAGGGAAGGACCTATGCAGATTATGAATCAGTCAATGAATGTATGGAAGGTATGACTCATGGATCAGTCTTAATATAGTGCACACGTGTTAAGACATTGAGGTTAAAAGTTACAAACAGATGAGTGGATTTCTCCTATTTTCTAATCATAGTAAGGCCATGAGGCTTGGGCCATTAGGCTGTCTCGCAAAACTAGTTTAGCCACCTTGAATTTTTCTGATGAAGGGTCTAGGCCCGAAACGTCAAGCTTTCCTGCTCCTATGATGCTGATTGGCCTGCTGTGTTCATCCAGCTCCACACCTTGTTATCTCTTAGCCACCTTGAATGTTTGGTTTACCGCAGCCTGCTGTGCATTTGCAGTTTATTATCCAGCTTTCCCCTCTGGACAGTTCTTGCTGTGGTTTACATTTCAATGGGCACCATTCTTAATTTGAGTCAGCACATTTGACCACAGACTGACCTACTGTAGCATCTCCTTTGCCCAGACCCCTGTCCATTAATATTCCAATGGGGCAGTTCTTTATTGAGAACCATAGGAACCTGGCTAAGAACATTAAAAACTAAGAGCAGGAGGAGGCCGTTCAGCACCTCGAGTCTGCTCTGCCATTTGCTATGATCGTGGCTGATCTTATCTCAGTCTCAACTCCACTTTCCTGCCTGCTCCTGATAACCCGTTAATCCATTACTAATTAAAAATCTGTCCATCTCCTCAAATTTATTGTCTTCAGGGGCATTCACCACACTCCTAGGGGAGTGAATTCCACATTCACATCCCTTGAGAGAAATAATTCCTCCATATCTCTGCCTAAAACTATGAGCTTTTGTTCTAGATAGCCCCCTTGAGAAAACATCTGCTGTACAGCCTTTGTTTCTTGTTTTCTTTCTTCCTGCCCCAGGATTGCTGAGGCATTCCAATCCTTTGAATGTGATCAGTTTATATTGCAGTTGGAATTGAGCAACTGATTTGATTGTGATCCTCCTTAAAACCTACCTCTTGTGACCAACACTTAGCTCACCTCCTGCACAGTATGCTGTCAAATTCTGTTAAATAATGCTATGTTCCACCTTGGATTATTTTACTATGTTAATTGGAAATTGATGTTGGTCTATCCAAATTTGATTGTTTCTTGTGCAGCAATTACCAACCACTCTCATTTATTCTCTTGTGGCCTGCCCTCAGACTCCCCAATCATGTTCCTTTTCAGAAAGTTAGCAAATGCATTGTGGTAGATCTGCTAATTCTGACGCACTGTGAAGTTCTGGGAGCAGCGGGGAGGGTGGGAAAAGGCGTGATGTACCCTGTCTTTTCCTCCATATTCAGTTCATCAATGCCCAGTACACAAGGTTTCAGACTAAAGTTAAAATATTTTGAGGCTTAGACTGAGCTCGTTTGTTTCTTCTCAGGTGTCTGCAAAATGTTTGAAGAACATTTAAAGAGAATGAACCCAAACAGTCCGTCTATCACGTATGACATAAGCCAACTCTTTGACTTCATCGATGACCTTGCTGACCTCAGCTGCCTCGTGTAAGTGTAATTGTTCTTACTTCACCTGACCTTGATAATCTTAACCAAAATCTATCAATCTCCGACTTGAAACTTTTACATGACTGCCTCAACCTGAGCAGATTTTTGAGGGAGAATCCCAGATTTCCATTACTCTTTGTGTGAAGTTATTCCTGACATCATCTCTGATCATTCTAGTTCTAATTTGTGCATGTTTGCCAGTATTGACACTAGCCAAGGGATCCCGTTTTAACTTGTTTTATGAATCTTAGAATACAGGAGGAGACCACTTGGATTGTTCTGCTGTGCCAGCACTTTGAATGAGCTGTGCAATTAGACCCACCCTGAAATATCATTAAGTACCCAAAGCATAATGGCATTATCATTACAGAAAATATTTTTATTTCAATTTAAAACAACACATTATTTTCTCATAAACCAGCATTTTAATTGTGCGTGACAGCATGGCATAGTGGTCCAGTGTTTAGCACTGCTGCGTCACAGTGCCAGGGACCTGCGTTCGATTCTACTGTTGGGTGACTGAATGTATGGAGTTTGCACATTCACCCGGTTTCCTCTGGGTGCTCCAGTTTCCAACCACAGTCCGAAGATGTGCAGGTTAGGGTGGATTGGCCATAGAAAATATAGGGTTACAGGAATAGGGTAGAGTGGTGGGTCTGGGTGGGATGGTCTTTGCAGGCTCGGTGTAGACTCGATGCGTTGAAAGGCCTGCTTCAATACTATAGGGATTCTATGGCCTGTAAATCCAGATGTGCTTGAATCTGACTACCTCAGATATCAGACCAGTTTTAAATGTAAACCTGGTTCACACTTTTCAGCGTAATAATGAAGTGACACTGCAGTGGTCATGTCACTTGACAAGTAATCTACACTCCCTCTAAATATTTTCTTTACAGTGCAAATTTCAAAGATCTGTGCTGAGCTGCAGCTTCCCAAGAGTAGAAGCCAGTGTGCTGGCCAACGTTGAGTGGCTGCACAGCTACACAGTTTAGAGGGAATTCTGCTAGTAACGCAAAAGCCCTTGGACGTGGGTTTTAAAAACTCACCACGGAAGTTTATGGAATTTAAAATCAATTAATAAATCTGGAATATAAAGCTAGTCTCAATACTTGCAGTTGTTGCAAGAACTCATCTGGTTCACTAGTGTCCTTTAGCGAAGGGATTTTTATTCTCTTGTGGGGTTGGGCATTGCTGGTTGGCCCAGCATTTATTGCCTGTCCCTAGTTGCCCCTTGAGAAGGTAGGGGTGAGCTGCTGCCTTGAACTGCAGCAGTTCAATGTGCTGTAGGTTGACCCACAATGCCCTTATGGAGGGAATTCCAAGATTTTGACCCAGTGACAGTGAAGGAACTGCGATGTATTTCCAGGTCGGATAGTCAGTGGATTGGAGGTGAACTTGTAGGTGGTGGTGTTTCTATGTATCTGCTGCCTTTATCCTTCCAGATGTAAGTGGTTGTGTGTTTGGAAGATGCCAAGGATCTTTGGTGAATTTCTGCATTCAGCTTGTAAGTAGCATTCAGGTCATCTACCGTCCTTACCTGGTCTGGCCTACAATGTGTGACACTCAATCTAGTTGACTCTTAACTACCCTCTGAAATGGCTGAGCAAGTCACACTGCTCAAGGGCACCTAGAGATGGACAACAATAGCTTTACCAGTGATGTCCAAAACTCTAAGAAGGAGCGAAGGAAAAATATCCTTTGCATAAACAAGGAGCAAAAATGCTTTTTTTCATTCATTCGGGATGAGAGTGTCACTGGCTAGTCCAGCATTTTTACTGCCCACTCTTAACTGCCCTCTGGACAATTTAGAGTCAACCACATTGCTGTGGGGTCTGGAGTCAAGGTGTAAGCCAGAATAGGTAAGGATGGCATTCGTGAGTCAGATGGGTTTTTCCAACAATTGACAATGGATTCATGGTCATCAATAGATTCTGAATTCCAGACTTTTCACTGAATTCAAATTTGACCATCTGCTGTAGCAAAATTTAAACCTGGGTCCCCAGAACTTAGCTGAGTTTCTGGGTTAAGCGATAATACCACTAGACCATTGCCAGTGTTTGCAAAATGGGTGCTGCTGACTGTGGAGAAGGTTGTAACATGAATATCAAAACACTGGAGCCATTTGGTTTTATAAGCTGCAGGAGTCTGTTTGGTATTGAATGAAGAAGTGATTGGACAGTCCTGTTATTCTGTTTCTCCAGGTATCGAGCAGACACACAGACTTACCAGCCTTACAACAAGGATTGGCTCAAGGAGAAGATCTACATCCTGCTTCGCCGACAAGCCCAGCAGGCAGGAAAGTAACTGCTGTCCTGGCTCAGCAGATCAGTGCTCTACAAGGAGAATGATTGATTGCACCAATTTTCTTTTTTTAGCTCACAGATGTTCCTCTTCAGATCTTTGGAGCACTTGAGTGTGCTGCTTGTAGATCTCAATATTTTTGTAGAAATAATTCGATTCCCACCCCACCTCACCCCAAGCCTGTTAGAAAGCTTGCTCCTTTTTATTAAATCATGCATTGGTGTTTTAAAACAGAAGCCACATTGAATGGAATGTAAGAACCAACCTTGCCCTTACAGCCATCTTGCATTCAGACACTGATCAGGAACAAACCTGACTGCTTTTGTCATGCGTAATACTGTCACTAGGCTCCTGTTCAAACCTAACATTGTCTTAGAAGACAATCTTAGAAGACTCTTTGCAATCTATACATTTTAGAGAGCAGTGAGGACCGAACAGACTGTCTCAGAAGAAAAGCTCTTTTGGGTTAAACGCTTTTCTAGAAAGTTAATCTTCTTGTCTGATGTGTTGTTTCTGCAGAGCTGTTTCTGTAGGACCAAAGTTCTGGTTACCCAGTAGGTTTTTTTGCTTCAGGTTATGGTTTTCGCAGATTAAATTTTTGTTTTAATATGAAAATTGCTTTGTTTATATATTCATTTACATATTTGCTGTTTGACTTTGCCTGCGTCAATTGGCTGCTTCGTCAGAGCCAAATAATCCACTCCTTTGTATCACATCGTTTTAAGGGTTGGAAAAAATTGTACTTTCAGGTGTGCCTTCTGCACGCTTAAGCCAATCAACCTGTTAAATGTACTTGGTGTTCACTGGAGACAAAATCTGGTTGAGAAGTCAATTTTAGGGTGAAAAGAATGCTTTGCATTAGAAATGATAATCACTGGAGTAGGAGAATTAAGGAAGTTAATGAGTGATAGAGCATTATTACGTGAAAATCTGGCTGCTTTTTGGGAGAAGGTTGTGACTGAAATTCAGGAAGATCTCCAGTACCACATTTGAGAATGTTCTGGATTGAGACTTCAACCCACTTCACAGGTATAAATGTGCTGAGGTATCAGCTAAGGGGAGGATCATGTTCCTTTTTTTTTAATCACCTGCTTGCAGTCACTGCCAGAAGTCATAATTGAGTAACTGCATACTCTGAACTCTTCCCAGAAAATCTGAAATGGTCTTGAGCTTTGTTACCTCCAAAGCAACAGTAAGCAGTTAGTTATTGCTTTGTCGTGTACAAGTATAGCAGCAAATTCACAGGAATATGGAACTTTAGTCAATAGCTTCAAACAACAAAGCTGTTTAAACCTGTCAGTCGATACATAACAGCCTGTTACTTCCTTTCACCTGCCATCTCAATACAGTCCTGTATAATATACCCTCTGACTATATATTATTCATGTTTTCTGGTTTGAGACCTGGCTAATAAGGTTTGCAGAGGTCAAGAAATTTGTGTTCTTTAGGGGGATTTAAAAAAGAACAAGGTGCATCCTTTCATATCCCCTAAATGTTTGTACATGCTGCTTATGTCCAAAGCCAAAACAGAACTCTCAACAGTCAACACATTGCATTTATTGAAACAATCCTGCATATTTGTAAAGCAAGTTAACGCTACAGGACCTTGTGTTTACAGCATTGGTGGGTTTTCACTTAATTGTTTAACAGAGTTCTATCCTGCACACAAAGTCCCCAGTCAATGAAACTGAAACACTTCGTGCTGCTGAATTACAGGGGCAGCACACTGTTCTGAGAAGGATTTGAGGTAATTGGATTAAAGAGAATATCTCCATTCTGTTCCTCCTTTTACCAGCTTCTCCATCAGAAATGCATTAACACTTGCATATGCAGTGTTTGCGAAAATATCATATACAAATGAAACTGCATTTCAGGCAAAAGTAAAAATACATCCATTCCTACTTTAATTTCAAGTAATATATGAACTCCCTTTTGGATTTGTATCATAAGGAAAATATACAGCAATGTACAATGAAAAACATAACTCGTATGTAAAGAAAAACCTGTTCCATTTTATATCTTCCAGGTTATGATAAAGTGTGAAACAAAGTCTAAGTTTAGGCTTTTTAACCCCAAAAAAAGGTTTGGAAGAATTCGTGAGGGATCACCACATTGCTCATCTCCCCAGTCAAACTAAAATAATGTTCTGATGCATTTTGGAGCCCGAGTCTATTTATTTCGCGTTCATTTTAAAAGACTGTCCACATGTTATTATAAACTGAAAAAAGTGAAACAGAACAACTGAAGTAGTTGCTCTGCTGTTTAATGCATTTCTCTTCTCTCAATGTCCATTCAACAAGTAAAATCCACATATTAGTCTGGTGTAGACTAATGGGATACAAATCTATTGTGGCTGTAGGCACAACTTACAGATAATACGGGGCCTGTAACGTACACCTTGCCAAGATACAGAATGTTATCAGGCCCTAGAGTTGTACACACCAGTATTCAACTTGTCCCTTGGTATGAAGGCCAATATCTGCTGAATATTTATGGAACATACTGGTTTTGTCAACTTTTGTGTCTGGCATTCTAACTTTTTTTGAATTGAATGGATTTTGGGACTGTTGAATTCTTAGGTTGCCAGGCTATGGCATAGAGCAGTCTGAAAGATTTTGTAGCCTCACAGGTGACATGAACAGGGCTGAGGAAATACTGAGACAATTTCAGTAGAAGGCACTTGGAAGCTCAAACATATATGTTACTTTCAATCTGAAGTACATGCTCCCTCCCATAAATTGAAAAAAAATTCTCCTTGGAGAAAATTCTGTTGCCACTTTGGTAAAATATTTCTTACAATAATATGATTACAAAGAAATTTATAATTTTGTTAACTGCGATCTTCCCCAAATGAAAATTAATGACACATTGGTTTTCAGCTGGCTGAATGATGAGTCTTTCCTGCAGGTATAGCCAATGCTAGCATATAAAGTTTGATGCCTTTCAGGTCCAGCCACCTTAAAAAATAGTCCATGTAAATCCTACCTAGAGATTTGACATAAAGACATCTGTGATTGTCCTCAGTTTAAAAATCACCTGCTGTTCCTGCCTGAAGTGACTCATCTTGACCAGAATTTTGAGGCTAAGAGGCATAGGCTCTTGCTGGCCCAGCATTCCTGCTTAAAACAGCTAAAACATGCTGCAAAAATCTTTCTTAATACAGTATAAAATATAAGACTGTAGCAATTATACTTACATTGCTACAGGCAGTGGAAAAAAAAATCACCATTGTTAAAAATGCAAAGCAAGAGGATTAAAAGCATTAACCATTTCAGGGCAAGGCAACAGTGAAATTCTGCACTTACCCTCAGCATCTCGGAGTGGGAGAATTAACAGTTTTGGCTGTTATGCATGCTCACTATTTAGTCATTCCTGCTGGAACGTATATTCTGAACACCAGACAGTGTTACAGCAATGAGTGTCTTCAAGGTAACATGATACAGCTTTCTTGCCATGCACTGCTGAGCAGATAACTGCCAAATGAAGCCCAGACCCTTTTCTCAAAAGGGAGACTTGCTCCTGAACAAACTTGTGCATCTCCTAGTGGCACTGGGCACAGAGTTTAACAGGTAGTTTCCACAGCCCTTCCTCTTGTGGTCACCTTTATTGCACATGTGCTGATGGAGACCAGAGAGGAGAAGCAAAGGGAACTTATCCCCAATTAAAAGGAGGGGAAAACAAGCTTCCTTGAGAGGCACGGTGCTTGAATGGAAGCTCAGGTCCTTTTCCTCCAGCAGTGGCGAGGAGCTTAGGACAAGAAGAAAGGTCCCAGGCTGAGTCACTTGTTTTCTCTTTCAGCTGGTTACAAACACTGATCAAAACTTACTAGTAACTCAGCTACTTACCTTCCCTGTGCAGATCTCAACTCATGGGAGACAAAGATAAGCCTATTCATATCACATGGTTATAGCTTTGCACTGGGTAGCAGTCAACGTGCAGTTTACCTACTCTCCAAACTGACTTCCCTACTTGTATTTCAGTTCCAATGGAATTTGAAGATGCTGATTGATTAAGATTGCCTGTTTATAAACTGTTCCAGAAGTTTGCTTCTGCTGTAATGCACTATGTTAACATCACTTTAATCATTTTCCATTTCATTTTGGGAGAAGGAATTTCTTTCCTTCAACCTCCACTTTCGCCTGTTTTGATGTGCTCCAGGCCTCTACTGTTTTGCTGATTCTATTTCAGTGAATTTTACTTTAGAATCCAACACATCCCCAGTTTCTAACTATCCATCAGTTGGTTCATAAGGCAACACAGAACATCCTTTATCTCGACAAGGTTATAATGAGATGTGGTTAACTGCAATTATTATAAGTACGATGGCATAGATCTGACACCACAGGTAACAGGCTTTCTCCACCCCATCAGCAAATAATATAGATTACACTAAGAAATAAGTCAGGACCTGTTTTCATTTTGAAGACTGCAGTCCAATGTAAATTTTTTTTAAAAAACTCATCATCCTCATCTGCAGGCTCTAGCATGTTTCCATGCATCAGGCAGTTTAGACTAACAAGATGTCCTACGTAGTAATAGGCATCCCTGCCCCACCTTTGGACAAACCAAATCAAAATACCTAGGATCAGATATTTACAGCATGAGAGTGTGTGGCTCAGTGTTGTGCCAGCTGTTCTGAACAATTGGAAACTCAGGCCACTGTTCTCCCCCTATTCCCTTCTACTATTCTTACTAATTGCTAGATACTGGTAATGTCTTTATGATGTGGTAACGTTTGAAATATTGTTGGAGGTGAAGACCAGGACTGTCTCCTCTGGTTCCTGCTTTGGCTCAGCTTTCAAACGTATCCTCGATCGTTTCATCTCTGCCTGTCTTTCCTGCTCCTCCTGCTGCCTGTGGCATTTCATGTGAGCATTTCGACTTTTCACTTTATCAAACACTCTGAAATATACACGTGCATGATAATGATCAATATCTGTGATATGATGGGCTAATTAGTTTGTACACTGATTATTATGGTTACTTGCCACCATAAATGATAAAAGCTCTGCTGTTCAGGTGTACCCCAGAAATTTGTGGGAAGCTAAGGAAGTGATTGCTGGGCCTCTCACAGATATAATCATCGACAGCCACAGGTGAGATGCCAGACGTTGAACTAACATGGTACCACTATTTAAGAAAGGTGGTAAGGAAAAACCAGCTGGTGAGCCTGACATCAATGATGGGCAAGTTGTCCAAAGGGATTCTGAGAGACAGGACTTACATGTATTTGGAAAGGCAAGGACTGATTAGGGATAGTCAACGTGGCTTTGTGCGTGGGAAATAGTGTCTCACTAATTTGAGTTTTTTGAGGAAGTGACGAAGACGATTGATGAAGGTAGAGCAGTGGACATAATCTATTTGGACATCAGTAAGGCAATCGACAACGTTCTACATGGTAGACTGGTTAGCAAGGTTAGATCACATAGAATTCAGGGAGAACTAGCCATTTAGATACAGAACTGGCTTGAAGGTAGGAGACAGGGTGGTGGTAGACACTTGCTTTTTGGACTGGAGACCTGTGACCAGCGGTGAGCCACAAGAATCAATACTGGGCCCACTGCTTTTTATCATTTATATCGCTAATTTGGATGTGAATATAGGAGGTATGGTTAGTAAGTTTGCAGATGACACCAAAATTGGTGGCGTAGGGGACAGCCAAGAAGGTTACCTCAGAGTGCAACGGGCCCTTGATCAGATGGGCCAAGGAGTGGCAGATGGAACTTAATTTAGATAAACGTGAGGGGCTGTATTTTGGTAAGGCACATCAGGGCAGATTATTTACACTTAATGGTAAGATCCTGGGGAGTGTTGCCAAACCAAGAGACCTTGGAGTTCAGGTTCATAGTTCCTTGAAAGTGCAATCACAGGTAGACAGTGATTGGTACACTGGTACAATTACAACATTTAAAAGGCATCTGGATGGGTACATGAATAGGAAAAGTTTAGAGGGATATGGTCCAAATGCTGGTAAATGGGACTAGATTACTTTAGGATATCTAAATGAACGAGTTCGACCGTAGGGTCTGTTTTCATACCGTACATCTCTGTGACTCTATGATAAAAAGGGAAGCTGCAAGTGGCATGACACTACAAGATCCCGTCACAGCCAAATGCTGATCACACAGTAATCTTCAAGAACGTTCTTTCATAGAAGTTATACCCAGTTCTAAAAATAAATGCCTGTAGACAAGTCAGTCATGGCTGAAAGCTGCAGTAGTTCTTCACTCTGTAAAACTTGAAGAGTTGACTAAACATCTTCACAAAAGTCCCTCTGAACATCAACTCATAGCATGCAGAACCTAAAATCCTCTTGCTTTATTTCAAAAAGGGTAAGGTTACCAGAGTGGATATCCACAACCTCAAACAAGGTCATGTTCTCTCATTGTAGGAGACGGTGAATTGACGGCCATGTTGCCAAGAACACCCAAATCTTTTCCTAAATTAGCCATGGGTATTTCATCTGTTTTATCCTCTCGGGAGAGTATGACTGTTGGTGGAGGGAAATGTGGGAGTCATGATTAGTTACATCATGACTAATTTTTTTTCCAATTACTCTACTGTGAAGAACCTGGGGAGGTTTCACTGTGTTAAAGGCACTCTTCAAGTCCAAGTTGTTGTTTCTGTCTTGAATATATTCAAACAATCAAGTTGGTGTCTTCCTGTCCATCTTTTTAGACTTGCAGTTTCACCACAAAAGGAGCAGAAAAGTGAGAAATGCACTTGAAGATTTACAGACCAGAAAGGAGAGGGGCTGATTGGAAAAGTGGAGTCATATAAACTTGCTGAGAACATTCTAAACAGAAGGCTACCTATGGCTTTGGAGTCAAAAGTAGAACTCCAAACTCCTTGGTACTCACCTAAGGATGTAGAGGAATATTATATGGCTCAGATCTTACAGCAGGACAACAATCATTGCAGCAGTGTAGATAGGAGTTGTACATCGGGACCTAGTGGAAACTGAAACCTCTAATGCGCAATTACCTGGCATCTGGAACTCTCACAAAAACAAGTCTCCATCCCAAGAGTCAGAGACTTCAGATGGTTTCAACATACCTGGCTTAATAGTTACCCAGGAAAGTTAGAGAGATTGAAATCTACTCTAACTGATCCCTGGAGCCCTTCCCAACACCCTGTGATCCAAATGTGGCCAGTCCTAAAAACTCCCTTCCCCACCAAAAGTTAACTCTCGTCACCTAAATCTCTGACTCCTCCTGAAATTGATTACTCTTTTCACTCCTAAGCTTTCATCCACATATCCACTGTTTTACCACAACCTGCCACCTGCATCTCACCCACACTTATTCTCTCTAATATTTAATATTATTGAATGATTTCTAAAATAAAGAATTGACTACATTCTGAATGATTAAATAAGAGATAGTAAATCTTCTGACACATATGTAAAATTCATTATGCTTACAATTAATTTATATAAATAGCATTAATTGTTTAAAAGAAACAGAAAATATTGCAATCTACATAATACCTACAAAGTTCCAATACACTTACCTTACAATGTTTACTGCTGTCCTTAAGGGTGTTGCCAGGTGCTCTGCAACAAGGCGAGCATTGCTCTACTGCCCTTGTGCTTTGTCAAGGTTTTAACAGCAAGCTATGATCGAATCATCTGGGAACTGAAGATAATAAGGGGGCATCTTTTGCTGTGATTACTGCCAGATGGATCTGTTCTGACAGTAATTGGAAATTCTTGTTAAGTATCTCATTACTTTTGTGGGAATTTGCTGCACAGAGATCAGTTGCTGCAACTCCCTACATCGCAGCAGTCACTCTAATTCAGAAGCAATTAAAGTATAGTGGAGTGTTTTGTGTCAGCGAGGTGGTAGCAGGCTTTATACAAACAGAAGTTACTTCTTGTGCACCTCAATAGTATTTAACCAGAAAAATCGTAACATTGCAATATGAGACTGAAATTTCCCCCAAACCCCACCATTCACAATCCAACCTACTTTGTGCATTCTTTACATGGAAAATTTCCCACGGTAAACTTTTTCTCATTCTTATCTTGGGCTCCTGTCTGACAGTGAACTGACGGAGAGGGGCTAGGCTTAGACCGTACGATTTTCTTCTTTAGTTTTTCTCTGTTCATGCTTGTCTGGGAAGGAACGCTCATACTCTGAGAGGCTAAGAATGACTGAGCGGTGGAAAGAAAAAGCAGAGTTGAAAATATTTACCCACAGCTGTCTCTGAAAATATTACAACCAACGATTATATTTGCAGCTGCTGTTACTAAATGCCCAACCTGCATAGAAAATGAGTACAAGGATGCTGCAGGCAACCTAGTCAGTCTTAGAAACAAATTCCTTTCACACTGCCTAATACCTAAAGTATCTTTCAGATTCAGTATTCTCACATTACTTGCCCACTGTGTTTCTTGTGTTAGTTGTCCCTATCACTTTTTCATCATGCTTTGCCTAAAGTAGATTCATCAACTGTTTGTTCATATTCCCTCTCCTAACATACACTTGAACAAATTGCAAACACCCTGCGTGCAGCATAATTTTCAAGGGACAGGGAGATCTAACAATGCCAGATTCCATCAGTATAGACAGAAATCTCAACCTGTTGTTTATAAACTCCAACTCTGGTGCAAAGCTTGAAAATGTGTAGACGAGTGGCTAGGCTGGGATGTAGAAACATTCAAATAATTCACCATCTTTCTGTTAACTCTACTGTCTTTCTTTTTGCTTGTTTCCCAACTATTAACTATCTTGCCCCTGTACAGCAGTCCCCTCTTTCTAGATTACAGTTCTTGTGACCATCCTATTTATCCTTTCCAGTAGGATGATGGCTTCAGCCCAGTTCCTGTATAGCCTATCCAAATAATACAACTGCTCACTCTGCTAGTACTTCATTAAATGGAACTCCTCTTTCCAACTCCACTACTTTAGCCATTCATCTTCCAAATCTATTTATCTCGACACCAAATTATACATCGCTAGGGCAATGCTAAGATATGCTAGATGCAGGTTCCTTTCTCTACGTTAGCTCCTGATTACTGTAGGAGGTCCTAGCTCTTACTTACCTAGGTACTCATATGAGACCTCTTGCTTACACAACCCTATGTAGTTATGCCATCATTTCTCCCCCTCCTTTTCCAGCCACAACAATGTGTCCTAAACCATGGCACTGGGCAGGCAACACAACCTTCAGAACACCTGGTCACAACAAAAGGAAAAAGTACCTCTCCCCCAACTGTACTGTCTCCTCATACAACCTCATTCCTTTTCACTGCTCCCAATTCTATGGCCTCATGTACCATAGTGCTACGGTAAGCTTGTCATCCACTCTGCAAACTGCCTCATCCACATAGACAGCAAAAGCCAAGTCACCTGTAGTACTGCTGTTGGGTTCCCCTTACCTGTCTGCATCTTGTCCCCTCACTAGCCTGAGCATAAATTGCAGCATTTCTAACCAGCTTTTTTATTTCTTTTCCATCACCGGGACTGTCTGCCTCATGCTTTATCTTCTCTTCGTCAAGCAAGTGTGCTCGCTTCCACTCAAACTTTAGCTGTTTCTTCCAGGTGTAGTAATATTCGACACACTGTGCCACAGTCTTGTGTTTTATCTGTAAAACAGCAGGTCCCATGAAAGCAATAATCCTGTTCTGTCAGGGTTGATTTTCTGAGTGTGTGATAATAGTAGGGAGTCTCATTTGGAGCAATAAACATACACACATTTTGTATCCAGAGGTCTAGAATTTCTTTCAAGTACAGAGTGAGGTGTCAATGGTTGTGGTCATTTGTAAAATCTGCTCTGTAACCTTTAGCAAGGGTGCATCCTATTACTCAGTGTTTAAATTATCCCTCTAAAAAGGGATCCCTCAGCAGGTTGAGTAGTCTTGCACTTGAATGAACATGGGCACCTGTAGGGTTTTAAACTGGCCTGGTGGTTTTTTATATGAAATAGTTGTAATAATGTCTCAATACATTGTCTGTCCTACACTTACCAGCTGTTCTGTCTCAATATTCACCGATGCTCCCAAATAGCAACATCTAATAGTTCCATTGACATGGAGGGGAGGCAATGGCCAAGTGGTAATATTACTAGATTATTAATCCAGAGACTCAGCTAATGTTCTGGGGACCTACGCTTAAATCAAAGGAGATGGTGGAATTTGAATTAAGAGTCTAATGATGACCATTGCTGATTGTCAGGAAAAACCCATCTGGTTCATTAATGTCCTTCAGGGAAGGCAACAGCTGTCCTTACCCCATCGGGCCTACATGTGACTCCAGACCCATAGCAATGATTGGCTTGCAAACTAGGGACAGGAAATAAATACTGCCCTGGCCAGTGATGTCCACATCTCATGAATGAAAAACACTAATCACTCCTTGCAATGGCCTCTTTGTGAAATAGCAGTGTATGCTGTGATATCAGAGGTGGTCACAGTCTTCTTCCTAACTCATTTCATTCAAGCTCCTTCTGGACAGTAAGCCAGGAAAGACTGATTTATGAAAAAGTTACAACTTGGAATGGGAATATGGAAAGATGAGCTGGAAGGATTTCTGTGTCCAAATCTTTTTTTCTGAATAGAGACTTTCATTCTCTGCACTGGACTCAAATCCAAGTTGCACAAATATAAAGCAACTCTTTGGATGGCATCGGCCAACTATCATCTTGAAACTTCACTTAAAATCGTACCAGCTGCAGTCTTTTTCTCTTATCACTAGGTGGTAGCAGCAAACTGCAGAATATAGCAGGGAATTCTAATTGGAACTGACAATCTAAAATTACAGTGGAACTTAATAATGCAATATTATTAATAATACACAATTATTTAATCAATTACAGTTCTGTGAATGTTTTACTAAGGGTTCCTGAGATGTTTGACTACAAAACGTTCCTAGGCAGACTTAATAACACATTTTACATTGGAGCCACTACATGCTGCTAACCAAAATATACAGTTTTGGCTGTATCATCTACCATTAAACTCTTATAAATTCCACAGTGATGTTATAAATAGATCAAACACTAGTAATATGCTGTCAGCACTGGCTGATTAAATGCTTTCAAGTACCGGGTAATGCAATGCAGTCAGAGTAGGATTCTCTGCAAGTACTGGAGTGTCTACCCGTCCAGGTCAACAGGATGAAAACTTCCTCTGTATATAAACTTCCCAGATCAAAACTACTTTGGAGAGGACCCCAGTATTCAGTACTAATGAGATCAGGATGGCAGTGTAATCTAGGAAACAAACAGGCTGATGGCATAGGCAATGTAAAACAAGCAGCATCCAGAACAGGGAGGCACCCTGCTCCATCAATTTACTGCCCAAAGTTAAGGTATGAGTTGCTCACAACAAATTAAATATACTACATTTCGCACAGGTTGAAGAATGGTACATCTTAATTGACTTCACACACTGGTTTTGTCATTTAATTATCTCTTACCATCTTCTGCATGAGAAAGAAATCCTTGTTGTAAAGGCAAATAGCTTTATTGAACAACTTTTTCTCTGCAGTCGTCCACTTCTCAGTACCTAAATTCAAAAGAACACACTGAAGAATTAACAATGTATTAGATGAAATGAAAAACAGCAAGTGTCAGAAGTCTGAAAAAAGTACAGGATGTGCTGGAATTACATCCCAGGCCATTCGGCACATGAAAGAGAAAACTCATTAAATTTCAGTAAAATATTCCATCAAGAAATGTTCACATGAAACAGTCTCTTTCAAATACTGACTAATCTGTTCTTTGCATCATTTTCTGGTCTCATCACATTTCTCTTAAAGTCACTTTCATTTTTATCTGTTTATTTCTGAAACATTCAAGATATATCTATTTCATCTTTGTAATAGCTTGGCTATTATTAATGACATTAGTGCTGAACTATGTCACTTGGCGGAATGGAAGAACGTCTCACGTTCAACAAATGCAAGCAGAAAGTTCTCCCAGTCACTCTGTCAGTCAAAAGAGGTGTATGGTTTCTAGATAACACGGTGTAGAGCTGGATGAACACAGCAGGCCAAGCAGCATCAGAGGAGCAGGAAGGCTGAC
>JAHRHZ010000001.1:2064191-2104946 GCA_024137785.1 Ginglymostoma cirratum
GTCAGCCTTCCTGCTCCTCTGATGCTGCTTGGCCTGCTGTGTTCATCCACCTCTACAGTGTGTTATCTCAGATTCTCCAGCATCTGCAGTTCCTACTATCTCTGTATGGTTTCTAGATTCATTTATTTGTTGATGATTGCCATAAGTTGCCAAAACGCATTGAAGTTCTGGCACACTGCTATGGAGTAATAGGATAACAGAGCTCCAAAACAAGGTGCTGAGGAGTGGTCGTAAAACACCTGTGCACAGTGACAAGTCGTGGTAAAATAACTTGCATTTCTATGGCTCCTTTCAGGACTGCAGGATGTCCCAAAGCACATTACAGCCAATGAAGTACTTTTATTTTTCAAGTGAAGTAACTGTTGAAATGCAAAAAACGAAGCAGCAAACATGCATCAAACAAGCCCCCACAATAATCTGTTTTGTGATATTGATAGAATGATCAATATTGGCCTGAACGTTGTAATTCCAGCACACAGTGATATGGAACAATATAGCAATGGATGTCCAGCCCAATGGTCTTAGAAACAGTCTGTTTGCCATTTCCAGGGAATGTTTAAGTCACAAATTGAGGCTATAAATGAAGAAAGAGGCAACTGCTTAGAAACAAAGATAGAGCGAGCAGAGGTGCTGCTCAGATTGAAATGGTCTCTTCCAATATAAAACAGGACGCTTGCTGGCAGACTGTAAGCTTATTTACTTTCCATTCTTATCCCTGCTATATTAAACGTGAAAGATCCGTGACTAAATGCACTCAGTGGCAAATTAGCCAGTCAAAAACAGAAAAGCCTGAGTTTTAATGCTCAATTTGTGCTGAAGGCTAGGGATGGAGAGAGAAAGAAAAAAAAAGCCAATATTCCTACTTCTAGCTACCCATCTGCATAGTATATGGATGTAGGGCAAGGTCAGATCTGAACTCACCCCATTACCATCACAGCTCAATAACCTACAAACAAGTAGGCACAGGCATGAAGGCCAATCATTTAAATGTGATAGCTAATTGTGCCTGTGCATCGTACACCAACATGGAGAAGACATGTAAAGAAGACTGAATCGGATTAAATTGAAATGGTTTATGATATTTTTATTTTTGGATGAATTAGTCTTGCACCCAACATTTAAATAGCTGATACTAAAACCATCACTACAGTAATTACAGGTGCAACTCTTTTTCAACACTGCCCTTCTCACTATCCAAGGCCCCAAACAAACCTCTCTGGTGAAGTAGCAATTAACTTGTAGTTCTTTCAATCTACTGTATTCGTTGCTCACAACGTGACCCCCTCTACAGTAGCAAGAACAAATGCAGACTGGGTTGCTCGTAATTTCAATAAATGATCTTGCTGTCATGCTAACATTTCTGTCCTCTGCCTGTTGCATTGTTCAAGCAAAGCTCAACGTAAACTGCAAGAACAGCACCTCATTTTCTGTTAAGGTACTTTACAATATTCAGGACTTAACATGGTCTCACGTTCTTGATTCAATGAACTCTGTCCTCCATTTTGATTCTTTCATACTCCAAATCCCCAATCAAGTGTTTTGTTTGCATGGATTTGCTCTCAACAGAGCTGACCCATTTTCTATTATTAACACCCATCATTAATATCTACTCTATATCTTTTTTTGACTACCATTATATTCCTCTTTGCCTTTTGCTCTGGGGCACCCGTCCCATTTTTTCCACTATTTCAAAGGTGCTGCCAGACCTACAGAGTTTCTCCAGCACATTCTGTTTTTAAGTTTGTTGAAATGCTTTCCTTTCAATTATTAAACAGTCCAGAGGGAGATAAATTCTAGCCAGGTGCAGAGCTGAACAGCAGAAAGCTCAAAAGTGAGAAATGAAAACTTAAGCAATGAAGACAACTCTTTTGTCCATGTATGGACTCTATTCCCAATCATAAGACCTGCTGACACATTTACAAATACATTTCCTTCCAGCAAGTACTGATCTAATTTATTAATTGACACTGGCTTTCTGAAGTCGAGGTTTAAGGGCTTCCTCTTGCCATACAGCAGTGCAAACTAGCTTGTCCAACCAGATGAGAATGGTTTTGATACCGGCCATGGCAGAGAGTTCAGTGCTGTAAACAATGGTGCCACTGAACCACCTGAACATTCAATCTATCTTGCATGTGAGTGGCGGTGCTCTTACCAGTGTAGTGGTAATCTCCCAAGGGGTGACAAGAGTCTCGCCTTACACCTTTCATTAGTAACATATCCAGGGCAGCCTACAAAAACAAACATTAAGAGGAGCTGGAAATAAGATCAATCTGGATCAACACATTTGAATAAACTTTTTCTGAAGCTATTCTAAGAAGGTTAATGCACTTAAAATATCAGGTGAAGAAATTTGATATAAAAGTCTGACATGTTATTTCCAAGCTGTCATTCCTGAATGTAACAGAATTATAAATCCACACATTTTGTTGTGTAACACAAAGCAGGGGCTTTATTGTGATTTTAAGCAAACTGCAATAGGAATTAGTCTCAGCAAACTGTAGTCCAGATTGTCTGAGTCCACCTAACCTGCACATCTTTGGATTGTTGGAGGCACCACAGCACCCAGCAAAAGATACATGCAGACACGGTGAGAACACGCCTAAAGACACACACTCCCCAGCCAAGAAGCCAGAGGGAATAAGTGGGTGCTGAGAGGGTGCTGTGGCATCAGTAGGCAATCCAGGGAGAGAAAGGCATCTATAACGGTGTTGTGTGATTTCTGACTTTGTCCACCCCAGTCCAACACCGGCACCTCCACATCACCAGAATTGGCAAGTAGCAATATCAGTGTATAACATTTGTGTCCAGTTACAATGTACCTAGATTGATTATTTCTAACTGATAGTTCCATTGTACCTCCTTTATCTCTTAGTTGTCCTAACTCTATTTAATATGCAACTATTAAAACACGCTTATGAGCAAGTAACATCATGCGATATGTTTACTCCTCTGCCTGCCAGACTTCTAGGAACACAGGAAATAGGAGTAAGCCATTTAGCCCATCAAACTCTCTCCACTATTCAAACATATCATGGCTGATCATCCATCTCTATCACATTCTTCCTCCACTATTGTCAAATCACTTGATGATATTAGTATCCATGAATCTAGAGACTTCAACCTTAAATATGCTCAATTATTGAGTTTCCATAATTCTCAGAGATAGCAGTAAGGTGACAAAGTCGTTAGTGCTGCTGCCTCACAGCGCCAGGGACCTGGGTTCAATTCCAGCCACAGGTGACTGTCTGTGTGGAGTTTGAACATTCTCCCCTTGCCTGCGCAGGTTTCCACCGGGTGCTCCGATTTCCTTGCACAGTCCAAAGATGTGCAGCTTAGGTGGATTGGCCATGTAAGTTGCCTTATAGCGCCCTGGGATGTGCAGGCTAGGTGGATTAGGGACAGATGTGAGCCTAGTTGGAATACTCTTTGGTGGGTTATTGCAGACTTAATGGGCCGAATAGCCTTTATCTGCACTGTATAGATTCCTTGAGAATTCCAAATATTCAAACATCCTCAGTCTTAAATGCCGTGTCTCTTATTCTGAGACTGCCCGCATCCCCCTCTCCAGCTAAGGAAAGTATCCCACCTATTACATCCACCGTCACACCTTGCAAGAATTCTGCTCGTTTAAATAACATTACCATTTGTTCTTTGAAACTCTGAAGAATACAGATCCAAGGTCTTCAGTATTTTGCTGTAAATCAGGTTACGTTTGTGCCACAGAAGTGCTATACAATGACCATATCCAACAAGACAGAACTGTAACCATTCCCTGAATGACATCCCTTGACATTCAGTGGCATTACTGCCTCAGAATTCCCCACTGTGTCTTACCATTGAATACTTCCCAATTGCCTGGAAAAGTGAGCTCCAACACAAAGCAGTCCACTTGATACAGACCGCATCCACATTCACATTCACTCCCTCCCTCCACAACCGACACTCAGTAGCAGCAGTGTATACCATCTACATGTCGCACTGCAGAAACTCCTCAAAGCTCCTTAGCACCTTCCAAACCCACAACCACCACTATCTAGAAGGACAAAGGCAGCAGATATGTAGGAACACCATCGTACGTTCCCCTCCAAGCCTCTTGCCATCCTGACTTGGAAATATACCACCATTCCTTCCGTAATGCTGGGTGAAAATCTTGGAAGTCCCTTCCTAACAACACTGTAGGTATACCTACAACACATGCACTCCAATGATTCAGGAAGGCAGCTCACTGCCATCTTCAAGGGAAACTAAGGATGGGCAATAAATACTGGCAAAACCAGTGATGTCTACATCCCATGTCATATACCAGCGAGTAGTCTGGTGAATCTCTGTTGAATTCTCTCTATCACAAGTATACCCTCCCTTAGATAAGGAGATGAAATCTGCACATAATAATCCAGATGCAGCCTCACCAAAGTTCCATACAATTTCAGCAAGACATCTTTACTCCTGTATTTAATTCTGAATAAACACCAGCATACCATTTGGCTCCCTAGCTGCTTGCTGCTCTTGCATGCTCGCTTTTAGTGACCCATGCTATGGACACCCAAGTCTCCTTGGACACAACCACTTCTCAGTTTCACACCATTCAAGAAATACTTGTTTTTTTTTTTCCTACCTTAGTGGATAATCTCTCACTCATTCACATTATATTGCACCTGCCCTGTTCATGCCTATACATGGCCTGTCCAAATCCCCTTGCAGCCTCCTTGGATCCACCTCACAACTCCAATTTCCATTTAGTTTTGTGTCATCAGCCAACTTGAAAATACAACATATGGTACTCACATCCAAATCATTAATATAGATTACTAACAGTTGTGATGCAATCACTCATACTTTATAGTACCTCCATGACTAACAGCCTGCCATTTTCAGAATACTCATTTTTTCCTGTTTGTTAACCAATTTGTAATCTATAGCAGTATTTACTCCCCAGTCCCGTCTGCTTGAATTTTGTTTACTAACCTCCCGTGTGGGATTTATTGAAAATCTTCTGAAAATCCCAACACATCCCTGGTTCTCCTTTATCTACAAGTAAAACCCTCATCGTTTCTACTATATTCAAGTAAGCTTTTCAACAGGGTCATGATAAATAGTGGTGAATGTGGTTAGTACAGAACAAGGAACAAGCTTCCAATTATGATAGTTCAGAACAAGCACTATGCATTTCCAAAGAAATAAACATGACTGATTACCAAAATGTCTCCCCGAGTGTCGTGTAGGCAATGCAGAGCTAATTCCAAATTGGTACCTCCTCCAGGCAGCACACTCGAACAAGCTAAATTCAACAGGTCTGTCACTGCAGAAAAGTTGGTTGGAGAAGAATCACTACAAGGAACTGAGCAATTTGAGTAGCATAGTGAAACAGCATGGTCTGTAATTTCTTCCCTCTCCACCCTCTACCAAAAGATGCCAACTTCAATACCTATGAATACATTTACATCCATTAATGAATGATAACCAGGAGTGAGATTTGATTTTCCAGTCCTCTAAAATCCAGCATACACAAGTTATCCTTTGTGTAAACAAAATGGGCACGACTGAAAACTTTTTTTGGGGGTTGTCTGGCCTGTTGTGTCGAAACAGTTATCTGGCCATCAATGTGAAAAGGCATCAGATGAACCTTCCTACATCTTCCCCATTCCTGCTACCAGTCACATTTTACATGTTCCCCAAAATCACATGAATGGGATGCAACATTAAAATTCAGCCCCTGGTTTTAAAAATCGAAATACCCTAGAACATCTTGAAATAGGGATGGGCAGGGGGAATAAAATTCAGTTTTATAAAAATCCAGATATCTGAAGCAACTCAGAATTCACATTTCAAGTCTTAAACCAGATGGACAAAAGGTAAGTGAAGAACAAACAACAAACAGCAAGTCTTTTTTTTAAACACCTTATTCTCTGCCGTGGTCATGATGAAAGAAATTCACACCCTCTGAAAGGTTAAAAATTGCAAGAAAATTCTATAAGATGTTCCTTGGCATAAATGTACTAACTTTCAGTTATCATTTGGGAACACAGAACTTGAATATCGCTAAAACAAAATTGGTCAAAGCTTTTCATTTTATACTCATCAAGACAATTCATAAGAATATCAAATTTTCCCTGTACATTGGTATTTCTTACAAACTGTACTGATAAGTGCAAGATAAAAGGTTTTCACAAAATGTGACTTTTTCAGAAATAATTTTTTAAGTCATGATGTACTTACAATTTGAGCTCCTCACACGACTATTTATTTGCAAAAGAATAACTGATAGTTAAAAATTAATCAAAATTTTCTGACCTACAGCAATACGGGATAGGGTTTTCATATTTGTATCAAATAAGCTAACTACAACCAGCAGTGATTCAACAAATTAAGGTGCTAGCCAGAAATATATGATCACATTTACTTATTCCAGAACTCTAGCTTCCTCAAGAAATTTTAAGAAAATACAAAACAATAATCTTCCAAAAGATAAAAGCCTCATAAACAAACTTACCTCTCGCCTGAGTGATTTTATTCGTTTCAATGTCATCCCATGGTTTCCATACTAGATCTGCTGGGTGAATGCTATCATCAAGTAATGACTTGTCCTGCAGTAACGGAATCTCTGCCTGGAACCGTGTTCCAATGTTAATATGCCTAAAGAAAGTTACACATCAATAAATGACAATTATGCTGGATTTTAGAGGACAGGAAAATTGCTAATGTGACACCCCTGTTCGAAAAGGGAGTAAGGCACAAGATTGAAAACTACAGGTCATGGGTAAGATTTTAGAGTCTGTTGTGAAGGATGAGATTTCTGGATACTTGGAAGTGCATAGTAAAATAGGGCAAAGTCAGCATGGCTTCATCAAGGGGAGGTCATGCCTCACAAATATGTTAGAATTCTTTGAGGAGGTAGCAAGCAGGTTAGACCAAGGAGAGCCAATGGATGTGATCTCCCTGGACTTCAAGACCACCTTTGGATAAGGTGCCACACAGGAGGCTGCTGAGTAAGATAAGGGCCCATGTTGTTAGAGGCAAGGTGCTAGCATGGATAGAAGATTGGCTGTCTGGCAGAAAGCAGAGAGTGGGGTTAAAAGGGTCTTTCTCAGGATGGCAGCCGATGACAAGTGGTGTTCCACAAGGGTCAGTGTTGGGACCACAACTTTTCATTTTATACATTAATGATCTAGATGATGGAACCGAGGGCATTCTGGCTACTTTTGCAGACGATACAAAGATAGATAGAGGGACAGGTAGAATTGAGGATGCGGGGAGACCGCAGAAGGATTTGGACAGGTTAGGAGAGTGGGCAAAGAAGTAGCAGATGGAGTACAACGTGGGAAAATGTGAGGTCATGCACTCTGGTAAGAAGAATAAAAGCACGGACTATTTTCTAAATGGGGAGAAAATTCAGAAGTTTGGAGTGCAAAGAGACTTGTGTGTTCTAGTCCAGGATTCTCTCCAGGTAAACTTGCAGGTTGAATCAGTAGTCAGGAAGGCAAATGCAACTTTGGCATTTATTTTGAGAGGACTTGAATACAATAGCAGGGGTGTACTTCTGAGGCTCTAAAAGGCTCTGGTCAGGCACATTTGGAGTACTGTGTGCAGTTTTGGGCCCCGTATCTCAGGAAAGATGTACTGGCCCTGGAGCAGGTTCAGAGGAGGTTCATGAGAATGTTCCCAGGAATGAAAAGCTTAACAATATGAGGGACATTTGAGGACTCTGGGTCTATACTCGATGGAGTTTAGAAGGATGAGGGGGATCTAACTGAAACTTACAGAATACTGAATGGCAGAGTGGATGTTGGGAAGATGTTTCCATTGGTAAGAGAAACTAGGACCCGAGGGCACAGCCTTAGAGTAAATGGAAGACCTTTTAGAACGGAGATAAGGAGAAAGTTCCTCAGCCAGAGAGTGGTGAATCTATGGAATCACTGCCACAAAAGGCTGTGGAGGCCAGGTCATTGAGTATATTTAAGACGGAGATAGACAGGTTCTTGACTGTCAAGGGGTTCAAGGGTTCGGGGTCAAAGCGGGAGAATGGGGTTGAGAAACTTATCAGCCGTGATTGAATGGCGGAGCAGACTCAATGGGCTGAATGGCCTAATTTCTGCTCCTATGTCTTATGATCACAAGGGAATGAAATGGCCAATTTATGAGAATGGGAAACTCTCAATCCTTCATACACAAAGATCCTAAACTCAACTAGTTTGCCTTTGAGAAGCAAGCAAATGAATCTCAGAACACATTACTAAGGTTAGTATTTTGTTTTCCTCTACCACTAATTAAAGGGCATGGCAATGGCTGTGGTAGTAAGGTGGCTGTGTCTGTAGATTTATTGTCCAGAGGCCTGAATTAATGATCTGCTGAAATAAATTTAAATCCTACATGGCTGTTGAGGAACTTAACTTCTGTTATGAAATTAATCTGCAATAAAGGCTGATGTGAAACTATTGATCTTTCATAAAAATCCATCACCAATGTCTACTGAAAAGGAAGTCTGCCATCCGGATCCTGACTGGCTTAGGTCCAACTCTACGCTTATAGATTCGCAGTTGACTCTGATATAGACTTGCTAGCCATTTAGTTGCACTGGCATAGGAGGCACGTAACCGTTGAGCATGTTCTGCCATTCAGTGAGATCATGCTTGGTCTGCCATCTAATTTTCCATATTCATTTTGTCCTATATCCTTACTGACCTAGCATCAGTTGTCATTGTGGAAACAGTGCAAAACTTTTACCACTGTAAAGACTACTTTTTATTGGACTTACAAATGGGAAAAGATACGGTTTTAAACCAAGGGATGTAGAAGACTATGTTGCCATTTTAAAGGGAATTTACTGGAACTCATTGTAATTTGTGCATATAACCTTGCTTCAATAGGGGCAATTTTTATCCAGTGACAGACTTCTTTCTGGCTTTTCAGCCAGGACCAATTGTGACTATTCAAATGTGTTCACCACAGTAACAATTTCTCGACTGGTTAAATAATTGCATTATATAATTGCATTATATATTAATGATTTAGATGACGGCACTATCTCCAAGTTTGCAGGCAACACAAAGCTGGGTGGAAGGCGTGAGCTGTGAGGAAGATGCAAAGATGACTCAAACTGATTTGGACAAGTTGAGTGAGTGGACAGATGACATATAATGTGGATAAATGTGAGGTTATTTATTTTGGCAACAAAAAAAAACACATAAAAGCAGGTTATCATAATGGTGATAGATTGAGACAGGTGCAACAAAAACTGGATGCCCCTGTCCACCAGGTGCTGAAAGTAAGCATGCAAGCAGTGAAGGTGGCAAATGGAATGTTGGCCTTTATAGCAAGAGGATTTAAGTACAAGAGCAGGGTTGTCTTACTGCAATTGTACAGGACCTTGCTGAGACCCCCAGGAGTGCTGTGTGTAGTTTTGGTCTCCTTATCTGAGGAAGGATATTCTAGCTTTGGATTGAGTTCAATGAAGGTTTGCCAGACTGATCCCTGACATCGCAGGACTGACGAATGGAGAGAGACTGGTTTGGTTAGGATTGTAATCACTGGAATTTAGAAGAATGAGGGGTAATCTCAGAAACCTATAAAATTATAACCTATATACTAGACAAAGTAAATGTAGGCAGGATGTTCCCAATGACTGGGGAGTAGACCGGGGTCACAGTCTAAGGATATGGGGTCAATCATTAAGGACTGAGATGAGAAGAAAATTTCTTCACCCAGAAGGTGGTGATGCTGTGGAATTTTCTGCCATAGAAAGCAGTGAGGCCAAAACATTGATTGTTTTCATGAAGGAGTTAAATATAGTTCTCAGGGCTAAAGGGATCAAAGGGTATGGTGAGAAAGCAGGACCAAGGAACTGAGTTAAATGATCAGCAATGATCATACTTAACGGGAACAGACTCAAAAAGACTGAAGGGTCTACTCCTGCTCCTATTTACTGTGTTTCCTGGGTGGGTGCCTACAGCTATGTGTTTGGACAACACAGCAGAAATATCCAGCCTAGTGAAGGAGAAAACGTCACGCTTTCTCCCACTTCTATAGGTGGAAAAGTAAAACAAACATGTAAAGTAGCTGGCTACACTTCCTGAAAATTCCCTTCCTGAAAGGAAAAGGGAAAACCACCTCAGACACAGTGAAAAGGCAAATTCTCAAATGGTTGAGAATTAGAATGTCTACAGCCTCACGTACTACTTAAAGAGTCGAAAGGAACCAGAAGGAAACTGACAAAACACATCTCATTGACATCCGTAATCTGGACTGGTGCCAGATTGATGCTTCATCGAGTTATTTGCGTTCCTTCTTCACTTGTAATATTTGTGACTTGTCTTGTGTCTATGTCTATCTGTTTCTGAGAGTATGGGAATTTTTAAGAAAGGGCTAAAGAACTTGAGTTACAGAGTTAAATGGTAGTCACCTTTTCCAAGCATATATGAAAATAAACTGCTTCCAATAAATATCTGTTTTCTTACTAAGTACAAAAACCTGATGAGTGTTTTCTTTTAACCTGGGTTTTCTGAGTCAGATAAATTGGGGACTTTGGGTAGTTTGATTCCATCTTTTCACAACTGTGATGACTCTGGGAATAGGGGGCTTGATTTCCAATGCACTATCCCTGTGAGTCGTGACACGAACTGTCCATGTTTTTTAATTTCGCTGCTGGAGAGCCAGCCCTAATTTTAAAACTACGTCCTCTTAATCCTAGCCTGATGATTCGGCATCACCTCCTGAAGGACAATTCAGGAGGAACAGTAAATTCTGATGTCAATGATGCCAATATCTGATAAATGAGTAACAAAATGACTACTTATCTGTGCAAATTAGGGTAGCGTATGTTAGTGATGAACTGAGCAGAGGTAGTAGGAAATCACTCCTGAGCTTCACCATGCAAACACCCTTACCCATTGTGTACAGACACATTTTCTAACCAAGGTCAATATACTGTATAATCAATTGATGGAAGTTGGAACACTTTTTGATAGGAGCCAATATTTTACAACATCTCTGCTAGTGTTTAACGATAAGCAAAAAAAAAAACAAAGTCTTCACTCCAAAGGTACAAATCAAAATAAGGTTTCCAGTTCATCTTCTGGATAGCCAATGCTGATAAAGTAGTCTGAAATTGAATAACTAACTTACGGTTCTATAGTGACTATAGAGTCATCTTTAACCACAGAGATACCACAAATTCCATCTACGCCATCTGTAAAAGGACAGAATTATTTCTAAAAAAATCATAGAAAGTTTAAATGGACAGACAGACAGACACAGACACACAGACACAGACACACACACAGACACACACACAGACACAGACACAGACACACAGACACACACACACACAGACACACACACAGACACACACACACACAGACACACACACACATCACTATTATCCAAAAATGTCAAAAGTCTGGGCCCATCTTTGGCTACCTAGATGGGGGTAGCCTGGAGTTGGGAAATTTCCTGGCTTGCAATGCCAGCCTTAGAAAAAAAAAGGCTCAACTGTTGCAATTTTTGTTTTGACATGGGAGAATCAAGTCTACAAGAAGTAGAAGCAAAAGTATGCCATTCAGCACATTGAGTCAGCTGTCATTGCACTTAATGACACAGCCTCGCAAAGCTTTCTGTGGAAAAGAATTCCACAGATTCACTATCCTTAGAAAAGAAACTCCTCCTCATCTGTCTAAAACAGGTGACCTCATACTCTAAGATTACGCCCATTGGTCCTAGACTCTCCCACAAGGGGAAACTGCACCGCCATCCTCTCAAGTCCCCTAAGAATCTTTCATGTTTCAATAAGGTCTCCTCTCATTTTTCTAAAGTCCAATGAGCACAAGCCCCTCATAAGAAAATCTTTTCAAATCCAAAATCAGCATAGTGAACCTTCTCTTGACTGCCTGTTATGCCAGTATATCTATGTTTAGATGAGGGGACCAAAACTGTTCACAGTATTCCAGCTGTGGTCTAACTAGTGGCTTGCACAGTTTTAGTAAGACCTCCCTATTTTTATATTCCATTCCCTGTGAATTAAAGACCAATAGTCTATATACCTTTCCCATTACCGCCGAACATGGATGCTAGCTTTTTATGATTCACATACAAGGACACCTGAATTTGTTTTTCTGCAGTCTTTCCCTATTTAAGCAATATATAACTACGCCAAAGAACATAACCATACACTTCTCATATTATATTTGCCCTTTCATTCAATCTGCCTATATCCTCTGTAGACTACGTCATCCTCACTACTTGCCTTCCCACCTATTCTTAGTTCATCTGTAAAATTAGGCAGGTAAATTCACTGCCCTCATCTAAGTCATTAACATATATTGTAAATAATTGTAGCCCCAGCATTGATCCTTGTGATACTCTGCCAGTTACAGCGTGATGCAAAGTAAAGTGCCTTCCATCTTGCCCCAAAAGTGACTCAGCTCTAACATTATTAAACGTCCACCTCCTCACCCAGGACCATCACTACCAGTGCAATATTAGTTCATTTCTTACACAGGACATCATGTAGCTTCTTAGATGGACAGCCAGCTTGGTGTTGATCTCTGTCAGTCCTACATCTGACTAGGCTTAGTAGGAATTGAAGTGAGCGTGCAAAGATTAATTCCATTTAGCGCACTTAATTAGCATCAATGTAAAACCAGAGATACGATATGGCACAAAGCTGCTTGTAATCTGTTGATAATTAACAGAAAATTGTACTCATAAATTATGGATAATGATAATGTCCCACTGGGGGCAGTAGGGGGTATTGTCATGTTGGGCTAAAATAACTGAGTGATAAAACAGAGGGCATTATACGCAGTCCTTAACCTGTCCTACACCTAACACGGAATGTTAAAAGTGGACCATGGATACCTGATGTGTTCCATTCCCAGCGCACCCGCTCTCACATAATATTTCTAAAGTAAATTTAAAAGGTGTATCTTTTTTTTACAATAATACTTTGGACTGTTTTTATTTTCTTCAATAGATTAATAGAATATCTGAAACCACATTATGTAAAAGTAATTTGTGCCTTATTTTAAAATGGTTAACACTTAAGACATTCCTCATTAATTACAACAAATTAACTCAATTAAAATTATATAAATTAATTTTACACAGAAGTCTTAATAACACATGATCAACAAAACCTCTGTAAAGACATAATTGAAAAAAAAAAGTTTACCTACAACACTGCCCAGAATTCCTTTAGGAGCATATGTATTGTGTGGTACCTTGCTCCCAATCAAAGAACAGATCCTGTTGAAGTAAAGTCCTGAGCCATGGCGGATGGGACTCAACATCGGGGGAGGTGTGTATGGTGGAGGTTGAAAGTTTTTCTCTAGAAGGTGATCTGCTAAGCAAACAGGGGAACGCATATGGCTCTGGTACAGCACCATCCCTGGCAGCACCCCAGTCTGATTTGATGCTGGTGATGGGATAAAGAGAGGCTCTGGACGAGATCGCTTCCTTCGTTGCTTTTTGGCATGGCCCCTACAATTTACATTTGCCTGTTTGCCTGTTTCAGTGACCTGCAACATAGAATTCTTGAAAAAGTAACAGGCATTTGAAATTATGAATCTCTGAAGTATTCATGTTAGTGCAACTGTCAGGAATGCTGACTGATGTCACTATAAAAACCTTACTGCATCACAACATAATTTCCTGTCTCATAAGAGAACAGAAATTAAGGGTTTTACAGTGATAAAACACCTGTTTCATAGACATTGTAATAGGTACTATTCTAAGTCACTGAGAAAAACTACAAATGCTGGCAAACTGAAACCAAAGCATAACCTCCCTCAACAGTTCCCATGAAAGGGTTACATTTCAGAAGAGACATATAAACCAACGACTTGCTACTCATGTCCAGCTTCTTCTATATTCTCTTGAATTAAGTACTGCTTGGGTAGACACTCAAATCAATTAGTATGACTACAGCATCTACAATCAGACATTACAAGACCATTCTCACCTGGGCAGAGGCGTCATTTGAGGACACCATTAAATCAGTCAATCTTGTTGTGACCGATTTCCTTGGCGTAACTGGTGAATTTTCAGATTTAACAGGTTTGCCATCTTTCTTGGAACCAGCAGATTTTACAGGCACTGACACTGGAATCACTAAAGGCATGGCCACATTTTCCTCAAGTGGCTTCTTCAGCAGAAGAGCACTGAGTTTATCCTCCAGATATTGAAAGAACAATCCACCATGTTCCATTTTCTCAATTCCATTATCAGTCACCTAAAATTAAAATTACAAAACAGTATTTGTCAAATTTCTTAGAAATAACCCACTAAAATGTTCCAAGTTGTGTGCGTGTGTTTCTATGTGCATACACACACGTTTGTTTGTACAATTTTCTAAAAGATTGATTCACAAGAGTTAGGTGCCCACAGACTTTCCGTCCCTAACTGTCCTCGAGGGGTGCTGGTCAGCTACTTTCTTGAACCGCTGCAGTGTTTAAGTGACTTTTTAACAGTGATTTGATAATACTCAGGAGGCTTGCTAGCCCATTTCAGAGGCCAGGCAAAAGTCAATCACACAGCAGAGTGTCTGGTGAAATAGGGGCTAGCTCAGTAAGAACAGCAGATTTCCATTCCCAAAGGACACAGCAAACCAGATTTTTTATTTAATGATAATCCAGTAAGTACAGGGGTGCCATTACTAATTAAGGAGACATGGGATTCTTATTCTGACTTTTCTATTAAAATTTCCCAGATCTTTGGTTGGATTTCAACTGGTGTTTCAAAAATTCAAGCTTAGTCCAGGCCCCTAAAGTACCCGTTCAGTAACATATGCACTATGCTACTATATTTCCAATATATCTAATACACAATATTTCAAATTAGTGTACTAATCAAACAGGCCAAAAATTCCTCAGCAGTTTCCCACCTCAATTTGTGGAATCAAATGATAATTGCACAGATCTTCAAAAGATCAAAAGCATTGTAAAGGGTTAAACCTCAAACCAGAGAATCCATAAAGCTCAGGTCACTGAGTGAGGGAACACCAACTGTTCCAACACCTTCAAGTTCCTCGCCAGGCCACTCAGCATCCCAACTTCGAAATAAATCATCGTTCCTTCTCGGTTTGCTGGGTCAAAATGGCATTGTCAGTCAATCCACAGAACATGGACTTCAACGTTCAAGAAGGCAGCTCACCACCACCTTCTCAAGGCCAACTACGGACAGGCAGTAAATGCTGGCCAGCCAGCAAAGCCTACATCCAAGAAATAAACAGAAAGAAGTTCAGCTGCACATGCTTCCCAGAGGGAAAATGTGGACCCCAGTAACAAAAGTCAAAGTGTTTTTATTTGCGCAGGCTAGGGGTGAGATCCACTAACCAGTTGGGTTTTTAAAATGACAATCTGGTAAACATTCATGGGCATGGTTTCCTGTTACCAAGTTTTCCCTTGGTGAAACTCTCAATCATCTCTATCCAGTATCTATTATGCTATCATATCAATGTATTGTGCTTCTTGTGACTAACTGACAACAGCCATTGCTCATTCACAGTAATTCTGTGACACAATCTCTCTTCTAAAATCAAGAGGTCTTCAGAATTTTCAGTAGCTACAGGTCCACATATTTATACCTACAGCAACACTTATGCACAGAGGGTAATTTGCTTCATCGTGACTTTCCAAAGAAGGGGTATAATTTTCCTAACCTTTTGTGTCTTAACGCCATCTTCCAATGAAAGCTGTTTTCCCATTCCTTCTCTTGGACAAGTGTGGCAGTTTAATCCTTTTAGAAAATGGAAAACACCTTGACATCTCTCACACCTGAAGTTTTCTTCATTTTCATCCAAATTATGGGAAGTGCTGCTACTCATCAAGTCCCTGCTGTCAAATGAAGATTAAAGTCAAATCAAGTTTAAACAAACTCTTTAACACTGGAAGCCCCAAATACAAAGTTTGAAATGCACAAGTCAATCAGCCTCTTCTAAGGATCTGAAACAATTTTAAACCCACTACGAAGCCTCTTCTAAGGAGCTTTCCTGCTCCTATGATGCTGCTTGGCCTGCTGTGTTCATCCAGCTCTACACCTTGTTATCTCAGATTCTCCAGCATCTGCAGTTCCTACTATCTCTGAAACAGCATCTATGCTTAGTTGCCTTACTTTCCATATTTTAAATCTAGATTTTCTCAGTCTGTTTGTCAACTTTGTTGCTTTCTGTACAAATTTTGAGGGTTAGAACAAACGGAATAGTGCTGGGATCTTTCCGAACCAGTGCCTTTAAATGTTGTTGCTACATTCAAGGCACATGTTAAAAAATTCTGAGTTTCCAGCCTGTAATGCATCCCACACGTTGAATTTTTTACATTCTTCGCTGCATTCCTTCATGTTCCATTCTCACCACATAACATTTCTGACTATAGGACAAGAAGGATGATTTGCTTTCAAGTCCCTGACTATATGTCTGACAGACAATCCCTTGGAGAATCAACTGCATTTCACTCATAAACATCAGAGTGATCACAGTAAAATGAACAATTCATTATCTAGGGACATGGGTGGAAACTTGTATCCACTACTAAATAGTACTGAACTCTCCCTCGCCCAAAATTAATGGAACCAAGATCAAAAGATGTTCAGCCTCTCTACATGTCTTTTGCAAAAGGATAATTTCATACCACAGAACTGATGATGATCCATCTCCCTCTTGTGGCACGCTGGAAAGACTGTAAATATCTTCACCCTGAAAAGTCAAAGGTCATTACAAACAAGACAACAAGAGGGTTATAAAAGCTCTATAGGCTGGAATGTTTCAGATCTAGGTTATGCAGGAAGTATGACAAAAAGAAGTTTACATTGTTGAACCTCAAATGCTGCTCTGATATTTTATGTTATATGAGTAAATATTTAAGATTTCAAGGTACTGTTTATGATCCCATAAAAGATGAGAGATTAGCACATTTCTGCCCATCTAGAGCCAGGTGTACTATACCCAGCACAGAATATCTTGAGAGTTCTATATTTTTTCACTTTTTGTATGGTTGACTTCAAAGCACACTGTGTCCCTGCATGGTTTCCCTTCAGACAGCTGACAATCTTTTGGAGTTGGAGCTGTGGACGGCTGAAAACATGGCAAAATTTAAAGGAAGTCCCTGTGAGCATGTTAATATTTTAATGGGCTCCCTAAAGGCTTCAAAACTGTTACAAAACATATTCTGCACTTAAGATTTAAACAAAAAGGAATGCATTTTATAATGTAATTTTAAGCGTGAACACATTATGGGTTTGCTCTGACAGCGTCTGTCTATTGTCAGTTTTCACACAGGAGAATATTCAACTTGCCTGAAAGGGACAACGAGTCAAAGGCCAATCATTGCATGCCCTTTTAGGATGGTCTGAGTATTAGTTTTTACACATTCCGGTCAAAGACTCCAACCCACAAAGTTATTACAAATTTTCTTTAGAAACACAATCAGGTTAGAACCCAAGACCTGCAATTTAATTCGTGGTCCAGATTCAGAGCAGACTTGGCTCTGTTTGCTCAGCTTCACTTGCCCTTGCATTTTACAAGTCTTAACTTGAATCTTCTCATGGACATGAACTGGAGCTGCTTTTGTCTGGCCATTTGTATGTGCCCTAGCTCTTCTGCAATTGCAGTGTGTTGTCCCATTGGCAGGAAGTTGCTGCTGTGTGCTTTTGAAAGCTGGAACAAAGCATATTCAGTGTGGCACACATCCACCAGTAACAGTTGTAAAACTACCTAGCTGGGGAGATCAGCTTTTATTTTTGTGCAGGCATTTTTCAGTACCATTATTCCTTCCTTTCGTTCAGATCAATTTGCTTCTTTTTCTCTGCACTGGTGCCATTCAAAACATTTCACCCAAGAAAGGCTGCCCTATTGACCCGGTCACAGGAAAAAAAAATGGAAAATGTCCTATTCCAAACTTTATCACTACAGCAATGCCTATATGTTTTTGCTCTCGCCCAGGACACACAACTCCCAGACCTGTGTACTCCCAAAAGCTGAAGGAAGTTGTATTGGAACCTGCAAACATGAGGCAGAAGAAGAAATAGTGGGAAGTGCCCTTGAGTGCATCAGCATTCCAGAGGTACCTCATAACAGCACTGTGCCCGTAAGCAACCACTGCCAGCATTTTCCCATGGTTGACAGTCAACATCACCTCAAATACTACAAAATTCCCCCAGTGTCATGTTGAGTTCATGCACTGTTCCAGCAGGGGCAGGGGTGGGTACTAAACCAGATCTTAAGTCTACTTACTTCCTACTCATCTGGGGAAACACTGGAGTGCTGCAATTGTCCTGGATTAGGAAGAGGAAATATCAGCCTAAATTCCTGTTCCTGTCCAGGAGAAAAGAAAGACAGGCTCAAATGTGATGATATCACAACTAAAATGCCTGTCAATATTCTCTATTAAGAATTACTCAGAAACCTGAACACTTGTGATTGGGCAGCTACAACCAACTGTAGGACTGCACTGTAGCAAGGGTCAGTGCTTTTAGAGACGTGAAAAAAAGACGTGGAGAAATGGAAGCCTGAAAAGAAATTAAGGTAATTACCTGTACACTAGCATGAAAAGATGCTTTCTGAAGACAGTCTTCCACATTCCTCGTCAAAGAATTCTGAACAGAAAAGGAGTTCATAGCCACCTGACTAGGAGGAGCAGTGCAATTGGGATCTAACTTCTGTCGTTCCTTTCGAGAAACTGACACACTCTTACTGGATTTACCTGCAATATTGTAATGCTTTACACATACATCTTTATTAGAGATTCTGCCTCTTTTGTTGCTACAGGGTGGAAGTGACCAACCTTCCAACTGCTCTGACTGTAACTGAAGCTGATTCTGAACAACTTCTTCTTCACACACTGACTGAAGAGGATGTTGTCCTTTGAATGGACTCTTCTTGGATTTCTTGTGACATTCTGAGATTCCCCTTAATGCAGGCTGTAAATCAGTCCCTGTCTGCTGCTCTGTACATTCTGTTTCTTGTGGATAGCAAGAGAGAATGTTCTTGGAGAGTTGGCACTGTTTCGTTGCTTGAAACTGTAAAAATGGAGAAGTGGTTTCCTGTCTCAAGGAATGCTGGAAATCTTGTACTAGTTCTGAGGGATGATGAGATTGAGTTCCATTATTCTGGATCTGGGATGGAATTTTCTGGGCAATTACATGTTGGGACTGGGTAACAAGCACTTGTGACTGGCTTACCGAATTTTGAGATTGAGACAGATTGTATTGAGTATCAGAGATCAGCTGGAGCATATGGTTTTGAAATTGGTCTTGGTTTTGCATTGGGGAGGCCTCCTGATCTCCCATGTAGACCTGTGTAAACAGTGAAGTTGCTATCTGCTGTTGATGTTGCTGGTGCAGAGAATACTGTTCCTGCAGTATTTGACGTTTCTGTTCAGGAAAGGCTTGCCACTGATTCAAATTTGTTTTGTAACTCAAAAGTTGTCTGAAGACATTTCCACAAGGATCAAATTCAGATAGTGCTGGGTTTTCACTCTGATTCTTCGCAACAGAGGAATTTGACTGAATATCCAAATTCTGTCGTGTAAAGGCTTGGGCAAATGAGTCCAGCTTATGCAAAGCACCACTTGAAAAGGTGGCAGAAACTTCTTCAGGAGGCTGGGAATTGGGGACAATATAAGAATAGCTTCCTTTGCTGCCGCTGTAAGTTGCCAAGTTGTTGGTCCACACAAGATCTTGACTTGATTGTTGTCTGCTGGATCCAGTTTCATTTCTTGATAATGTATGATTTGTGCTCACATCTTGTGGCCAACTTGCTGGTCTTGATGACTCCAAAGCATACTGTGCAGGTTGCGAAGGTCTACCAGGAATCACTGAATCTAAAACATAAGAGTCTAGACTTTCTACACAAGGGACACTGGGATCTGCTACAGAAAAATGAGAAGGATTTACTCTGTTGTATGGGTCAGTTATGTTACAGTTTAAACCAGAAGAATGCTCTCTTTGCATTATGCCAAATTTGGCCTGTCTAACAGTGCCTGACCTTTCTGACAAACAAATATTTGGACTAGTAAGCACACTTGCTGTAGCATGGCTTTGTGTGGGATAGTGCAATGTAATTTTGCTTCCACTAGCACCAGTTTCACATGGTACTTTTTGGCTTACACTGCTCATTAGGGGCCTCAGCATTTCTCGGTTAGGCAGACAGGATCTTTGAGAAAGAGACTCAACCTGTGTTGTCGGCCTCTGTGCCATTCCCACTTCACATTGAAGGGTCTGAGTTTGTCCACTCTGGGAGTATAGCATGCCCTCTGTTGAGTCCACTTCTTTGCTGCTGTTGTCAGCAAAGGGCTCCCTCTGACAATACAAGCCATGCTGGACTTCATAGTGACGTCGCAAGGACCGGGAGTCACAATAGCTCTTGTCGCATCCATGTTCCATACAAACATAAGGTTTATTTTTTTGGTGAGTTAACAAATGCCCAGATCTAAGGAGAGAATGCAGAATAAAATGCTTCATTAAGTTCATCTAATAAAATTTTGCTCCTAACATTTATTAAATAATAGGATATTGCTCTGCAATGTCATCATCAATCGTCATGGAACTGACCTGTATTAATTATAAATAATAATTTGACAGATGATTGGAAAACAATCACATGTACTCTTCCTTCTCTTTGTATTCTTTGATGAGATTAGCATAAACCTGCATCTAGTTTCTCACTGACCTTGCCTCATTCATTCACCAAGCTCAGCTATGAGAAAACCTTGCAGCATCTTTGACCCCATTCTTGAAAAATTCTTATAATTTGTGGATTTCAATTATGGGCCTCACCAACAAGTGTAAGCGATCATATATTTTTCTCTTTTGAATCTCAAGCCGAAGTGGAAGTCAGACACTGCTGTATTGCAGAAATACCAGAAGAGTTTTAAAATTTATCTGTGCAGGACAATGTTGCTCTTGGATGCAGCGAGATTATTATTTCAGACTGAGTGGTACCAAGTGTCTGTGTTTACTCTGTCTACACATTTTTATTCCCACTAACGACATCTGTCACCCTGTATTTCTTTTGTCTGCCTTAGCTGTGATTGTGGGTGTCTTATTTGCAGTTTTTCAAAGGGTACAGTTTAAATTACATAGTCACAGATTAGGAATCTTTTCTCCATCATTTGTTAAAGTGAAGTGTGTTACAGTAAATAGTTATTTCGTGTTTCTGACAAAACCCATGTCAACTGTCTTCATCCTGAATAGCAGTCAGTTAGACATGTTGATTATCTTGATGGTTTAGTTGGGATTATATACATTTGGCTTGTGGAACAATCTGGAAGCAGTATCAGTCTCTCTTCCCAGTTCAGTTGTGACATAAGCATCTCTAACTAGAAAGTATCAAACAAATCTCAGGCAAAATCCTTTATAGCCACAAGGACAAGGACTGTAATCCTTTCAATCTGACCTAAAATTATGCACAGCTTCCAGAGGTTAAACGCATTGCTAACCTCATGTGCAGCTAATAACTGCAGTAGCAGTCAGTGGAATCAGTATGTATAGAAACCAATCAATTTGTTTGGTCTCCACCGAGAATTTAGAGTCTTAGCTTATGATTGAGTAACTTAAAACCAATAATTTAAAACTAATAAACTTTAAGAAATATTCGATCAGTAATTGCTTGCCACTTAATACCAACAATTTAATTATAATCTCTCATAACATTCATTAATACTAAATAATTTTAAAGAATCAAATCCTGTCTGAGTAACATTTTCTTCCAGGCAATTTGATATTTCAACACACATCAATAGATTTAACTTTGACTCATAGAAGAATGCAACACAGATGGATGCCACCTGGCCCATCATGCTTGTATCAGCTCTCTAAAAGAGCTTCCCAATTAGTCGCACGTGCCCTGCTCTTTCCTCATCTTTTGATGTATTTATCCAATCCCTTCTGCAAAATACTATTGAAAACCTGCCACTCAAATATTAAGGAAAACACTTCAGGTATGGGTAACGTCACTTTTAAATCTGGCACCTAGTAGCCTGTAAGCTGGTAGTTTTTGGTACAACACCTTTCAGTCACTTTTGTTCTGTTTTTCAGGTCAATAACCCTCTTTCAACCAAGACCCGTAAATGCAAATTAGCTGATTGTTTATCTCATGCAGTAGTTTGTGGGATGCTGCTGGACAGGCACTGTTACCTTTACAGGACTGTAGCCTGTTAATTACATGAATACTGGGAATGCCTAATTTAATCCCAAATATCAAACTTGCGTCTGACTTGTAATGAATAAAACAAAATCTGGCATTTAGTTTCATTCCAGGTGGACAAAGCAAATCTATTGTGTGTGAAAAATAACTAATAGAAATTCCTGAGTTACATAATGTTCACACACAAGTGGTCCTGTCTCTTAAAGGCCTTATTGCAGATCCTGCAGACATGCCGACGTTCATGACTATGCGTCAGGTAGTGTTTGCTCAGGGCACTGGCACTGCTGAATGATTTTCCACATTGGCTACATTCCTAGAAAATAGAATATACAAATGAATTATCTATTTTTGCCTCAAATGGGTTTCAACATAAAGATAAAACAACTCTAACAGTTAATATTTACATTCCTACTGGTCTCCCTTAAATATCCTACTCTTACAGAACAAACCAGAACTTACTATTTTTGACAAAACTGGTTTGGGTTCTCAGGCATTTTTTTAAAAAAAAGCCAAGTCAAATATACTGCAGATTAAAAACTTCTTGGCACAGATTTTTTTTTAGGGCTCTAAAACCAGACTAACCAGAAGAACAACAATTGCAGCGCTAACCTGAAATGCTTGCTGCGGAGAATGCCTCGCGGAGAGACGCCTTCTCTTCTGCAACCCTCCGTATTTCACTTCACTTTTACCTCCACTTTTCTCAGGGCTATTTTTTTGAGGGAGAGGACTAATACCTGTAACAAAAAAGTCAATAGGAAAAACCAGCAATACTTCAGCCTTACAAACCTCTGAGATCTCTCTGCCCTTCCAATTCTAGCCATTGGAGTATCTCTGATTTTAAATACCATGACTGGAAGGCATATCTTCAGCTGCCAATACCCTATATTCTGTAATATCGTCCTTAAACTCCTCTGCTTTACTCTCCTAAGACTTTCCTTAAACTCTACCTCTTTGGCCAAGACTTTGGTCATTTGTCCTAAATAATGGCATGCAGTGGCATCAAATTCTGCTTTTCATTATGCCCCATGAAGTGCTTTTGGGTACGTTACTACACAGATGCTATGAAATTATAAATTGTTGTGTAGACATCAGTTTGGGGGGGGGGAGGTGGGAGAGCAGAATGGGGCTCAGCTATAATGCTGACCAGAAAAAAATGCTGCTGACAACTACTAGTTAGGATTTGTACAGATGTGGTATCACAAGGTAACTTCCACTACTGGAACTGAATCTTAGACATTTGAAAAGACACATGGAGGCAAATAAAGAGTATATACAGGAAAAACATTGGCATTCTAAATATAAAAACAAAATCCATATGCATAGCATTTGATTATTCTGTAATAAAACTGATTTCCATGAAGCATTTAGCAGTCTTGGCATAAGTGTATCACAAGGTCCTTGTTAGCTGCTTTTATAACAAAAACACATAAATCAAAGAGGTAACCTTTGCAGCACTACCATTCAGATAATAGAACAAATGAATAAATATCAGCATTGTGGGAGCCAGACAAAGAGCTGACCTACCCATGCTAATGGTCTACTTGAATATTTGGGAGTAACAGACTCTCTTACCTACCATACTAATTTTTGATTTCTGGTCTACAATTCTGACAGCCACAATTGTGAGTGTCTTTCTGAGCAAGACTAACTAAGGACAGAAAAATAATACAGAACAGTAGATAGCACACGAAATTGTTTCTCCTAGGTAGTAGATACTACAGTGTGTTTATAATGGACTAAGTCAGTTGGAATGCCTTCCCAGAGGGGAAAAAACTGCTGAATGTGACATATTGATCCAACTCATCTTGAATACTTTAAAATGGAGCACCAATACATACATTTCCAAGCATTCCTGAGCTTCGTTTCAGAGTCAAAGAACAAACTAGCCTTCTCTGGGGATATATCCATGCTTAAAAAATAAATATTCAACATCTATAACATAAAACTTATATACTTTCCTCAAAGATTATCTGATTTCCTGTCACAATCTCAGCAGAAACCCTGGAAATTAACTTCCATGGCTGTTTCTACCATTTCTCAGTAGCTTCTGCCAACAGTGTGAGAGGGAGATGGCTCGGAAAATACGCAGAGGTTAGAGATTCCTTTTTATTTCCTAGCAGTCTTGTCTGCTCTTCTGAAAGATAGGACTTACAGTGAAATACAGTTGCAGCCCTCTGTTGTTGTGTGTGTGTAAGACTAAGCACGAAAGTAATCAGGCTATTCAAGTGAGGAGGGAACGACATGCACATTCTGATCCTCCTTGCATGCACCATTCACAATTTTTTTTCTAACCAGTAGGATTTGTTAAATCAGAATTAAGAACACTGGAAGATTTTCTATTTCCTAGCCAGGGAGGCTTAGGCCAACTGTAGTGCCCACTGTTGCTCTGGCTATCTTAGCACTAACAACTGTGGATCTGAACAGCCTGACATGTTATTAGGCAGTTTCATCACCAAAGAGGCCATCAGGAAAGTTAATACAAATTTTAATAAAATCTTATCGGAACTGTAAAAGTTCGGTGTTAGTAAGTAATTTTGACTGGGCATTTATTTTGAACCAGCAGGAAATCAAGTTTATCCCAGCAGCAAATAGTTATAAGAGCACTGCTGTGCTTTAAAAAAAATGCATGCACATTCAAGTACCTAGCAACATGGGTGGAGAATCTGTGTCCGTGGAGTCACTGGGAATCTTTGGGGAGTCACATCCCTTATCTACAGTACACAGGGATAGATCTACATTGTCAGCAAATGGATCGCCAGGAATTTCTGAAGTCTCCAGGTTAGAATCAAGGTCTATACTTGTCATTCCTGCATAAATAATATCATCAGGGTCTGGGATGAATTCTTGTCTCTGGATATTACTTGCAATGGGCAACTCACTGTCTGATAGCAAAGGCAGATGCATTTCGGTTTGGAGAGAGCTTTCGTCGGTGAAACTGTAGCAATCCATAGCTCCTGATTTGGTAATATCCTTCTGCAGAATTAAACAGCAGTCAACTAATTTTCACAGCATGAACCTATGCAAAAGCATCCTCTTCTTTATTCTGTGTATTGCTGCAGCTTTAATAAAATAGAAACAAAACAAGTTTAGAGACGGATTCAATTTACAGAAAGTTGGTAGCCAGTAAAGGTGTAATTATACAGAAGTAATTTTCTAGTTTTTTTACTACAACTTTCTATTTAAGTTTCTCCAGACCATGCATTATTCTCCAACAGAAACTATTGCAAGAGGTCAGCTTGGAGTAGATTTTTTTTAGTCAAAAGTGGTGGGAGAGGGAAGCAGATGATTCGCCCTCCATTTTCTTTTTCCCTGTCCAAGCAAAAAACTGCCATGCCTTCATTCGGCAACTCCTTTAAACAGGTGAAATTAGCAAAAAAAAAAAAAAAACTGGGTGAAGAATTGCACCTACAACTTCACACCCTGAAATACAGCGGAGAAAACCCTAAACTCAAGATAAACAACTACTAAAATATATGCTACTATTATATACATGAATTAAAATGACAATTTCAGCCAGTCATTTATTGTTTATATTATTGATTAAAATGCACAATCGAACACATATTTTGACAAAAATAAAGTTTGTAACCCGTAATATTTCAATACTGTCCCAATGATGAATTTCTGCTGTTGGCTCTGTCTTTAAGATGTTCAATGAAGGTCAGTGAATGGCACAAAGTGAGGGATTTTAGAAGAATCAATTGAATTTCACATTTTGTACAGAGAAATGTTCATAGTTACATCACAAATAGACACTGAATCAGTTGGGGGGGGGTGGAATCAAAAAGATGAGTTTTAAGAGGTCTCAAGAATGGAAAGCATTACGCAAAAGTTCACGAAAGGAGTTCAGAGAAGGAAGGAAGATGACTTCAAGGCTCTGTGAGCAGGAGGAGCAAGAAAAGGAGCAGAGAAAGGTGAAGTCAAGAGAGCTAGTCAAAATTCTTGGTTTCTCTTTCGCCTATTCTGGATAACAATAGTACACCTGGGGAAAAAGAAATCAAGTAAAATCCAACAGCAGGGAAGTTTTGTCTCAAAGAAGTAAATATTAGCACACAACAATAAACAACATCAATAAAGACAGCAATTATCTGGTCATTGTCTCATTGCTCTGTGGGCATTTGGTATATGCAAATTGGCTGCCAGTTTCTCTAAACTACAACAGTCACTAGAGGTCGAAAGTTCTCAACTATCTGTAAAATATACAGCACTATATAAATGCAACTTATTTCAACAATCTATTAAGTAGAGATGTTAGTTTAATTAAATATAACTAATTTTCAAAACAAATGTTTACAAAGAAATCATAGAAGAAATAGACAAGTTTTAAAACAATATACTATCTTTCCTCGCTTACTTGAGATGTTCTTTTACATCATCTCCATAATTTTAAATGCTTTTACTGAGCTATTTTTGCATGCTAAGTGGTAATGAACTTACGCTAGAGGGTGCTCTTGCCTTCAATCCATAACAATACCTTGTTTTAATTAACAGTTATGCTCTTGGAAATCACTACTTAAATCAAAGCAAGGTTTCCCATTTGACAACATAGTGTGGAGCTGGAGGAACACAGCAGGCCAGGCAGCATCAGAGGAGCAGGAAAGAAGGGTCCCGACCTGAAGCATCAACTGTCCGGCTCCTCTGATGCTGCCTGGCCTGCTGTGTTCATCCAGGTCCACACTATGTTGTCTCTGACTTAAGCATCTGCAGTTCTTGCTATCTCCAAGGTTTCCCATTCAATTTGCCATTAATTTAATCCCTTTTAATTGTATGCAAAAAATTGGACATGCATTCCCAAGTAAACATTTTCAACCCCAAAATGTAACCTAAATACAATATGCACATCACTTGCTAATAACAAACACGTTTATACATGGAGATTATAGTGAAAAATGGCATAATGGTACATGATCAGCCATGCTCTGTTTGAATGGCACAGCAGACTCTATACGCTGGATGGCCTAATCCTACTCCTATTACCTATGTTCTACAACACAATCCACACAATTCACAAGAACAGTTAATAGTGACAATTAGTAAGGTGGATTTTCTTCTGTCTCACTTTTGAATGTTCATAGAATGCTTGAATGAATGGTTATACCTTTGTGCTCTTCTTGGTAAAGACCCATGCAGCAAGTGGTAAAACTTTTATTCTCCCTGCTGAACTTTAAAATGATCCCTCTTTGGAATGAAGTTTATCTTTGAAAAGTTTTACCTCTCCAATTAGCTTGAAAACCTCAGACAGGTGTTACAATGTTAGTTGCTTTTGATTCTTCCTCCTGTTCTTCACTTTCTCTGATCAACCCAATTCTTGCTGAAGCAGCATCAGTTTGTTACTTGTCAGGGGGTTCTGGCACATTTTCCAACATTATCAGGGTCCACTTTAGAAAATCCCACCTTGATGGCCAGTTACTCTCTGGAGTGGTGGAGTGTAATGTGCATATGTATCCAGAAGGTATAGTACTGGACTCAGCACTCTACGGCAGCCACCAACCTGTCCATGCAGTGAGCCACTCGCATGCAGAAGCAGCAGGGTTCCAACGCCACTGCTGCAGTCCTGCAACCTAACCACCAGGGTTATCCGGTGCCGCTGACAACTTGCCTACTCCTCCAGCATCTGCTTGTATATCTCAATTAAGTCACAAATGGCCTGGGGCTGCACAGCAGCTTGATCTCCAAACAGTCCCCAGAGTGCCAGCAACGTGGTGCATTTCTTCCTTAGCTATGTGAAGACTTCACAGTGATATGCTCATTAGCACATGCACCTGACTGCAATCTGGCTAACACTCCCACCAAAGTGTCAGTATCTAAGCTGTGATAAAAAGGTGTAGAGCTGGATGAACGCAGCAGGCCAAGCAGCATCAGAGGAGCAGGAAGGCTGGACGTTTCGGGCCTAGACCTTTCTTCAGAAAAATTCTGGCAAATTAAGGATGCATTCTTAGTGGCAGCAATGCAAGATGCACAACGAACAAAGGTTTCAGCACCTCTGTAGGATTGCTCTCTGACATTGCTGGAATGGGCCAGGCTCCAATGATCGCTGGGGATGAGGAATCAATTGCCAACATTCCACCACCTGTCTTGTTTCTTTCTGCCCTTTTATGGCTCTTTTTCTCCTGGAATGAGAGAAAGGGAGGAATTGCAAGTGATGAAAGTGACTGGCACAGCTATTAGTGCTGGTGCAGGTCAGGAAAGGTGGTGCAGTGTCTGAAGTGAATGAGTAGACAGTGCTGTGGCCATGCAGGTTTAGAAGGATTGGGTGGCTGAGAGCAAGCAAGAGAAGATAATGCATGCAATGGTATGAATGGTGGACCATGAACCTTGGTGGGAGACAGGTGCAGCAGCAGAGATAGAGCGATATAATGTTCCAGATTGCCAATCGCAGCATAAGCATCTTCTTTCTTTCTGTTCATCTTATTTACCTGGTGCAAAGGATTTAATCAGATTAAGTAGAGACTTAAAATTTTATCACCGAACTAAGAGGTGGGTAGACTATGGCAGGTCAGCATTTACTCTTTGGGGCTGTCTGACTGGAGGTGGCATTGTGGGTCTAGCTACAGCATATGGACTGCAGTTCAAGAAGACAGCTCACCACCACCTTGTCATGGTCAATGAGAGACGGGTTATAAATGCTGGCTAGCACAAGTGACTTAAAAAAAGGCCAGTGAGTGGTCAGTTGGATGCCTGGTACCTCCCAGAGTCAACAAGTGGCATCTACTTTCAATCAATAAGTGGAATTTAATCACCCATGACTGCCATCACTTGAAAAACTGGCATGTCTTCTCCAGATTGCAAGTCTCAGCAAAATTTATAGGGACTTCAGTCTCTTCAAACGTTACGGTCCTGGTCTCAACCTTCCTGCTTGGATTTGAAGGGAATGCGTAGTCTGCGTTGTAGGGTTGCTGTGAAGTAACATATTTAGACACTACAGTCTTTGAACTCCACTACCAATTTTGTGTCAGGGTTTCTTTCCTCATCCTTCAACTTTACAATGCATCACAAGGCAGTGCACACATTAATCCGTAAAATCCCAAATGCCTTGTGGATTTGTCACCTAATCTTAATCCAATTAAGAAGAAAACAAAGACTACTTTTCTTGTAGAAAGCCCTATTTCTTAAGTAGACTCTACCAAAAAATTCTCCTATGGTTAAAATTCATTAATTCTGAAACACCACTGAATCCATCATTTTGATATTCCTCAGTTAACCATTTGACAGCAGATGATGATATGACTATATTCAAAATCAAAGTGACAGCTTCGTAAAGTGTAAAGTGTGATACACATGCACATCACAGTATGTATAATGGATAACTATTAATGGTATTTAGCACGACAAGAGCAGCTTTTCGCTTATGAAGCAGAGGAATATGGCATAACTGGTTTAATTTATAATTAATTCCTGTAATATTTTGTCTTATTTTCACTAGCATACATTGCTCAGGTAGAAGTTTAACAGAGTGCAGATTGTCTAGTAGCATATTTTACCAAACCTCATCGACAAGGGCTAATAATAACCCAGTACTCTCAACAGAAAATCAGTGAGTAAGCACAGGTGTGGCTACAACTACACCTTTTAGAGAAGTTCTAATTTAGTAGAAATCAAATATAACTGCAATCCAGATAAATGTTTTTCATGTGTAATTTATTTCAAATATCCACCACTAATAAAGGGACTAAAGCACCTGCCCCAATTAACAAAGAAAACACTATGCTTTTCCATTTACCAATCTTACAAAACACTGCATGTGTGTACTAAAATCATACATTAAATTACATTGTCTATTACTAATTTTTAAATTTAGAATCATCATCGCAGTTCCTCATGACTCTCCTGCACTGTCAGGGTGAGTCCGTAGGTGGCTGTGTTACACTGGGGCAAGTGAAGGTCACAGGAAGGGGTGGATGGGGCATTGGTGTGGCAATGCACTCCTTTGGCTTCCATTTTTTTCCCTGATGGCAAGTCTCAAGGTGCTTGACATCTTCTCTGATGTTCCTTCTCCACTTTGGAAGCTCTTGGGCCAGTAATTCCCAGGTGTCTGTGGGAATGTCAGGGAGGCCTTGAGGGATCACTGAAGCACTTCCTCTGTCCGCCTAGGACCTGCTGTTTTGAAGCTGGGAGTACAGCACATTCTTGAGGATTCCGTCATCAGTCATGCAGACAATATGCCAAGCCCATCATAGTCGATCAAGAGTAATCAAACACCTCAAAGCAGGCCTGGTTAAGGACGCTGGCATTGGCACTTCTTTCTTCCCAGTGGATTCACAGGCTCGTGCACAAGCAGCACTGGTGGTACTGCCCCAGGGCCTTGAGGTGTCTGCTGCAGACAGTCCACATCTCAGAGCCATATAGGAGGGCAGGAACCACCACAGCTCTGTAAAACACGATCATGGTGTCAGGTCTGATATTGTTGTTCTTGAACACTCTTTTCCTCAGGCGGCTGAAGGATGCACTAGCAACTGGAGGTCATGCTGGATCTCTTTAATAGCTGCTTTGGCTGACAGGTCACTTCCAAGATATTGGAAATGATCAACGTTCTCTAAGGCCTCCCTGTAAGCCTTGAATTATTGGGGGTTTGCTCCACAATGCCAGATCAGGTTGAAGAAAGGCCTTCATCTTGCAGATGTTCAGGGTGAGTCCCATGTTAGCACATGCCTTCATAAAGGTGCTGATGATGGTCTGGAGTAAGTCCTCGGACGTTGCGCATACACAAGCATCATCTCACATTGCTGCTCGATGATATTGGTTGGGGTGGCTTTAGTTTTGGCTTGTAGGTGGGAAATATTAAATAATTTCCCACAGGTTGTGTAATTTAGCTCAACTCCAGCGGGGTGCTTATTGGCGGAGAGGTAAAGCATTGCAGCGAGGTAAATCGAGAACAGTGTTGTGGCAATGACACAGCCCTGTTTGACATGGATGCAAATGAAGAATGGGTGGAGCCATTTGTCATTACCACAACTGCCATGTTGTCGTAGTGCAGGCGAAAGATGGTGACTAATTTCATCGTGCAAGCAAAGTGAAGAGATAGTCCATAATGCTTTCCAATTGACGGTGTCAAAGGCCTTTGCAAGGTCGAAGGCCATGCACAGAGGAAGGTTCTTTTCTCTGTATTTCTCCTGCAGCTGCTGCATAGTGAAAATCATATCCACTGTGCTCCTCCATGGCCAAAAGCCACACTGCAACTCTGGGAGGAGTTCCTCAGCCACGGGGTTAGTTGAGAAGGACCTTGGCAATGACTTTTCCAACATTCAATAGCAGGGAGAGGTTCCCCTGTAGCTTCCCTTTTTTAGAATCACGGAATGGTTAAAGCACACAGTCTGTTCAATGGTCATAACCCCTATCACAATTGCTCTTCCAATCTTTTAGCTCTAACCCTGTACATTTGAGCCACCTTTGGTGCCATGAACCTGGTTCTGGGTGCAGTCACCAAAGAAACCATCACTTTCACTGGTATACAGAAATCAAACCGGTTAGAAAATGAGATGTACTCAAAAGGTGCCCTGTATTATCTGCTTGTTCCTACTGGGCAGTCATCCAAAACTTATCTGTTTACACACCAGTCAACTGTGTGTGTGTGTGTGTGTGTGTGTGTGTGTGTGTGTGTGGTTGGGGGGGGCACCTCTAAAAATGTACAACTCAAAATTCGGTCTCGTGGATTCATCATTGGTCTCCAGCTGCTGACAATTCCTGCACATATGATTGTCCAGAACTCAACAAGCATGCTGGAGTTCACAAATGAAACAGATATGTATTCTACAAAACTGAGATGCCCTGTTATTCCTTCTTTTGGGACCAATAACCAAACTTCTTCATTCAGTTTCTCCCAGTTTATTCTGGTTTGCCAAGGTGCTGGTGATCACCCTTTTCCAGTTCCTGTCAGTCACCCATCCTTCAATCATCTCCAGATAATCTGTTTAAGTCTCTAGCCACTCCACATTCCGTGAGTTCTTAAGTCTTTTTTCCTTCTTCCTCGCAGTACCATGTCTAACAATCATCTCACCACGTCCTCTCTCTCCCCACAACAGAATTTATTCTTGCCTACTTCCTTTAATATTCCATAATTTTCACTGACCACCTGATATACTAGTTCAAAATCTTAATCTTTCTTCAGGTTATAGTCCAATAGGTTCATTTGAAATCATAAGCTTTCGGAGTGCTGCTCCTTCATCAGGTGAAATGGACAACTTCACCTGACAAAGGAGTAGTGCTCCAAAAGCTTGTGATTTCAAACAAACCTGTCGGAATATAACCTGGTGTCGTGTGACTTCTGATTTTGTCCACCCCAGTCCAACACTGGATTCTCCACACCTTGTTCTTTCTTGTCACCTGCACATCAATCTGAGCATCCACATCTCGTAAGTATCTAGGCAGTTCCCTCTTCTTCATGTTGGCCAGTTTCTCACCATACAACAAGGTCAGTCTCACAAGTATCTTCCAGATTGTTCCTTTTTTCTTTTGGTGGTACTGTTCTAACACACACATTTTAGTGCACTCGTCAAAATACTCCCAGAGTTAAACTATTAATTAATTCCCATATTTCAATCTTCTGCAACCAGCTACACCAGGTATTTTTCTTACTCTCCCAATTATTTTTACACTTTCACTCTGATTTTCTTCCCTAGGTTCAAACTGATGGTCCATACACTGACTTTTTGACCGACTGATCTTCATACTTCTGATGTGCAATACTTTCCTCCAGGTACTGTCACATTTTCGTCTCCACCACATAACTCATTGTCAACTGCAAACACTGATTATGACCATTCCTTTCTCATTTGCTTGGTCAGGAATTCCACGAGAGTCAAGGGGCTCAATGTCAATCCTTGGTACAATTCTTGACTTTGAAATTCAAATAATGGTTGATATGCTAACTTATACACATCAACTAAACTTGTCAGAAATGGAACTTGACTTTTAAAAAAAAAGTGATATAATTCTAGTTTGATCCTTACCTCGGTAATTACCTCTCTACCAAACCTTAGCTCCCTCTAGTTTTGCAGTTTCTTCCTCTCTACACTGACTTGGACACAGGAACAATTTGGGAACTATGTTCAATCTGGGCGCAGCCTTCTCCTTTGCTGTATCTTTTATCTTACTTCACCTTTGCTCAATTCCTACTCCTCCTGATTTATTAGGAAGAAATGTAATTAGCTACATCAGATTCTCAATTAGTCACATATTCAATATGCTAATTACAAATGCTTAGACCTTTGGTTGGACCAGCTATTAACTCACCCATTGTATCCCCAAATCTGAAGATACAGAATTTGAGCTTCTCTTCAGATATTCCTTGTGACTGAAGCCAAGGCCTCAAGCTTGAAATTCACTTCAATAGCATGAGCAATTCCTCCAATCATACTGCCTATGAGAGCCTGTAAAACCTCTTGGTGCGCAGAACCAACTACTAAGATAGTTATAGCAACAGGAATAAGTGTTGGGGGATATAGAGGGAGAGGGGCTGCACATTCTTCTACTGCTTCACCATCCATGGGAAAAATGTAAGGTATAAAACTAGCCAGCACTTTGCTAGATATCTTATTCTGCAACTTTAGTGTATTGAGACTCACCTACATACAGATTGCTTTTAAATGAATAAAATGAGTTGGCCTTGCACTGCAACACAATGAGAGCTGTACCTGTTACCTGTGCTTGCAATGTATAGGGTGCCATTACTGGTACAACAGGACCCCGCATTTGGTTCCAATTTGACTTATTTCTGACATACTTCCAGCACGGATAGGTATGAAGAAAAGACATATACTTTGGGCCGATCACTCACAGGAAATGGTTACACTAATGCAATTTTCTTGTTCCTAAAAATGTTTAAACTTATCTTTCAGATACTCTTATCTATGGAGAACACAAAAATCAAATGAAACCTTTTCTGATTTTAAAAATAGCTTGTGATAGACCTTCCTTAAATAGCAATGATCATCAACTATCTTCAAAATAGACAATCTTATGGATATGTCTTTTCTTTCCTGAAGAAGGGTCCAGACCCGAAACGTCAGCTTTCCTGCTCCTCTGATGTTGCTTGGCCTGCTGTGTTCATCCAGCTATACACCTTGTAATCTTATGGATAGGACCTTTTTTCTCCAACCCAAATTCTTCCTCTAGCCTCCATGAACCAGCTGCTGAGAAGACACATATCTGAACCGCACCTAACTTGTAGAAATGCAGCTTTCAACCAGCTTTCAAGAAATGTATACGCAATTTTTCAAAAACCCAAGAGCTAGGAAAACACAATGTCACTTGAGGAAAAAGGTCCTGATTCACAGGTGTAAAATAATCTTTGATAGGAAAAAAGAGCTGAGTCATTTATGATCATAAGTGCTGGAGAAACCTCAAGAATTATGCATCTGCGGTCCACAGAAATATCACTATGGTTAGAAGTCGTTAAAATTAAAATAATTATTGTAGTAGAAATACCATGTGTAAATTATGGCACTTTTTAAAAAGTGTAGAGCTGCAACTAAAACAATCACTAAATTAATGGCTATAATGATCAATTTCCAAAAAATATTGAAATACTTAGTAACGGTCAATGTAAAACAAAAACTCAAATTCTCATTTAAACACTGGCATAACCAATGGCAAAACCAGTATGTTGAGTAATATTCTCACTGAAAAGAAAAAGTCTGCATTCCGGAAAGAAGTCATATAATTCAAGAAATTGATTGATATCTTCTGTTTTTCTTCAGATATGATTTCCACTTAGTTTTGCACGAGCATTAACAATTCTGCTACAAGAACTTCAGTCAGAAACAATCTGTGCTTTACTTCATACCAGAAAAAAGCAGCTTGCATGTACATACATTATGTGAACATCAATATCAGATGAACTCTTACACAGAACATAGAACAGTACAGCACAGTACAGGCCCTTCGACCATTTTTGGTGCTTGTCACTTGGCAGAATATTCCACAGTGAATTTCTGACCCAAGGCTGTTTCAACAGTGGTGAAATATGCCATGCACTTTTTAAAAACAAAAATCACTCCTGGGTGTCACTGAACGACCCAGCACTTTTCGCCCATCCTTAGTTGCCGGTGAGGTAGTGGTGAGCTGCCTTTTTGAACCGCTGCAGTCCATGTCCTGTAGGTAGACTGCATATCCTCCAGTCAGACAGCTCCAATTAGAAAATGCTGACCTACAGTCATCCACACACCTGCTTGATTGGATATTCCATGATTCTGATTCAACAATATCAAAGGAATTCATAGAATCCCTAGAGTGTGGAAACAGGCCCTTCGGCCCAACAAGTTCACGCCGAATCTCAGAGCATCCCACCCAGACCCAAGCCCCTATAACACACCTAATCTACACCTCCCTGAACACTACGGGCAATTTAGCACGGCCAAACAACCTAACCTGCACATCTTTGGACTGTGGGAGGAAACCGGAGCACCCGGGGGAAACCCACGCAGACACGGGGAGAATGTGCAAACTCCACACAGACAGTCGCCCAAGGGTGGAATCGAACCCAGGTCCCTGGTGCTGTGAGGCAGCAGCGCTAACCACTGTGCCACCGTGCCACCCCAAACAGCAATTTATTCCCAATTCAGGATGACGAGTGGCTTGGAAGGTAATGTTTTGCTGCCACTGTCCTTCTAGATGGAAGTGATCATTAATATGAAAGGTGGCAAAGGAGTCTTGGTAACATTTTGCAGCACATCTTGTAGATGATACACATTGGGGCTGCTGCTGGGCATCGGTGGAGGAGGGAATGGATATTTGTGGATGCGATGCCAAACAAGTGGGCTGATTTGTCCTGGATGGTGTTGCTGGAGCATCATTCTCCCAGGCAAGGGGCGAGTATTCCATCGCACTTGTGCTTTGTACACGGAGAAGTTCTGGGGAGTCAGGAGATGAGTTACTCACTGCAGGATTCCAAGCCTCTGACCTGCTTTTGTGGCCACTGTATTTATATGGCTAGTCCAGTTCAGTTTCTGGTGACAGGATGTTGACAATGGGAAAATTTGTGTGATGGTGATGCCTCTGAATTTCAAATGTCAATGGTTACATGCTCTTTTCTTGGAGATAGTCATTACCTGTCATACGTGGAGTGTTTGTTACTTGGCACTTCTCACCTCAAACCTGGGCAATGTCCAGGTCTTCCTCCATTTGGACCATGGGCTGCTTCAGTAGCTGAAGAGTCATGAAAGGTGCTGAAAATTGTGCAAACATCAGCAAACATCCCCACTTATAGCCTTATGATGGAGGGAAGATCATTGATTAAACAGCTGAAGATGATTGGGCCAAAGTCAGTACCCTGTGGAACTCTTGCAGTGATATCCTGGAGCTTGGATAACTGACATCCATCTTCCTTTATGCTAAACGTGACTTCAACCAATGGAGAACTTTCTCCTTGAGTGTCAGTGATTTCAGTTTTGCTAGGACTCCTTGATGCCACACAAGGTCAACTACTGTTGTGAGTCAAAGGCTGTTACTCTCACTTCACTTTCAGAATTCAGCTCCTTTTCCAATGTTTGAAACAGCCAGCAGATACTGCACGATAGTACAGTTGATGACATCTTCTATCACTTTACTGATGATCAAGAGTAGACTGATGGTGAGGTAATTGGCTAGGCTGATTTTTTTGCTTTTTGTGTACAAGACATTCCTGAGCAATTTTCCACAATGATGCCAACGTTGCAGCTGTATTGGAACAGCTCAACGAGGGGTGCAGCAGGGTCTGAAGTACAGGTCTTCAGACTTCATGGAAAGCCCAGTCCTACACATCACTGTCAAAGTATTTTTTTCCTCATTTGTCTTCCACCCTAATCTCAATGAACAACATTAATTTTAAGATTGTTCTGTAGCAGCTTTTATTTATATATTTATACCCTAAAAATGATCCAAGTATGACATCTCAGATAGTATTAGTATTATCAGCCATCAAACCTCAAGCCATACTTGTAAAATTAAAATTATCTTGGAGCTTGATGCTTAAGTTTTCAGGTCTCACTTGTTACTCTGCTGTCATTCCTCTCTCAACATCACTGCTCCCTGGTGGCACTGTCCACGCAAAATATTTTCTGTTGATCCACTTGTTTAATTTACATTTATGACATTTCAGTGGTTTCTACAAGATCAATGTACATATAAAAATATCAAAGTCTTGACCAACAGAAAAGCCTGAGTACAAACGCATGCTGACCATTTAGCAACAGAGCTTCTTTTGATATTGTTAATTCTTTGTCAGCAAGAAACCCCTGGCCTGCACTCAGATTTCCGGATACAGGCCAGTGAGAGCAATTTTATTGGTATCAGATGTGGACATTATTAAGATATCATTAATACAATGACAAGCCATTTAATTGTCCGAGAACTAGAACCATTAAGAGATAAGGAAAGAAAATGGAGAAGGGGTTGGAGGTGAAGAGATGTGGCGATTGGGGTAGGGGAGGAGAAAGAAAACTGAGGAGAAAGATGGAGAAGGCCAATGTAAGAGGCAAGAGCAAAGGATTAACAAAGCAAGCATGAAATCAAAAATAAATCAAGCCAGTTGCAATTGTCAGATCACTGAATTCAGAAATTACAGGTCCAAATCAAATTTCACAGTCAGAGAATATCTATTCAGTATTTCCTTTAAAAAAGTAAACTGGAAATAAAATGCTGATAAATGGTGAAAGTTCATAAAGTTAAAGGTTGTTGTAAAAATCCAAGATGTTAACTAAATAGAGAGAGGAGGGGTGGGGCTAGGGAAGGTAGGCAGGAGGGTGATAGGTGAATGCAGTGGAAAGGGTGGGGTGGATAGGTGGGAGAGAAGATGGACAGGTTGTGACAGGTCAAGGAGATGGGATGAGAGGGAGGGTTGGAAATGGGATGAGGCCGGGGTGGGGAGATTTTAAAACTGGTGAATTCTTTGTTTAGACCATCGGACTGTAGGCTCCCGAGGCGGAATATGACGTGTTGCTCCTCCAGTTTGCACGTGGTATCATTGTGGAACAGGAGGCGGCACAGGATGGCCATGTCACCCAGTGAGTGGGAGGGGGAGTTAAAATGGTTGGCGAGTGGAAGGTGTTGTTGTTTGTTGCATATAGAGCACAGATACTCTACAAAACGGTCTTCGCGTCTATGCTTGGTCTCACCGATGTTCAGCAGGCCACATCGGGAGCAACAGATACATTAGACCAAGTTGGCAGATGTACAGGTGAACCCCTGATATGAAAGGTTCACTTAGGGCCTTGAATGGAGGTGAGGGGGAAGGTGTAGGGGCAGGTATAGGGGCAAGTGTAGCATTTCCTGCGGTTGCAGGGAAAGGTGCCCGGTGTGGTGGGGTCAGTGGGGAATGTGGAGTGGACGAGGGAGTGGCGGAGTGAACGGTCCCTACGAAAGACAAGAAGGGGTTGGGAGGGAAATATCTCTTTGGTTATGGGTTCAGATTGTAGGTGGCGGATGTGGCGGAGAATATTACACTGGATGCGGAGGTTGCTGGGGTGATATATGAGGGCGAGGGGAATTCTGTCTTTATTTTTGTTGGCGGGTGGGGAAGAGGTGGTTTGAGGGCAGATGTGCAGGAAATGCAAAAGGTGAGGTCGAGGGCATTTTTGATCACCGGAGGCGGGGGATGTTGCGGTCCTTGAAATAGGAAGACATTTGAAAGTCCGGGAGTGGAACGTTCTATCTAGGGAGCATGCAGCAGAGGAATTGGGAGTAGGGGATTGCATTCTTGCAGGAGGGTGGGTGAGAGGAGGTGTAGTCAATGTAGCTATGGAAGTCGGTGGGCTTGAAATAAATGTCAGCGTTGAGGCAGTTACCAGAGAGGGAGACGGAGCGGTCCAGGAAGGGGAGGGAGGTATCAGAGAAGGTCCAGGTGAATTCCAGGCTGGGGTGAAAGGTGTTCATAAAGCTGATGAACTGTTCAAGCTCCTCGTGGAAGCATGAGGCTGCGCCGATACAATCATCAATATAGTGAAGGAAGAGGTGGGGAATAGTGCCAGTGTACCAACGGAAAAGTGACTGTTCCACGTACCCTACAAAGAGGCAGGCATAGCCTGGCCCCCTTGCGGGTGCCCATGGCCACCCCCTTAGCCTGTGGAAAGTGCATTCATCTGCATTCACCTATCACCGTTCCATCTATCTTCCCCAGCCCCATCCCTCCTCTCTGTATTTATTTCCCAGCTCCCTTTCCCCTCCCCATTTCTGAAGAAGGGTTCCGACCCGAAACATCTTTCCTGCTCCTCTGCTGATGCTTGGCCTGTTGTGTTCCTCCAGCTCCACACTGTATTGTCTCTGACTCCAGCATCTGTATTTCATGATATCTCCAAGATCTTAACTAAATGCCCTTTCAGGAAGGAAAGCTGCATTTGGCCCGTATGTCACTGCGAGTCCCGTGCCATTGAGATTAATCTTAAATACCCTTTAAAGTGGCTGAAAATTAGTAAGAACTGCAGATGCTGGAGTCAGATAACAGTGTGGAGCTGCAGGAACTCAGCCGGCCAGACAGCATCAGAGGAGCAGGAAAAAAAGGTCCTGACCTGAAATGTCAACTTTCCTGCTCCTCTGATACTGCCTGGCCTGCTGTGTTCCTCCAACTCCGCACTGTGTTATCTTTAAAGTAGCTGACTGGGTTTCTCAGGTTGAACCTGCACTGTTGGCTTTATTCTGAACTGCATTAGTCATCTAGACAACCAAGCTAATCAATTCTCACATTAATGTAGTACATATCTCATAAAAGTAAAATGTTAGCAAGTTATAAAAGTATTGAATAGAAATTCAGAAAAAAACAAGCCATTTATTTTAAACACGCTTAACTTTCCAAATTACTCAGTGAAACTAAAACACAACTTTACTTTTTCAAATGATACCCATTCTTCACTTCTTTTGCTTTCCATTCATCCTCTTTTCTTCCTTCTTTTTCCACATTCACTCCTCACGATTCCCCTCTGCCCCAGTTTGCCTTCTCCCACCTCTAGGCATCATCTTCCATTTCCTTCTCCCTCCCCGAATCTCACCTTCCGTTCTTCTCAATCCTTCTATCCATTACCGTAACAACCTTCATCCCTCTTTGTGCCCCTCTCTACAGACTCACCCCTCCCTCCGTGTGTCTTTCTTATTCTTCTCCCTTCTCAAATTTCTCCTTCACTTCTGCTCACTACTGTGAATAACTTTCAGCTCTCCTTGTTCCCCCCTCTGTCGACTCACTCCCAACCATGCCCCAATTCTCCATTTTTCTCTTCCCTTCCGTCTTTCCCTTTTGGGTGGAAATGGGAGTAGTTTTGCAGAGGAGGCGGGGAGGAGTATGATGAAGCATGGAGGGTGGTGATATTGGGGGAGATGTGGGGGTATAAGGTGGTTTTGGGGAGGGTACTGGCGTAGTTATTGGGGTAAGAATGGTTGTGGAGGTTGGTATTGGGAGGGGTTATGGAGGATGGGATGGTTTTCGAAGGGTAACAGATGATTTTGGGGGGCTATTGGGTGATTCTGGGGGTTTACTGGGGTGACATTGGAGGTATTAGGATGATCTTGGGGGCCATATCGGCGTGATCTTTGGAAGGTATTGGGGTGATTTTTGGGATACTGAGGTGATTTTGGAGGGGTACTGTGTGGTTTTGAGGGTATTAGAGTTAAATTTGGAGGTACTGGATTGATTTTGACAGGTATTGGGTGAATTTGGAGGGTACTGG